>NNCF01126268.1:15944-83993 GCA_002313205.1 Laupala kohalensis
GGTTGTGTACATTAATTCTGTAACTCCACCCTGGCCCGAGGTTTCTCCGGTTTTCCTTAGGATAGAGGCGGATTTCTTATACAGGTTCTCTAGACTTTTCCTAGGGGCGTGTTTATTGTAACAATAAATCGTGATTTTAGTGTTATTTCAATTCTTATGATTTTTAAACACTATATTTAGTGTAATCTATAGTTCGATAATAATTTGTACATCTGAACTAATTTTTTTGCGTTAAATTACAAATATATTGACATTCTATTAGTATTATAATTCGTAGCTAACTTTTTACCTTATCTAGGAATTTTTGCTTAAATTATGAAATCCGCCTCTGCCTTAGTGTCCTTGATCGGATTTGATGGGATGGTCCCTTGCTTGCTTCCTGAGAATAAATTAGTTTATCGTTCTCCACGTGGTCATACGCAGTTTGTACTGCTTTTTTTGACAATAAATTTATTATAATAAGAGAGTTCAGAGTAATTTTTTTTTGTTTCGCGTATAAGGTTGTTTTATTTGGTCCGTAGTATGTCACCAAGCCATCCATGTATCTCGTTTTTGTAAGCAGAAATATCAAGGTGTAAAATATTAATCCATACAGAGGGTGTCGTCCGAATGAAGGGCATTGCTAGTCGACAGACTGGTGTTGAGTTATTTTTAGAGGTGACGTAACACTTATGTCGGATTTCACCAAATTGCGCCGCATGAACAGAGTTCACCTGGACCAAGTTCTAGATCTCGATCAGATATTTCCATCGGGTAAGAACAAGCGGAAGGAGATTCGAAATCAGTAGAACTGAGTTCAACGGCGAACAATAGTTGACAACATTGCTTATGCACGAAAATATGCGGCCGTGTCGAACCAATGCACAAAATGGCGACAATCGGAGCCAATGTGTAGATTTGTTTATGTTCATGAAGATTTACGTGCTTGTCAAATGTATTCAAGTCATTCATAATAATAGTGTGCTTTAAAAGCAGTTTTCGTTGTTAGTAAACTTATTAGAATTTCCAAACACTGAAAAGGACAGTTCCATTTATGAGTATTATCAATTATTAAGAAATGGACAGTTCATGTTGAGTGTCGTATGTTGATAGAACTAGGGGAACAGTTCTCATACATCTATTTTTGTGCATCATTTGAAAAATGTTGCAGACTACTAACAGCACGGAAGCATTTCGGAGAAAAAATTACTTTAGGTTTCAAAACTAATTTACTTCGTGCATCTCAAACAAAAACAAATTTCATAAATAATGTGTCCGACTCATTACATTCGATTTTATTTTTTAGTGTATAAAGTAAATTTTCAGTTGGATGTCAGTACTGAAAATAATACTTAAACAATTCAACAAATAACATCAAGTTATAGAATTTAACACGTTCCTTGTTTAAAAAGGAAGTCACGAAAGTCTCACCAATATACGAGTATATGCATAGATTATGACTTTTTTCTATTTAACTTAAGACAATTTTGAAAAAAAAAAATCTTTGGATTCTTTGTCCTATAGAACAAAATCGTATACTTTTCACCTAGCCATTCAAATTTGTTTTTACATGAATAGAAAATCTAACTGATTTTGGCACGAAAGTGACAGTGAACAGATGATTGCCTTTAGTCTTCGGTCAGAATATCAAGAAATCATTCGTTTCTGCCCTTCTTCATCGCAGTTCAGTCGCTCTGATAGTCTGAAATCGGACATTCATCATCTGAACGGCGATTAACGCTGAACTTGTTCACACGATGGACGGTGAAAACAAAAACATTAATGACCTGAGGTTAAACTCAGTTCACGAGATTGTTCTCGGTTCTATACTTTTGGAGAAAACCGACCTCAAGCAGTGCAGCTTAGTGAATCCAAACTTACTCCCCAAAGCATTTGAGAACATTTGAATAACTCACCCTTCAGTATGAATAATATGATTGGGGTTGGGGCTTTTTTCGCAGATGAGTGATTTTTTCACCTCGCCTTCTCTAGTAGACATATTTAAGTATATGCACACGTGACTAGCCTTCTTGAATTTTAAAATTGGGTTTCTTTGTGCTCGATTTTCAGGAAATTTTTGTCTCTCGACGTAATAAGTGACATCTAGCGCGTAAGGGGATGGTTGTGGAACCTGCCGTTAACATTGAGTCTCTACCACATTGATACATCGAAGTTTTAGTGAGATGAAGTGCGCCACTAATTTTTCTCGCAATGTGAATTTTACACTTTATTACATATTTTTGGCCGTTTATTCGAAAAAATTTAAAAATCCAAATATACGCAATAATAAACACAAAACTCAGGAATAGAGCTAATACTGTATCTACAAGAAATACACGCGAAAACAATGGAAACGAAATATCGGACAAAATGGCCCACACAGACAAAACGTATACATCCAAACCCGGTGCTTCTAGTGTTAAACGTTTGTTTTAACTCTAGAAAGGGTAGTGTCAGCACCATTAGTGTCCGCATAAATCGACAACGAACGATGTCTGGGGTGTTTCAATTTCTGAAAAAAATCTGTTGCCGGAGAATATTGCGAGTAGTGGTTATATTGATTTTATCTCACAATTTTTAGGTAACCCCCATAAAAGGAAGACAACAGGGTTAAATCAGGACTTCCCGAAAGTTGCGGTTGTGCTTCGCTACACCTCTCTGAAAATTTCTCATTGATCCAGTACCTCGAATCCGCTCGCACATGATATTCTCAGAAGGAGTCTTTAACATGCACTCGCAGGAAATTCTTTTGAACGCTAATTATAGATGTTTATTAAACATTGTGTTTTTTTTTCTGAACTGACACCATTACACTGATGAGAGATCTATACTGGCACGCAATCATGTATCTGCACTACTTAACCAACAATAATGGAAGGAATTTGGCGGGGTACGGAAGACATAGCTTAAAGAAATATTTTATTCCGTTAATTAATGTCAGAGTTATAATTATAATAAATTTATTGTCAAAAAACAGTACAAACTGCGTATGACCACGTGGAGGGAAAAAAAACTAATTTACTCTCCGGAAGCAAGCAAGGGACCATCCCATCAATTCCGATCAAGGGCCCTAAGGCAGAGGCGGATTCAAAAAATTCAGCAAAAATTCCTAGATAAGATAAAAAGTTAGCTGCGAGTTATAATACTAATAGAATGTCAATATGTTTGTAATTTTAAGCAAAAAATTACATGTAAGTTATTATCGAACTATAGATTATTCTGAGTATAGTGCTTAAAAATTGAAATAACACTAAATTCACGATTTATTGTTACAATAGACCCGCCCCTAGACAAAGCCTAGAGAACCTGTATGATAAATCCGCCTCTACCCGAAGGAAAACCGGAGAAAAACCCGGGCCAGGATGGGGCTACAGAATTTATGTACACAAACGTGCCAATGTTGAGTACACATAAAACTAAATTAATATGAGCCATAAGACAACACAATCATGCAAGAAAATAGTTTTTGAAATTGTTATAAGTTGTTTAAAAAGTACTACAGCAATGGCGTGATAAAGCACAAGACGAATTTAACTTTTGTTAAAATCAATAAATTCTTTTACAGTGTAGAAGCACTGGTGCAGGAGGTAGTTTTTAACCGCGGATTTGAAGATATTCAATTTCATAATATCTTTTATATTCTTGGGCAGGGAATTATATAGAACGATTCCCGAATGGTATGGTCCCTTTTGGCAAAGAGTGGTTGACACTCTAGGGCGATGAATATTACTACTATTGCGTGTATAGTGTTCGTGAACGAGACTGTTTCGTATAAAGCAAGGGTGGTGCTTCAGTAATTCGGTCTTAACAAACACGACCGTTTCATAAATATAAATGCAGGGAAGTGTTAAGATATTTAATTCCTTGAATAAAGGTTTACAAGAGTTTCGGGGGTGAGATTTACAAATTATCCGAACTATCCTCTTCTGAATTCTGAAAGTTTGAATACTCTGACCGGAATTCATTTCAGTTATTATTTTCCTGTATTTGGTACGCTTCGTGGCATTTTCTATATACCCCATTATCGTTTCTATTTGTTTCCAATTGCATGAAGGATACGGGACTATTTCATCGCTTTGTAAAAATATTTCTTTATTGACAGACATCTTTATTTATTCTTAAGAATATGGAAAATACGTATAATATTGTGCACAAATAAAGGAAATAATATTGTGCATAAATATTAACAGAAAATGATGAATAAATTACAAAGGTTTAATGCTGATATAAAGTGTAAAAGAACCCGTCTATTATAAAAGTAGAGTACATGTAACACAAAACACTAGTTAACATGTTTGATTTCCAATAATTAACACACGTGAGTGGATAATTTTGCTGCAACAGTCTTGAAATGGAAACCTTGTAATATTTTTACGCGGAGGATATATTTTCTTCAATATAAACTCTCGTCTTCAGTTCATGTGTGACAATGAATGAATATAAATCTTTCCGTATTTCGTATTCATTACATTACTTACAAAAGCTAACATCTATTCAAGAAAAGTGTGTAGTTCGCTTTCGTCTTCGGTAGACTAGGTGGTAAGATAGAGACATGCAAGTCGTGTAAGAACAACTCTTACTGACAGCTATATATATATACGATTTATTCGAACAAGCATGGAAATGTTAGTGAGTTACGGTGCCCCCGCACGGAACGCCATGCTGTATATGATGTTATGATTGTAGCCGTTGCAAATGCCTTTGTCGTAACACGAATCATATTTTGATATGTAATAGTTATTTTTAATGGTTGTTGCTCACGGCAGTATTTAGTTCTCTTCCGATAACAGAGATCACACCTACGCGATCTATTTATGTTAAATAGAATTTGAAAAGTCCTTCTACGATGGATCTTGGGTTAATAATTGTAGATAATCTTGGTAAATAATCTAAGTAGATTAATAATTTTAATGTCATAAAATATTAATAGTTTTCTAAAAAAAGTTAAATAAATTAAATGATTCTTTGTTTCTTTTCAATATATTTGTAATGCCATTATGGTTCAAATATTCATAATTTTTAACTTTCTTGGGCATCATTAGACGATTGATATAACTTTCACAATTTCATAGTTAATCTATTAGGGAATTGAGATATTGGAGAGGTATACTAGAGCTTCATATGGATAAGTAGTCTTGCGCAAATCGCGCATTTTAAACAAAATTTTAAAAAAGTCATTTCATCTTCCCTTTAAGTGTATTTTCATTTGCATGAATCCTAAGGTTTCTAATCTACATAAAGGACGAATAAGTAAGTCACTTTCATAAATATAGTTATAAATCATAGAAAATATCAATTTCATTGTGTGAATTTTTAAAAGTTTCTTCGTAGCTTGATTGTAGATGTAAATTTAATTATAAAAATTAATTGTTTCTCTAGGCTTCACTCAAATGAATCATAAATTTAAAGAATTATATATTGCAATCTCAATAGCTGACACATCCTTTTTCCGAGAGAAATTTAACTTCTTTTGAATTTAAGGTGACATTACCACCTTAACAGCATCAAAATGTTACACTGATAGCTCTTTTGTATCATCAGATTAAAAGGATTTTAGTAATATGGCAAATTGTAATTAATCATAGATATTTTCTCTAACGTAGGACCCTAATTTAGTAGTAGCTCTTGTCTTTATTGTTGAAAGAGATATGCATCAAAATGCAAAACGGCTTACCAGCTTTATTGAACAGTTGCTGTTTGCCGCATGCAACACGAACTGCAACAACAGTTTATACCAATAACGTAAGAAAACCCTTGTTCCTAGGTGTTTAAATATAAGTCTAAGAAAATTTCAAATAAACCTTAAAAATTATAAATAAATTCTTTTTTAATTACTGAGAAAATATATTTATATGTATAACTATATAAAAAAGTTTCACTTCATTTTTAACTTCATCTTATCTTTTTAATTTTAATAAGAAAATACTTCTATCATCTAAATAAAATACTGAACGTTTGAAAGCGAACAAAGTAAAAATTTAAGTTTTTGAATGAACAAAAAAAAAAAATGGAATGAAATGAAACTGAGACCAAACGAAATGACATGTTTCACATATCCTTTATCAGATCTACGATCGGGGAGTAACAATTAATATGCAATCAAATGGCATATTCTCGTAATGCATTCGCCAAGACTATTTGTTTCTTTAATGTTACTTATGAGTCACTATGATCATCTTTTTCATGGTAAATTTAGTATAACTAATTTTATGCTAATTTCATTACATAATTATTGGTAATTATTTACATTTTCTATTAGAACTTAGGTAATATCACCATTAATATCTCAGATTTAGAAATCTACTTGTGTCTCAAGCTTCATGAATTAAAATTTATTAATTCAGTTTTAATCTATAGAATTGTTTGTATGTCATCGTCCGATTATGCTTCTGTAAATACATAGGTCTACGTAAATGAACACATTGAAACTTGAAACTAGGTAATACAGAATTAGATGTTTTGGAAATATCTAAATAGCATTTTGTTGTTTTCTTTAGCAATTTCGATTCATTTTCCATGTATCGACATTATCGGGAATTTCATACGTTACAGATCTAATTTTGACGTAATTTCTGGAACACAACGTGTTCTTTAGGAGTATGCTGTATTCTGGAAGAGGATTTAATGAACGAACCTTCCTTCTCACCTACATTGTTCTTGTTCTAGCATTATTCTATTTTACAAGGGAAAATATTGAATACCGGTTCATCGCACGAAGAATACCAGAAAGGTGTTTCTTTCAGTTATCTACCCTGACAAAAGGAGAATATTTCAGATTATATTTTTAAGCTGCTTGATCGTAATGACTTGAGAAAAAGTTTTTGTAATGTGGTAATATTCCGTTACTCATCTGGCCGTAGCATGACAAATGTATTGAGAAACCACTAAAACCATTTATACTCACAAAATTATTTTTTAAGTAAGCTCATTCATTTTTATTTACAATGTTTTCTAGTATATTCTCTTTTTGTGTGAAATTAGATTAATTTTTCCTATTCTTCTATGGTAATACATACGATTTCTAAGTTCGTCAAATTATTTGCGAAACTATACGTACTTAATCAATAACCATTTTCAAAGATCTCATCTCTTCATGATGTCGCAAATAAACTTTTTTTTTGTGTGTAGGCTCCATTAATCATTGTATGGAAATATTTATTATTGACATTTCTTTCATCTTCACGCAATATGACGTCATCTCGAGGACAATTGTTCCGGAAACATTTCTGTCTCTGACCGAAGGCAAGTCTTTCTCACATCCTGTCAGTGAGCAAATAGGCAGCAAAACTTATCGACTATTAGCAAATGTTAATGTATACAGAAAGTAAACGCCTTAAGCGATCTGTGAGAGTGAGGAGCGGCACAAACAAAGAACGTTGAGTACCTATCTCCATAAATGGGTTGAGCCGTCGCATCTACAAAGGGGTGTGGGAGCGGTCATAAGAGTCAGAATCAGGAACATTACGAACTCGGTGAGATTCGAATCCCCGTAGGACAGAGAACCCGTTGCCGATTCGAGATGACCTCAACCTAGAAGTGTCAATGTGGAAATGATGGAGTTAGTATAGAAAGAATGATGATTCAGACTTCAATGTCATTGCAAACAATGCTGTTAACTGGACCTCATTCATCAAGTTGCCGTAATATTTTAATAAACAAAATGTTTCTCAGAGAGGATATGTGGTTTCATGCGGTTGGTGAGTTATATTTCATTCATTCATTCATTCCAAATTACAACTTATACTGGTAGCTGTAAACAAAAACAGTTCTTTATTTTTCCTAATTGGAATTTGCAACCAATATCATCCTTGATTTGTTTCATGAGATTATAAATTTCAATTAGTATTTTGAACGATCTTTGTCATCTCGATAATTATCATGTCAATTCGTTAATGACTTACTAATGCATAATATCATCTCTTTCTATGTATGCTGTTAAAGCTGTTACGATTTACTGTTATTTGCTATAGCGTAATTTCTAATAAATTACTTTCTACGCTGTTTTTCTCTTTTTGGGTATCTCTCTGTTAGGGTCCCCGAACATTTGAACACAAGGTCTAAACTGAAACATCTTAGCAATCAGGTGGTCCTGCTACGTTACAGAGGAACTACCACATGCATCTTATCACAATTTGAATAACCAAGATGAATTTAATGCATTTACAAAATTATCAAACACCCACTCCTTACAACGACCGTTTCAATTTTTACTTAAACTTTCCTGACCGGATCTGACCACCAGGGCATTGTTTGGTGTACTCTGTATTCGTTCATGACATCTTTTTGATCTTTCGTTACTACTTCCGCTTTTCTTGCCACTGACATTGTAAAAATATGTTTGACAATATTCTGTTCCTTCCAGAAATACGATTCTTGATTTTTCGCACTATAGAACCTTTTTTTAATTAAAAATTATGTTAATATTTTTTTTCTATTATAAATATTAATTTATTAAAAATATAGCCTGTTCGAAAATTTTTCCGTTATACTACTCCTTCCCAATTACTTTACCCAAGTCCAACGGTTAGGCGGAAGAGCAGGCCTCATGGCCTGGACCTCGCCAAAAAACATAAAATAAATAACATTGCCCAGTGCCAACCAGGTGCACTGTATCGTAAAAAGTATAAAACAGTTATCCCGCAGGATTTTGTTCTTAAGGTAAATAAACATAATACTATTAACAATTATAAATTATAGTGAGGAGAGAAACCACTATCTAGTACATCATTTTATGTAAAAAAAATGTAAAATTCATGGAAGTCGCAGTGGTATAATTTCACGGTGTGGCGAAGCGAGTTGTTCTGGAAGTAAATCCTCGTGATCTTTTAAACCTGAATTGGAATATTTACACACACACAAAATTCCATTAATTGAACATACCTCATACAATCCTTTCTCCCCTTTTAAAAATTCTATTAAACTATTTTTTTTTGTTTCCATTTGAGACTTAGCTTTCAAAAACTCATCCCATTCTAAGTTCTTCATTCCTAATTTTTTAAACTGAAGACTGAGGATTTTTTTTGTATCACAACCTCAATACTAGCGTTAGCATTGCCTCAGGACTTAACATGTTCATTACCTATGAATCACATTTTTGTTCGAGTACAGGCTAAGGAATACAATTTATACTTTCTTACATAATTTTATATTGATTTTCATGAATTATATAAAAAGGATACTAATTGTAAGAAAGACAAGGTACGGTATAAACAAAGGACGGTTGAAACGAAACAAATATCTCACAAATCGTATTTGGTGGGTGAGGGGTCCAAGGGGTGAACAAAGTAGACGAGTCCGAAATGAACCTCAGTGTTACATCGCTCACCGCGCGTTGCAGCTGTTTATGGAGGGCCCTATTGTATTTTAATCACAAAAAGTAAGTATTTTTGTTCGGAGATTTTTCCAATTATTATGGATTCTATTCACGTGAGAGTATTGCGAGTGTATTTGTGATTGAAATGAAGCTTATAGAATACGGCATTGTGACTAGTTTTAAAGTGTCATTATTGTCACCATGACTATAAACTGCTTTTTACGTAAAGGTGGGTTGGGGACGGTTGAAACATTTTGGTGGGTACGGTTGAAACAATTTATTTATTTTCTTGTTTTATATATGCCGAGAGTACGTGTAAGAAAGACTTCGAGATGGCAGATTGACTTGTCGAGATATAAAGACGCTTATAAGGAGGTAAAAGCAGGATATTCATTGCGAATAACGGCGGAGAAGAATGGAGTAAACCACTGTTCGCTCCTAAAATATAACCGAAAGCGAGATGCATCTGGCGAGGAAGGAAATCAAGACATGGGTTACAAAGCACATAAACGAGTTTTTAATGAAAAGCAGGAGCAAAAGCTTTCAAAAAGTTAGATTTTTGTTTGATGTATGACTAATCAGTATCAAATAAACGTTTTCTTCTAGTTTATTCTTAGATTATTTTCGTTCAGTTTGTTTTGTTTAAAATAAGTACTGTTAATTTTTATTGTTTTTGTTAATTAAGTAAATTGTGTATCAATGTTAAGTAGTCAGATTGTCACAGACAACTGATAGTATACATTTTAAATTGTTATCCCTAAAAACGGTAAAGGCTGATTCAAAATATAAGAGTATTAAAACATTGTAAACTGATTAATATTGTGAAACGGAGCCATAATTATTCTTAGAATTAGAATAAATAATTAATAAGACATGTTACAATGTTATATTTTTATTTATTTGCATGTGTTTCAACTGACTCCAATCACTGTTTCTACCGCCCCTTGTATGGGGACGGTTGAAACAAATCGGATTCTTTTTTTAAATTTCATCTACTACTAAAAATAACACACTAGGTGCTAAAATAGTATTGCCAATTAGTAGATAGGTACATACTCTTGTATTTAACATATCTTCATCATCGCTCAGCTTTTAAATGGTAATACTATGGACGATATAAGTGAAATTGTTTCATCCGTACCCAGTCTACCCTATTAACAAAATGTAAATGGAAAGAATGTACCTCATTAAAAAGGGAAATAATTATCCAAATTTATGAAATATTTTGATATTTATGAAGTATTAAATATAGAGAGACTAAATTATGCGGTTTTAAAGTTGAGACATAGTTTAGATTTGCAATTTCCTGACCTCGGGAGCTATAGTAATCTTATTTTTTCCCCATTATCTGAGGTGCTCTATTCTTCTTCAATTAAATTAAATAAGGTTTGTGACGTGTTCCTTGGACTTTTTTACGTATTACTTCAATATGAAAAAATACTTTAAGGAAATCTTTCTGCAATACAAATTTTGAATCGTTAATGGAATTCATCTGATAACAAATCGTATTTTCTTGTAGCCTTAAATTCCTTCATAAAACCTATTTTCTTATGAAATAACTGTCGAGTAATTTCCATCTCTAAGCTTCATCGATTGAAATCGTCATGGAATCATGCGCTTATTACCATGACGTGATCTAGCAACTCCATTTAGGGGTGAGCAAATAACCTATCGCACGTTTTCGAGTTTGGTCGGGTCGCATAGTGAAGTCAGTAATTCTAAAATACAATCGGTTTATTGAAACAGTGCCATTGAAGATGTTAACTGAAACGACATAGTTTTAATAATCTGATTGGTCCACCTAACGATTTTTTGGATTAGTCGATTTCACAACACAATTCCAATTTATTTTATTAACAAAAAATTTACAATACACAATTAAACTCAATTCTACAACAAATTTATAACATCCCCGTTTGCAACATCGTCATTCCGGGATCTCTGCTTCTCCCTTGAATCCGTACTTCGCGTTTTTCCTTTTAGGTGTGCCTATTTGTCGCTTTTTCCAGCGTTGCTTATTTTTTGCTAGCCGTCATTGTTTATTTCATGCATCGCTGTCTTCATGGTTCCAATTTGTTCTACGTAATGTAAAAAAGCTTAAAATATCAATTATGTTTTCAACAATTTACTCTTGTCGTTTAATGACGTCAGTCCTAGTCGTTTAATAATTTTGACAAATTGTCCTCTCTCTGGTCATATTCCCATATGATATGATCAGCCTTCTCCTGGTCTTCTCTGCAAGTACATAGTCCATCGATTACTTTACCAATTCTTTTCAAGTAAGTCGCAAAATCGTCATGTCCTGTTATTGTCTCTGCCACATATGGACTCAGTTTTGACCATATCTATGTCTCGGTAATTTACGTCCGGTATGTATTGACACTTTTGTCGTTCTTTCGTACTGTTCGTACATCTTATATTCCATGCCTCCAATAGGAGTTGCGTTAACCTCTGTCGACCGTTATTTTGTCTCGGCAGCTCTTCTCCGTTTGCCAGTATTTTTCCTTCTTTCTTCAAAATTCTTCTTTATTTTATCTTCATAATTTGGAAATCTATTGGCCAAACTCCTGTAATTACTTTCAACGCGCCATTTGAAACATTTTTATAACAATCTGACAACCTCAAGAGGCATAACCTTTGTAGAGCTCTAAGATTTCGCTCATAGTGCATATATGTTATCCTATGTCCCCGTACTGGTGCTCCATAGATCGTCATTGCTCGCAAAACTCCACAATGTAGATGCTTCATGTCCTCAGCTGTTATCGCATATTTCGAATACCCAGTTCTTACCATTGTATTGTATATTCGTTTAACTTTGGCCTCAACAATTCTCAGATGTTCCATAAAGTGCAGTTTCTCATCTAACACCGTCCCCATATATTTAACTTTTCTCTCCCCGCTTTTCTCCTTTTCAGTAAGTGGCACAATAGGGTACCTTCGTTACTCTCTGTAATAGCCAAACCACATCATCGTCTTAGTGTCTGATATGTCTCTTTATCACATTTTTCTATATCATTTTGAGCATTTTTCTGCACTTCCAAACGACTATTCCCGTCCACAAGTAACACTATGTCATATGCGTATGCGATGACGCCAATTCCTTCTTTCTCCAGCGTGTCTATTAAATTATCTACTAGTATATTCCATAGTACTGGTCTACTGCTGGATCCCTGAGGACAGCCTCATCCAATCATTTTTACTCTCCGTTCTCCTCCTAACTCAACAAACACATGTCTGTCACATAAATATGCACAATACATATCTCATATATAAAGTGGGACTCCTTTCCTTCCCTTACTCTCTATTATTATACCCCAATCTGTATTATCGAAAGCTCCTTTAATGTCTACATATATATTGCTATTGCATAGTTCTTTACAAGCCAATTAACTTTGTCCAATAATTTCTCTACTGCATCCTCCTTACCACGACCTGGGCGGAAATCATATTGTACATCTTTCAGCTTCCCATCTGTCTCCAGATAGATCACTAAGCGCTGCGTGAGTATCTGTCTAAGATCTTACCTAATACTGGCAACAGAGTAATTGGTCTATATGAATCGATTAGTAGAGGGTCTTTCTGCGCATTCTTTTGGAAGAATTTTATTTTACTTATTTTCCATAATATAGGAAAACATTTTTCATTTATACATCTGTTATACATTGTTACTAGCCATGTGTGCAACTCTGTACCTCCCCCATTTACCATATCATACGTTATACGGTTGTAGCCAGCACTCTTGTTGCTTCCTAATCCTTTAATTATCCACTGTAGCTCTGTTAGTGTTATCTCCTCAAAGTCCTCTTCCATCCACTCTTTCCCATCGTCCTACGTGGTCCCCATGTTTAGGAAGCTTTCCCAACAACGGTTCACCTGTTTCTTTCCACTTGACCAAACTAAAAAATTTGCGGTTCGGTTTCAGTCGAATATTTGCCCACCCCTATCTCCACTGTTTTGAACACCGCCGTCTCGCTGTGTCAATTTCGCATCACCTCCTCTGCGTCTTCCACATCGACCGCGCGCATCCTCCCCCGTCCCTCCATCGATCGCTCTTTCGCCCGCACAATGGCGCGCCTCGAAGTCCCTAATTACGTCCAACACTTGCCATGCACTCGCCCGGCGTGGTGCGGCGAGGGCCAGTCGAAGCGGACCGCGGCCGACGCAGTCGAGAAAAATAATGTCATTTACGATCATCCATCATTTGGAAGAACAGGCACAGGAGGCGGGACAGCCCGCGGCGCTCGCGACCCGCACGCACGAAATGCCCCGGTCGGCGAACGGATGGACAGACGGACGAACCGACCAACGAACGAACGAACGGATGGACAAACGAATCAACGGTGATGGGCGAACAAGAAAGCGCACTGGAGGATGCTTCATCAATAGAACTCTTCGGGGGAGGTGTGAGAGACAGACGACTCCAAAACGCGTTCCTCAACTTCGTGAAATCTCTTGGGACCACGAAGTATTCTCATGAAGCATTTCGGTGTACTCCATAGAATTATTCTTCTTTTACTGTAAGTATATCTAGTTCATCCACATAAAAACAAGTACATGAAAGAGACTAGCACGTTATTTCTGCTCCTATTTACGTATCTATTGTGAAATATACGTGGTGTACTATGGGAGTATTCAATGTTTCGTGTTGTCTAATAAAATGAAAAACCCTGTTAAGAAATGAAAAAAAAGCAGCATACTTATATTATATATGTATATATATATATGAGTTGAACAAATACCTTCAACAGCCATGATGATACAACAATTTATGAGCTTCGGAATTATGAGCTGAAATTTCATAAAACAACCCTTTTTCTCCTCATTACATAGCAAGCACAAAACAAATAGGATAAAATAGATTAAATATTAGTATCATAACGGATGACCGAATTAATCTTGAATGGCGACGGTGTAGTTTGTAGATTAATATAAAACTGTTAAAATAGCACAATTCATTACCAGGAACATTAAAATGACAAAAATGTTCAAGGAATAGAACAGACTGGCCTCTAGGCGCAGCGGTTACCCCTAGTCGTATACTATTTCGTATCTTAGGATTTTTATTTAATCTTATTCTTGGACCTTTTGGTCTTCAGACACAAGAGAGCGGCATGAAGTTAACTACGGAGATCATTTATCAGAGAATATGTGCAAAAATATTCTCTGGGTTTAAAACTGTTATTCTTTATCTCCTTGAATTATAAATACTTTTTTCACTTTTCGTGTATATTATTGTGTTAAATTGATAAAAGGTCATTTAGTTATTTAAAATTGTTTTAAATATTTTTCATCAGTTGCAAATATGAACCACTTGCAATGAATTAGAAAACAATTCTTTTTCATGGAACGCTAGCCAGTACTGTTGTGTAAATCGATAACATGACAGAAGAACCTGAATGATGTGCAATCTACGCTTATCCGTATTCTATGTGTGATCAACGTGAAACCGGATGTGATTTCGCTCCCGCGACATTCGTTGATCGCACCGAGTAAATAATAAAATATTTCTACTAGAAATAAAAACTTCTGAAACGTGCAGAAAATCTGGAAAAAAATTTTAAATCATATTTCTAGATTTTTGAGTGGAATATTCAGATAAAAATGTAATTTAAAACAGTGTAGAGCTGATTCTATAGTAATAAAACAAACGAGTGATAAACACGTACAAGATAAGTTCTTTAAAATCATTTGATTACATTATCAATTGAAATTGATCAAGAACTGCAAAATAGAAATGTGAAAGTCGTATGAAGGGTCATTCACGTTCATGATCAACACTTCAACATTAAACAATCCAAACTTCAGGATTTAGATAAAAATATGTGGACTAACATGTTTTCTTAAACATCTCTCACTTTTTAAAATTGTTTGTTTCAGCCTAATTTATTTCAATCGTTATTCGAGACAATTTAAATGTAACCGTAAAATAATTTTTGCTAGGGTCCTCCTATGATTAAATTGTGACTATTATCATTAAAAATTGTGTGACCTTCTTGACTATATAGTTTTAAGAAAAAAATATTTTAATATATATAATAATGTATTACAATTGATAGGAATATTCCCTTTTGTAATATTCTATATATTTTATTTAATAAGGAAGTATAGGTAAAATTCTTGTCATCGACTAATTTTACATAAAAAAGTTCAACATTAAAATTAAATACATTGCTTTGACATTTTTATTTCATTTTCCCAACTGCTTTTGTTCGGATAAATTACCCGACTAGTTTTATATTTGTGTCATGACTAAGAGTGAATATGTCTTAAGTATTAAATGACACATCAGCATCAATGGCATACTCAGGAATTAATTTTGGGGAATTTCCACACTCAGAAGAGTCTGAGGATCCTCCTTCATAAAATTAAAAAAAAAATTGTTTAGAACACTTTTAAGCTATTTGTTGAACCTTACAAAAACTGTTTTTAGGAATAATTTTCTAATTATTCATTACATTTATAACAACCCTCGTTCTTGATTAACCAATGGAGCAGAATTTAAGGAAACATATAACATAATGTTCATCTTACATTTCTTTATGTTTCAAGTTATTTATCATAAAGCAAGTCAAATTACGTGTATTTTTTAACATTAGGAGTGTCCGACCATCGAAGACACCAACGGACACTCAGGACACCCACCTTGCTAGGCCACTGATCCACTAATTTTTTACTCTACATTGTGCTCGATCGATTTTTTCTGACAAGATTGGTTACATAAAATTTATATTTAAGTTGAGTGCATAGGTTACGTACGCTTACTAAATATAATGCTAAACCTGCGGAAAGATCATGTGCGTCTGAACTTCACTCTCAGCTGAGAACTTGATTATTACATGGATATGAATTTATATGATAAATTTTCGATTCAATATTCGTCGAGATTTCACACTTCTCAACTAACCTTTCCGTCCATCAGAACCCTTCAATTTCTTAATTGACTTTTGCACCTTTGCATAATTTTTCAGCGAGGTTAAGGAGATCGTTTTCCGCAGTAGAAGCAAAAATCTCGCTTCGTCCCTCAAATAAGGAACCGTGAACTTAAGAGAGGGCTCTTACAGACCGATGTGAAGAGCTCGTTCCATGATTTACGACCTCTCTTTTGAATATCTCTCACTCTTCACCTTAGCGCAGGCGCCTTTGCTCGTCAGGTACCGACACGAGTTATGTCTGTTATTTCTGTGTGATTTTATAGCAGTTTCTAAAAACGCTGTCCACGATCGGTACGTCTTTATGTCGTGTGAAGAGAGAAAACCTCATAAATCACTTCCAATGATTTTATTTATCTATTTACCAATTTATTTAGAAAATATTTCTTACACACCAAAGTACGTAATATTTTAGTTTAGTATGGAAAAACTCTAGCATGGAAAAACTCTTTCAATTAACGTGCATTAATTGGGCATCTCGGTATTATCATTCATTTCATTCCATACCGAACGATAAGAAAGCTAAATTGGTCGTTTGTCCACTAAAAAGTATATTTTATCTGTTCCTTTCCTT
Organism: Laupala kohalensis; assembly: GCA_002313205.1. Taxonomy (NCBI): domain Eukaryota; kingdom Metazoa; phylum Arthropoda; class Insecta; order Orthoptera; family Trigonidiidae; genus Laupala; species Laupala kohalensis. The sequence continues at coordinate 32,740 of NNCF01126268.1, forward strand.
ATTATTTGGGAGTAATGAACTGATTTTTAAAAATTCATTTCAAACCATTTACATGTTGCGACCATTTTTGTCCTCCCACATGCGCGTATTTCCGCGTTTGTTAGCACTTACATTACCGCTCATATCTGATAAACTACTTATCCTACAAAGCTCGAACAAAAACCATTGCAACGGTCACAATTCATTATATAAATTTTGTCAAGTTTCCTTAAGTGAAATAAAATTTTGTTAGTCCATTTATTTTACTTTTTTTCATCTAAACTTCATTCCAATTCATCTAAACGAATATTTCACTATTTACGAATTTGTTCCGAAATAATCAGCGGAATGTACATCTTTATATTTTTTTAAGGGTGTAGATACATTTTAGAAGCATTATCTAAATAAATATAAACGTTTTTACTTTTATCTCTTATTTTGTATGAACTATTGAAAAATGATTCTTTTTCAAATTTTATCAAGTTTAGACTTGACAAAATATCTCCGATAAATCTGATGATAAAATTTAAAGAAAATTACATCTTAAGTACTTTGTATAATATTTATTAAAATTAGCACACATTCTAGTATACTGAGCTAATAAAAAAGTCACAGCACTATTAATATAAAAAACAACTAAAAAGAAAAACGATTTCTCATTCTTGGTCGCAACACGTAAACGGCTTGAGATGATTTTTTAAAATCAGTTTTGAACTTCCAAATGACAAGAAAAGGAACTGGGAAAATACTTTTCTTTTAATTATTGAGAGACCACCTCCGGATCGTTTCGTATTAATTGACACACTTGCATAAAAAATTTTCATTGAATGAATTTATGACTACTAAAGGACTTAAGCGTCACATAAACCATTCTCATCTTTAAGAGGAATAAAACTATTCCACAAAATTTGAGAAGTACAACAAACATTTGCAGAAAATTTCGTTTCTAGACTTTTGAAGCACACCAAATAGGCAATGCAACTAATTCAGACATCACAATACTCATGACCGCTCCTAATTTCAAAGTACCCCATCCAATTAAATATATTTCTCCTCAGAAGTATATCATGTCAATTAAATCCAAAAATTCAGGATGTCATGATAATATCAACGCGATAACTCCTGACCACCATGTACGTTTGCTACCTATAATCGGTAAACTAGCAAAAATATAATTTCTTAAATATAAATAAATAAACTTTATTCTCAAAAAACACTTGCAAACTGCGTATGACCACGTGGGGAGCAATAAACTAAGTTACTCTCCGGAAACAAGCAAGGGACCATCCCATTTAATTCCGATCATGGGCACATGGGCAGTGGTGGATTTAAATATTTACAAAACAAATTATTTAATAAATGCGTACTGTTATCCATTAATTATACAAAATAAATTGTAGATATTAGTGCAGTAAAAATTCGAGATTAATAAAACAAAGATATTAATGACATTACCACCCAAGGAAAATCCGCCACTTCCTGGAGGAAAACCCGGGCCAGGATGGGGCTACAGAGATGATGTGCACAGCCGGGCCAAGGTTGCGTACTGTTACAAATAAACTATTAAAAATCAAACAGTTGCAAAATCAACATGCATGAAAACAAAATTTAACTTGATTACAATGGTGTGATAAAGTATAAGAGACATTAACATCACATCATCCTAAGTCATGTGGAAAACAATATTTATTAGGAAATGGAAATTCTCATTAACTTTTTTTTTTTTAATCAATTTTTTCACATTATAGAAACAATAGCACAAGCTTTTAACGGTGGATTTAAAGAAATTCAATTTATTTATTTTAGATTTTTGGGAAGGGAATTATACAAAATTATTCCTGAATGATAAGGGCCTCTTTGGCAAACAGTTGTTGACGATGAATATTATCCTTAATACGAGTGTTGTGTTCGTGAAGTAGATTATTTCCTCTAAAGCAGGGGTGGGATTTTAATAGTTCTATCTTAACAAACACGACTACTTCATAAATGAATATTTAATTCTTTACATGAATTTCGGGAGTGTGATTTACATATAATCCAAACTATTCTCTTCTGAATTCTAAAAGTTTGAATGCTCTGAGTGGATTGACTCCACAAGATAATGCCGTACCATAAATGAGAATATACATTTGCAAAATACACGCAGCGGGAAACTTGTCGACTAACAATGTTGGCTAAAATTCGGAATGAATAACACATTTTACTTAGTTTGGATTTCAAATTATCAATATGGCAATTCCATTTAAGGTTGTTCTTAATATGAAGCCCTAAAAATTTTGTTATCTTGATTGATTTTATTTGGGTTCCGTTTAGAGAAAGGGATGTAGAAGGATGAGATTTCATTTCGCAATAGCGAAATATCATGGATACTGTTTTATCAGTAGTAACGATGAGACGATTTGAATGAAACCAAGACGAGAGGATAGATAGTGCTTTTTGCGCATTGATACGTTTTCAACATGGAAAACTTCAACTTGCTGATGCCTATCATTCAAGTAGGAAGTTTGCCATTGATGTGCCAATTCACGAATGCCATATGAGTGCAGTTTTGAGAGTAGAATTTTGTGATCGATTACATCGACTGCTTTCGAAAAATCAAAAAAATTCCTTGTGGATTATCTCCACGGTCCAGAAAATTGGTTACCTCATTTAGAAAAGAAAATGTCGCAGTTAGTTGAAAGGAATTTCCTGAAACCGTGCTGATCGTTGGAGATAATATTATTATGCGATGAGAAGTCTAAAAGACAGTTTTCCTAGGATTTTTGAGAACGTTGGCAATAGTGATTTGGGTCGATAGTTTCCAACATCACGTTTATTTTCTTTCTTATGTAATGGTTTCACTTTAGAAATAAACAAATTTGCGATGTTATTTGGATTTGATACAATTTTGCCATCGTCTAGTAGGGAAATGTTTTCTTGGCAATTTTCTGATATTCCACTTAGCTTTAGTTCGGTTGTTCGATTCTATTATCTGTCTGTCGTTTTCCATTACTTTAGCTCCATGGACCACTTTTCTAAGGATGGTTTTATATTTACGAAAATAATCATGAAATTCGGGTGGTTAGTTATTGAGTTTTGAAAGATAATATAAATTAGGTTTTTGTTTTTGGAAGATATTCAAATACCTTTAGTTTTCCATCGATTGTGATTGTTTACTTTAACTAAATTGTGTTTTATAGGAAAGCAAGAGTTGGAATATTTCAAGAATATTGAAAAAGAAATTGAATTTATCGTTGGTGCTTCCACATCACGTGCTTCCAGATCATCCCACGTTTCCTGATGTAAAAGGCTTTTAAATATTGTTAAATGTATTTCTTTAAACTGTCTAGTAATATTTTAAAAGATATTTTGTAGTTTTAATTTATCTTTAATAGTTAATATTTGGGCAAAGTGGTCGCTATACCCCGCTTTAAATACTTGAGAAGTATACATGAGTCTATTGCTGACAATTTTTTGGTCAAGCAATGTTTGAGGTGAACCAGAGAGGCGAGTGTGGTCGATTATCGTAGTAACAAGATTGAAGGAGCTGATTAGATAATTGAATCGATTATTGGCATTGTGCGTGGAATCCGATTCACTGACGAAATCGACATTGAAATCGCCACACATAACATAGATTACGTATATTTCTGTGTTAAACGTTTTAATACGATTTCCAAATTCAGAAAAAAATATTTCAAGATCTGATTGAGGCCTGTAAGTACACAAAACTACAAAGCCTTTATCGGACAAATGAACAGCAGGGAGTATATTCTAGTAAAATAATTTCAGTGTCCATTACTTTGTTGGAAAGCGACTGAACATTATGATGTAAAATATATATTTTATTTTCTCGAGGGATGCAAATGAATTCAGATGGTTGAGGAGAATTTATATTTAATTGTCATCTCTCGACCGCAAGTTATAACCGTGTTTGGAGGCGGAAGGAGTCGGGGTTGGGACCGGTTAAACGGATTTGAACGGGAGAGGTGAGATAATTGGCTGAGACACGTCAAGGACAGGAGAAGGGATGGGAGTAGAGAGAGATGGAGAAGGTGTCGAGGTAATAGGGGTGGGTGGTGAATTTGGTATAGGTGGAGGAGATGAGGTAAGGTATGAAGCTAAGAGAGAAGTGACATGTAGCGTGAAGGTAGGCTTTTAAGTATGATGTTTGTAAGTTGTGAGACCTGTTTGAAGTTTTGCATATGTTCAAAGGGGTTGAATTGACGTCCCAAATTTAAATAATTTTGCCTACCAATAATAATTACTGTGTCCTGCTCTGTGAGTTTTTCCGCGTGGGTGTCCAGTTCTCTGATAACTTCAGCCAAACGACCGTTTGGCTTGAAGAAACCGGTCACAGACAAGTGGTTGGGAACAATTCCACGCATAATGGGGGCCATGGGAATCATCTAAAATTAAAACGCAAGATCTTTTCGTGGAAGAGTTGGATGGCACAATTTTACCTGTTTTTTTGGATGTCTGTGCTCACCAGTGCAGGGTTTTGGGAAAGAATTAACGGGTTTGAGTGCGGGATAAGATGGGGTGAAAGAAGTGGGAGGGGTGGGTAGAGGGGTGAAATGGGACATGTTCTCTAACACGCAAAACCTATTTTTGTAAGGGGTGGTGCATGTGTTTTTGATGGAATCGAATGACAGCAGTTGGAAGGTCGGCGAGAATCCCTAACTGTTGTCCAACCGCTGTTATTATTGACCGCGGTGTTTTTATTGACCTCCTCCAGAGGGCTGATACGAAAGCAGATGCGAAAAAAGAAATTCGAAAACTACTAATAAATCGGATGTTTCTAAAGAGATAATTAATTATTACTATGAAATAAGAATTTTAGTTAAAATTATAGAAACATTTTGGAATAATTGGAAATTATGTTAGGGAGACGAATCTAAGCAACTATTTCAACGAGTATGACGACAATGAGTGTTTGATACCTACAGAAATTTGTAAGAAAAATTTAAAACAAATTGGTAATGCTTTACCTTTATGTTTCCAAAAAATATAAATGATGATGTCCTACACTTTATCACACCTTAGAATAACACTAAAAAATCACAGGAAAAAGAGAGTTTGTAAAGTTCGTTTGACTAATTCAACTGCAGTGACGTTTTTCGAGTCTATTTACATCTTAGTACACTAGAAACAAAATATTAACAGCATTACACTAAAGACAAAATTTAAATATACTTAAATCATTACAAAAACTCAAGAAAAGAAAATTATTAAACTCAAAAATGAACAGAGCGCATTATCGAGCTTTGCTTATGCTATAAGCAGGCTAGCCAACCTGTATTACCAATAATTTTGACAAAACGATTTATTCCATCTTTCCAATTTTTTATTTTCTGTAAAACACTCCAGACTTCGTCTATCCAAATATATACACCAATCATTCCAAGAAAATAATACTACAACACCCGATTGCTCGATATCATCCATGTGTTCGATTTAGTGCGGAACTACAGTTTACTTTATGAAATACAATCAAATTTAATCCGAGATTTTCGCTCTAATTAAACATACTCTGTCAAAGTAAACTTGTCTATGAACCGCAAAGCAAGTAATAGCTGATTTATCTGAAGATTTATTCTCGCTATACCCATCAACACAAACTGCTCTATTTTCTGGCGATACTGCTCTCATAACATCTGGTTCTAACCTGGTATATCCGCGGGACAACTTTATATCACACTTAAAAGCAATAGATCTATGAATCCAGAAGTTGAAAAATTAACAAACCCAAATAAATCTTTAGCAAAAATATTTACTCTCATCTTTCGTTCTTATCCTCCACTCTATCGCATTCAAATTCCATAGTTACCTCTAAATTCCGTGGGCTTTATTATCACACACGATTCACAAAGAGAAACATAAATGACCCCCAAATTCAAAGATCCAAACAAGAAACTTACCTTAAAACGTAAATAATCACCACTTCATTATAAAAACTCGTGGAACTCTCACGTATAAATCTATTTTTCGACTTCTCTTCGCTTATCGCATTCCGGTGATTCAGAACTATTCAGAAATTGCAAATACTTCAGAACAGTATCTTAGGTAGCTCTAAAAGCTCCTTGGTTCAGGATAAATAAAACTCGGCTTTCTAATATTTACTAACTAATTACCCGGCTTTACCCGGGATTTTTCTTTGACCAATCTCGTTTTATTCATAAAAAACAAAATATACCTATATTGTAAGATTAAAATGATTTTACTTACTAGTTTAAAAAAAACAAACTTTTAGCATCTAAATTTTACAACTTTATAATAATACAAATTTAATACGAAACTTGATTGAATGAACCATTTTGAGTTTTACCTCCAACAGAAAGAATAAATAAACGCTTTAATGAAAGCAACCTTGAGCAAGCAACTTTTAATTTGTCTGTGATAGAAACAATTCAATCGAATCATCGCCAATTAACCTAGAACACCACTTCACCCTTAGAGAATTAGGGGTATTAAACACCCATATGTGCTGAACTTGTATTTATTCGGCATCATTTCACTATCTCAAAGGCTCCGAAATCTATGGATTAAATTAACATATTTCAATATTTTACTTCAGAAAATTTATCTTTATTGAGAGAGACAAGAGTAAGGGAAAGTCGACCAGTTGTAATTTTAATTACTTTTGAAGAGAAAATATTCATTCACTGACAATTTCATCATCTTTCGCTTTGCATGTGTGACGTACAATGAATGGTCTATCCCAAAGAACGACGAAACCACATTTAGATGCAGCATTAAGATATTCGATCATTGTTCATAAGACATTCAATCACGTACCCTGTTATTATTCTGAGCTCTTCCGCAGAGGCCGTGTCATCAATGTTTCAGGGGTGTACTAGATAGCGGCGATCGAAAATAACTTAGAAATATAACGAGGAATTCAGTTATTCAATTATTTCGTCACTTTATGAAAGGTAATAAATTAAACAAATTCTTAGTAACAAGTAACGAATTAAAAGAGAATATACACTTTTAAATAGTTATTCATAAGAGATTGCAATAGCAGATGATTGTCGGGTAATCAGTATAGTGATTTCACGTTGAATAACTGGGCATTATAACATTTACATAATTGTATGTGACCAAAACAAGTGTACAAGTTACAATAATATGAGAGTCCTTTTCTTTTGAAATTTAACGATATAACTTTTCCAATTCAACTCGGGCTCTGGATTCACTGTGTAAAGTGACGTTTGCATCTGCTTCATCATTTCTTTGCTATACACAATTGTATTAACATGTTAGTACATAACATTATGCGAAAATATACTTTCTCTGCTTGATGCATAATATCTTTTTAATCTTCTGCAACATTTTGATAATAGGTTTTGCTGGCACACCATCTATTTATAATTGTTAAAAGTTTCACGCGTGAGTCATCCTCAGAACAATCGTTTTCTCTTCTGAAGACTATGCCCGCACACTTTCGCCTGAACGTAAATGATGCAAACATATTGTACTAGGTACTTGGAAGCCAGGAGAAGTAATAATATCCTGACACATTAGTGGAGTGTAGGTCCAAACACACTCAGCCTGTGGCTTTGTCAGTGGTCACTGATCCCCTACGATGGTTCCAGGTTCACCGGAGCATACAGAGTGGGTCGAGTTTCGATAATCTATCCGTATTGCTTCAAATTATCAACGTTTTTTCGTATTGATGCTCCATACAGATTGAGATACTTCGAAATAGGTTTTAAGCTTCATTGATACAAGAATTTTATACATTTACATTTTTTTCGTGCATTACATTGCTTTCAAGATTTGAGTTATTATACAAAATTCTTCATTATGTTATACAAGATTAATATCTATAATTGAATCAAATCATCATATTCATGTGAAATAATTTTTATGTTTTAAATTCCAAGAAAGAGTAAACTAATCAAATGAACATAATGAGTTTAACCGTGTATTTTATCTCGGTTAATGAACCTTTCAAAGCACTACATTTTTCATGAAAAAAAAAAAGAATCTTCATCATACAGTATTAGGACTTTAAACAAAAAATACGTAGGAAACCAATTATATATTTGTTAAATTTTAGTCACTAGTCGTGTTGGAATATAACATCATCTTTAATCGTTAACTCATAAGATAGTTGATTCATAGAGAGGAGGAAACACGAGAGAACTGAACCAAGCAATGAATACGAAAACCAAGTGAATTGTGCTGGAATGTTAGCATGTTAACAACGTGTTAGTGTCTCATCTGACATATTGCTAAGAATCACAGGTACGTAGTATTTTCAATTCAATTAAGAGGCCAAAACTGTACCCTTAAGTTTTTAAATCCTACCCTACATATCGATTACATCTGTGTTTCTAGTTGATTTGTGAAAGGGAGAGAGTAAGCCTATATTTTAAGAAACTTTCCTGAAGCCACTTGATGTCAACAGGGATTTGTGTCATAGGTTTAGCGAGGATGTCTGGTAAAATTCCTAAAACTCGCGCAAAGTATTCGGTGAATATTTACTTCCCTCTATTACAGCCTCTCTCCAGAAGACTGTCTCAGATCTGGGTGATTATTATGTTTGGAAATTACTACCACACGATAATAGCAGTTGGTTCTATAAAGTCATCCTCTAAAATGGCGAAGAAGAAGTTTAATAGGACCACCTTAAACTAATTACCCAAGGATTCTTTATTTACTTGTCTACTAAGTACACTGTGGTATGGAAGGTTAAAAGAAGTTTTCTTAATTTGATTATAAGAATCATTCGTGATTATATTCTTTTACATTCTCATTTATGGAAGTATATATGAAACATTAAGAATGCTAAAATATCAAATGATCGACTTATAAATATTAATCTTTGAATGCCCAGTCCAAGTTCAAAATTCGATAATCGTATCATAAACACCAGAAAATACAATACCTTACTACTATTCCGTTTTATAGCAATTATTATCATTATTATTATTTGTACGCTGTTATCCCCAAAATGTTTCACGAGGTTTCTAGAGAACATTACATAGAATAAGATTTCACTAGTGCTCGTTATCGTGGTCCATAGTTGGCTGAAAGGAATACATACATACATACATTATTATTGGAGCTTTAAGGCTCGTCAACAACTAGATACTTAAAAGTAACAACCTACAAAAATTCGTATTTGTTTTGTATTATGATAAATAATGTTCAAAAGGGCTCTAATTACCTTGCCGTTGACGAGCCCTAAATCCCCACAAAAAAATGTTCAAGTTAAGTTTCCCAAAATAATAACTGTTAAGTAAATAAGAAATAGAGACCGCTGCAATCTATTATTTACAACAAAAAATAATAAAGTTTTTAAATTTATTTTTTGAGCATTTATTGATTAGTATTTTAGTATCTCTGACGGGCCTTCTTTATATATCAATATAATCTCTTCAAATGTCTTGCACTTTAAATCCATGTTGAGTTTTGTTCAGCAACAGACGAACATGGAGAATTTTATACTCTTCAAAATTGGTTTCAGTTTTAAAAAAATATTTGTTGAGATACAAATATTTTCTTTTCTTTTCGTCAATTATTTCCTTACTCCCTGTTAGTTAGTTTGATATTAGTGACATAAAATAATTGATGAACATAAGGCAGGAGAAATCTTACAAATAAGGACTAATGTTTTTTTTTTACTCATCATGCAAAATGTAAGTTGAATGTCAAAGTACTATAAAATTACAGGTTTACAATTATTATATAGGTTTTAAAGGATAATTTAATACTATTTGATTTGGATACAAGTAAATCTGAATTAATCGTTAATACAGTTTTTATGCAATGTTACAATGCTAATGATAAAGGCTGCATTGTGACCGCAGATGGAGGTAAGTAAAAAGTGGTGAGGGTAAAAAGTGGTGGACTAGCGGGTCATGTGGCAGGTTTTTCCGCAGTATTTTTGTTCCCCTTACCTCTCGTTCCATCACTACTATCACTTATCATCATTTATTTTGTTTTCTAATTATATCACCCCTATCGGCGAAATGCATCAAGAATGGCCTCCAGCACAATAGTTAGGTAACAATTAGATGAAACTGAAACCTAAAGTTAAAGTTGTACATTGGTTAACTATATCTAAACATATTATTTGTTATTTAAATAAATAACGACTTGTAGCTGTTCACTTGTAATGTGAAAGTACATTACACATTAAACTTGAATTTTATGCAGTACAATGCAAGAAATTCTACATGAAACTTGGGTGAAATAATTGTCGGATTTTAGTCGAAAACAGACACTAGTAGTATAATTAACAACTAATTTAGTTGCGGAAAAAAGTAGTTTAAAAATTAATTGCATCTAAACCTATACGTTCTCAATTCAACTAAAAAAGTCAGCTTTTGCCTAGCTGTGCACAGTATCTTACCAACTACGCGATCAAAACCACAATGGTATCATTTAATCCTTGTACACTAAGGGAAAAGGAGAGGAGGTACTAGACTATCGTTTGTAGAGCTACAAAAAGTGTTTTAAGACGGCGTCCGTCCTAACGATCTTCCCAGACGCCGCCGCCGTATAATTCGCGGTATTTAACGCGTCGTTCCCTTCGATCGCCGCCGATAGAGAACGGAGCGGCAAACCTCTGTGGCACTCTTGTTCACCTTGACAAATCCTTATCGCACCGGGTCACGCTAGACCTGCATTTCTCATTGGACGACTCGCTTGTCGAAACTTGTTTCTCTCTTGTTACCCCATTTGTGATAAGGTCACGCCATTTGGTGAATGTAGTTTTGGGATTAAAACGGAAGAGTTTATATCCGATCATGGGTTTTTTTCCTTCACCTGTGTAACCCCTTTTAAAATCGCAAAAGGGTTTATTTTGAGTGTTCTTGAAGGAATCCTGTCGGAGATCACAACCCAATTACATTTTTGCGTTAGATCGAGCGAGGAACAGAACCAACGATGTGTCTCCTATCATGACGTTTCATCGATATTCGGGCGCATCTCTGTTCATAAGATAACGAAATGAAGTTTAACATAATACTTATTTTACAAATTTGAGAGCACGAATTACATTTTAATGCTGTTTCATATTTTTAATATACATTCAATTAAATTGTCTCTTTGATCAGTTGTAAATGATGAATCAGGAATAATTTATAATAACGTTCTCCCTAATATAAGATTCCATTCGTGGAATATAGTTCTGTCCTTGACTTAAAACTCATTAATTTATCAACATTACGAAACGATACAATATAACTATTTAATATTGATGCCGAATGTTTATAGTTACATTTTAAGTTTTAGAAATACTTGCAAGTCTTTCCCCCCCACCCCCACCCCCACTCGCCCAACAAGCGATTTCGAATCATCTGAAATAGGAGTTACACGCAACAGTTCGTCAACAATTTCATTTATTTTGATTATTAAAAAAAATTAAGATGTCCTTTCTTGTAAATGACAATTCAGCTCTAAATACGTAAATGGATCTATGAAAGTTTTCTGAAAAATTAAATGGAATCAATAATTTGTTATCTTCTGACGTAAACCTTTTAACACTCCTTCAATGTTTTTCGGGTTTCCTTTCTGAAACATCTAATTTGTAGAATTGAAATTTTTATGTAATAATTATAAACAGCAATCCGAGTAATTACAATATTGTTTAAATTTCTCAACAATTCGAGTTCTAGTTACATAATCGGTAAAAACACATTGTTTAATAATTTGGTTTCTATTCGTTTGAATGTTACAGGATATTTTTAAATCACGGTTCCAATTTTCTCTCTTAATTTTCATTCCCCCATAAAATTTGAATGGTTAATAATGCATATAACATTACTTGCTGTTACATTTACTCACCAGACATTAATATTAGTTTGAATCGTCAAAAGTTTTAATTTGATGAAATCTGAGAACAACGTAGGAAGAGGAAATACACGGAGAAAAATGAAGTGGCTCATCAGACTACTTTTTCGTAGTTGAAGCCTAGGAAGCTACTGGAAGTAACGGAGTAGGTGACTTATGTAGTTCAATGGTCAGAAGGAACAAAAAAAGATAGCTGTGCCAGCAACCTAAAGTGCTTGAGTAAAAGACCGGCCCGCCGGCTACTTCCAACGTTGAGCCGTTTACCTCTATTTCTCTTGAAGGGAGTGGCGTGGCTAGCATATGCCGATAGCTGTATACACAGTGCGCGAGTTGTCGGTCGATGAGGTAACATTACAGTAAACGACAAAGTAACGACAAACAATAACATGTTATGGTGCTTAGAAAATATTGTACGTTGTCTCAGGGTAATAGCTACAGTTACATTCAATTGTCTTTGAGTGCGCGTACGTAAAATGTAAGGAATTTGAATGTGCCGCGTTTCGTCACTTCTGTTAAGACGCCAAGCGTTGCGATCTGTGCGAAATGTGTACATTTGTTGTGAGACCGGTGAGTTCGTTTTGAATGTAGGAAGATCCTTTATTTAGGTTTACTGATTGCGACTCAGTGTCTTAAGTTTCCAATTTCTCAAAATCAATGAGACATGAATCAATAATATTTTTTCAATTCTTGTTTACTTTAATTTGGATTTTTTTATAGAGTCAGGACTGCATATGTATTTGAAGAAAATGACGAGGAGTGATTTTTTTTGTGATCCATATTTGCTCTCTGCTTATCCCTGTTGTGTGAGAATCATAAGATATTTTCAGTGTTAATTCTGTAACATTTAGTAGTTAATTAATTACAAATATTATTTGCCTTTAGATAATAAGTGTTGCACATGTGAATGTATCGGGTTTTAATTTTTTAAGAGGTCCATGGCTTTAGAGCGTGAAACCCACGGTATTTTAGGCATGTGAAGTTATTCATTATTAGTTGTTAAAAAGTTTTTTGTTTTTATTCCAATTTATGAAGCAAAACAAACTAAAAATTTGCTCAGTATAGAGTGATCTTTTACTGTAGTATGTGTTGTATCAACCATCTTTTTATTTGAAGACCTAATAAGAGCAAAATGATTTAGTATTGCTTTAAGTCTACTTCTTTCGGAAATATTCGTTCTTTCATAAATATTCCTATATTTGTGCTCCATAAAATAAATCTGGATTCTTTCATTCCAGGCATTCTATATTATTACTGTTTTTCCAGAGATTTTCAAAAGGAAATACAATTTTAAGAATTATTTTATTGACAAGTGACTGTATAACATTGATGATTCATTATTGTTCTGTATGATGGATCTTGAAGTGTTTTGCCTTATCATTTCTATTCTTTAATTCAGTGACAAGAAGTATTTTGAAATTTTAGTAAATTATATTGTGAATGTTGTCGTGGAATCTGAAGTCTAGTATATTTGTAATCATCCGAATAATTGTAATTATATCTTATCATAAAGTCTTGCATTTTTTAATTGTATTACTTGTAAATGGGAAGTGTAGCGTGCTATTGAAGCTTATCTGCATGGAGCGATAGGAGGTAGGAGTTGGGGGGTAGGTTATTGTTAATAGGTGGTTTAACCAATAACTTGACCCACGTGAAGATGTTAGTAGTAGTAGTAGTTAGTAATAGTTATTGATACGAGGAGGAGGTGGAAAAAAGAGGGGTCGCTTTTTAATTGTCACAACTATATGAACTGGGACAATCATGTGAAAAGCTACAAATTTTTTCAGGCCACACCTGGAATTGAACCCGGGATGACTTTGTGATGAGCGAGAATGTAATTGAATTTGTATTTGGAAAGGAATTGATTGTGATATTCGATACAACTGTAATGAATCTATATGTTGAATAATTTGTAATTATCTTGTTTGAAAATTATTATAGGATGACTTCTTTTATGCTTAGGTCTTCTAGATAACAATTTAGATTACTTACATTCAATTTGTACCTCCTTCAAGGGTATATGTGTAAACAACTCGAATAACTTTTCTACCTAAAACTTTTGATAACTTGATTTAGCTTACTGTTTATAATCTATTGAATTACAATTATCATTTATCAACATAATCCAACTAACGGATCTAAGCTAAAAAGTGTATGATACAATGTAGTTACAAGTGTTCACACAAATTTTATCCATTAATATCAATGTATTTATGCCAAAAATCAGTTACAAACTGCGTTTGGCGATGTGAAGGATCATCAGCAAAATTAATTTTTGGTAGTAAGTAAGGAACCACGTCATTAATACTTATCAAAGTGCCCAGAGGAAAGCCTTGTAGAAAAAGGGCGTGAGAGCAGGTATTGAAGAATAATTATGTTTCACTGTACTAGAGTACGTCCATAATTATTATGTACCGACATGTGTCGTATAACATGCCCAAGACGTGGATATGTTACCGGTCAAGTAGGAAATCAGTGCCTGAAGCCATCAGGCAAAATGAGAAATAATTTTTATTTCCAGCATTGTCTAGTTATTGTTTACAATACTTAATGTGTATTAAGGAAAGTAAGTATTTTCATTTTTTTCACTTTTTATTGATTTGTAATCTGGTTCCTCGGCCTTCCGGCCACTATCTGGGTTTTGCGCCTTTTCCTACTTATTTTCTCTTCTCATGGCTGCACCTGTTCGACTTGCTGCACTACCTTTGCACTGTCGTTTCTGTGGTGTTGAGGAACTTTCTACTACCTAGTGCAATATTTTTATTGCTTTTCGCATTAAAATTATCTTTGTGATGTATTCTTCAAAGTTATGCAATATATGCCCTTTGTTTCAATATATTTTGTCCAGTCTTTTGTGTCGTGTATTCTTTGTGCGCTAACTGTCTTATCCAAAGTGCACGATCCAAACATAGTTCAAACATAGTTCAATCATGTAAAATGTGGTCGACCGTATCATTTGCTCTCCCGCATGCACATATTCCATCTTCAGTAAATCTTCGCTTGTGCCAATATGTTATAAAATCCCCACGGATTGTTAAAATCTCCATCATATGTGGTGTAGGTCATTTTCAGGTGTTGTAGCTGTAATGCACATTTTTCATAAATCTGTGCGTACGTCGCCCTTCCAATGCCTTCTGCCATTTTATGTCCCAGCAGTCTGTCAATTCCCGAATAATCTTCCTCTTCCATCCTTTTTCACCATACTTTGTCTTTCTCTCTTATGTACACTTCTCCCTTTTTGCCCGCATAGTATCTTAAGTAATGATTATCGATCTCGAGGTTTGAGTATTCTCTTACGTTATAACTGTTCTGTAATTATGTCCCATTGTGCACTGTCAAATGAAGCTTTTAAGTCAATACATGCTACCAGGGCATATTTCTTTTGGTTTTCATTTAATCGTCCTTGTAACGCTACCTGGAGACGTTCTGCCATTATTTTGTCTAAAATCATTTCCCAATCCTGGCAATAGCATGATCGGCGATAATGAACTATTGTATGGATCCCTGTTACAAGGCTTCAGGAAGAGTTTTAATTCTCCAATTTTCCAACATCGTGGGAAATAACTGAATGCAAAACATTATTGACATATATGCAGCATCTCTTTTCTATACACAGTGAATATATTTATTATCGTTTATTATTCCCAGGACTTTTCCTCTCTTTCAATGTGCACACTATCTCCGTTAACTCTGCCATTGTTATCTGTTCAGTTTGATTTACATCCTGGTATTCATATTGTCTCTTTCAGTTGTGTCGCCGGTTGACCTTTTAATGTTTCTTCAATCATCGTCAATCCGTACATTTCCTCGAATTTTGCTACTTTTAACCTTCCCCCGTCCAATCACATATGGCAACCCCCATATATTAGTTGCCAAACCCGAAACATAGTTTTCCCAAGCTACCTTCGTTTTCTTCTGCCGCAACATTCTTGAATGTGTTAATGTATTCTCTCTGTACATCGTCTTGTCTATCTCGTAGCTCTCTGTACCTGGCTGTCCTCTTTGGTATCGCCGCCGTAATTGATTGCGTCATTTATTCGCCTGTGTTAATTCTCTGTCCCAGCACGTTTGTCCATATCGGTACCTGCTGTTTTTTCTTACAATAAGGCACGATTACTTTGAGCATATGCCCTTGCAACTTACATATCTTTTCGTCAATATTTACGTCATCTGTGTGTGCTGTGTAATGCAGGATTTGTTTATTCTCTGTTTTCAGTCTCTCCCAATCTATTTTCTTGTAGTTTATTTCTTCGCTTTTCTCTTTTGTTGTCCCCGTTTTGTCTTCAGTGCTGTAAGTAATCGTTTTATGATCACTCTCTATGTCATCACATATCTGCCACATCGTTGCTGTCATTTTCTGCGTTCTCGTCTGTAGTGTCATGTCGATGATTGACTGTCCATTTGTTGTATCAAAAGTTGGCGTACCATATATTAACTATCCTTAAGTCTGTATCAAACATTAGCTTCTCTAGCTCCACACATCTTCTATTAGGGACCCGTTTACCCCGTAACGCAGAAAGTCCATTACAGTCGCCTGATATATAAATGTCCTCTCCTCTATATTTGTCCAGGATATCACGAAGCCTGTTAAATGTTGTTTGTAAATTCTTGTATATCAGGTTCTTGGTCGCCAGAGAGTCCGCATAGTTGTACCTTTTCATTACAATTTCGCGCTTGGTGTCCGTAACTATGTCACAATTAACACCGTAATGGATCTATGTTTCCTATTACTTCATATGACCTGTATCCCGCATATATTTTTCCCTGTTCCATTATGTACGGTAAAATCTCCGCGTTACTTCGAGCACTCTGGCTCGTGCTCCAGTCTGGTTTTCCTATTCGTCTCATAACACGTATGTCCTTATTCTCTTCTCCCTTATTTTGCCGCCGTACACGGTCCAGAAACGTATGTTCATCCTGTTCTCAACACCGTAGACGAGCACCTTTGACAGTATCCTCCTCACATTTTCAGTCTGAAGTATCCTAATTTTTGCTAGCACTTGTTCTATTTTGTTGCTCATTTCCCCGTCCGTTACACGTATTAGCAAACGTGCTCCCCACGACATCATACAATCCTCTAAGTGTAAAACTTCACGCTCCTTTGCTAACAGGTTGTGCACGTCTGTACTATTAAAAGCTTCTGCGGCACCGTGTTTCCCTATCAAAAGTACCCTCTCTTTTTTCTTTGGCCGACGCCTCACCACTGTCGCGTATGTATCCCCCGTGTCACCCTCATCTGTCACTGACTCTTGTATAGGTGTGCGTATAACATCGTCTGTCGTGTGTGTAATCACATCCCATGTTCTTTCTACTGTTTGCACCATTTACTGTACTTGCGTCTGTAACCCTTCTTGCATCCCATGCAGCTGTGTTACGTGCTCTTTTAATCCAATGCACCCGTTTTATCCGTTGAAGCAATTTCTGTTCCATTTCCTGTTTGTCCCTATTCAGTGTCATTAGAAGGATGTTCCAACGCTCATCGATCACTGAGACCACCCGCTCTTCTAATGCATAGTGTCTCCGGGGTTCCATCATAATCGTGTTTCCCTCTTTAAATTTATCCCCGATCGTAAGTATCAACTCCTTTGCATCTGGGAAAGTGGCTAAATCCCTAAGTTGATCTCGCAAATTATCATCCTCCTCCCTTTCTTGTGCAAAGTCTCGCCACAGCGCCTTCACTCCATCCTGATTTATTTGTTGGCATTTCCCAGGAAGCCTCTTGAATTTATCGTCTTTAAACGTCATGATAAAGTTTTAGTAGATATATTTTCCACTCTTTGTGTAACACTCTCCTGTCTTCTTATATTGTCTAGTCCTCGTCGTTGTTATTTCTCTCCTTAGTCGTAGTGCGTTCGTTGCTACTCCCTCTTGGAGTTGTTGTTCCACTTATCTTTCTTCCCTGGGATCCCGATTCTCTTTCACTGCAGTGTGTCCCTACCTCTGTCTGTCCCTTTTTCCACTCATATCTTACAGGTGTTCCCGTCCCATTGCACCCAACCGCCAAGTTTCAGTGAGGTATCACCTCTCTGTTGCGCTCTAGGATTAGGTAGTATGTTTCTCTTGGACACATGTAACCGGAGTATCTCTGTACCTTCTGTCATGTTGGGCGAATTATTCACAAATGTGTCGTGACTTTTGCATCTGAGTCCCACTACTGCATCATGTACTCAAGACTCTCGTGTATTGGTAGCAATTTGCTTATCTTCCGTCCTCCTATTCATGGAGACACGTGTTATGCCACTAACTTAGGCATTTTTTGTCCAAATCCTCTCATAAGTCACTTTTATGACTGGGCTTGGGTTTCTATCTTACATTACTAAATTTCAGTCCCTTTGCACCTTTCTACCAGGTCTACTAGTGAGGTGGCGTGTTTCTCTTGGACGTGTGGATCTCCTGTAATATCGCCTCTACTTTCCGAGGAGGAGGTTATTGAACATTAATCTACTAGTTTTTGGTTCGGCTTAGAACACAATGTTCACCTGCCGCATTTCGTGCACATTGCTTATATATCCAGTATAACATAAGATGTCTCTCTAATAACTGTCGTCTCGTACACGTGCACCACCGTCTACTTCGGACCGAATACTGTGGTGGGATTCTTATGCATCCGTTTATATAGTATAGGCCCTTGATCCTTGTCTTTAAGACTGAGTCACGTGACACCACTCATTCAGACGCTGTGAATGTTGTATGTTTCTCTTATACACGTGTATCTGGAGTTTCTCGGTCCTAATTGTTCTGTGGGCTCTTTTATTGATAGATGTGTATTGATATTACGAATTCTATATTTTTAACATTTTACAAGCTACTACATATATTTCTTGCGGGTTTCTTCATACAAGCTGCTACTAAGCTATCTACTTATGACGTTTCACAAAATTCTATTAGAAATTTACCTTCTAATCCGTGCTTGTAATTTGTCTTAGCATCATCGTAAAATGTAAACATCACCTTGTTTAATTTATTTCTCAATATCCACTAGTCCCATTTTGCTCAAACCTTTTTATAACACGTTCTGTAATGTATCGTTTTTCTCGTTCTTGTTGATTGAAAGCACACACTATTGCATAAAAACACGTTGCTATGCTCACTAAATTATGTTATACATGTCACCATTAACTATTCACATTTAACTTATTCGTTTTTCGGCTCCTATGGGCCGAATTTATCCTGTTGCTCCTGGTAATTAATTTCGTGCACAGTTGAACCTCTAAATTTACCGTTGAGTAACCTCAGTACTCAACTCAGTCAGACGCCCGTTACCTTTATCTTATTGTATAAAGTAAGTATAATACCTTTTCGCGAATACTTTCTTATTGTTCTGGACTTGTCCAACTGCTGAAGTGTTACTTACAACTAAGAAGAATGAAAATACCGCTGAACAGGTAATACACAAAAAAATCACAGTATTCCATATAATTGTTGGTGTTTAGTAAGAATTAAGGGAAATATTGTAGTACCGCTCGTTCTTCAGAAAACATACATTCTTTTGTTTTAACACATTATCATTTCACATTCATATTTTATCAGTCGATTTAATAGTGTCAACGTTTATCTCTTCATCAAGTCAACATCTCTCTTTTCTAATTTCCTAATCAAAATATTTGTAGACGTACCTTACTACATATACACTCCATGAATTCAGAGAACGCATGTCAAAATCCGGCGTATCCCGTATGTTATGAACAAACGATACCGTCACCAAGAGTGATACGCTGTTAATTCTTAATATACATGTCAGCACGCTACCTGACTCACCTCGTGACAGTGCGCTACCGCTCTCAACTCATGTCAGAGCGCTACCAGACTCAGTTAGTATCAGTGTGCACTCAACCAGCGTCAGTGTGATATCACGTCTCCGCTCTCAGTTCATAGTGATCAAGACTTCGCTACCGACGCGGAACTCGTGAGTTAATACTCCTAACAAACAACAGTTCTTTTCAAGGAAGATCACGGACTTCATCAATTCGCGTGCCCCTGCTGTCATTGGGCATTAACTATTTCTACTGACCTTTGTCATACTACGGAAATAACTTAGTCCTGTTCACTTCTTGAAACTCACAACCTTTTAGTAATATTTATTTGTGGAACGGGGTTATCTATTATTTCTCTTTCTCCACTTCTTCTCCTCTTCTTCAATCCCCCCACACTACAAATAAAACTATTACATATTAAATAGGTGAAAGAACAGGCCGCGAGATCTAAAGTTCACCGTAGGACATAAAATAAAGTAAGTAAACAAATGTACCAAATATTTAAATAATTAATTTGAAAACGGTTTAAAAATATTTTCTTAAGAAATTACACATCCAAATTTTCATTTTGAATATATTTTCTTCTTTATCTGTGCAATGTCGCTAGCACACCGCTGTCAATATTATGAAAGTTGTAAAATGAAACCTCTTCCAGTTCTCTGCCTCAATGTGGAGAGCTTCCAAAGCAATTCAGAAGTTTCGTGTTAAGATGTTTAGAAGTAATTTGTTTAAAATTTACATAGGTGTAAATTCCAAATAGGTTGAAAAATTACTAATAATTTGTAAAATAATTTCATATTAAATTTTATCAAAATCTGATAAAAAAAATTGAAAATCTGTAAGAACTGTTTCTTTGATGGTTTTTTTATTTGATATTTAATGACTAATGTAAGCACGTACAGCAACGTGTATTCAACAAATACTTGAAGTCAAAGAAACATTTTAGATAAATAGTGGTAAATATGAAGTCACGTTTTCTTCATCATAAAAATTGGGTGGTCATAATTTTTCATTCGGTTGTACAAGTAATTGATATCAGTAAATTTCAGCCTATTAATTTGCTTATTGTTTCCACTAAGTGATATTTTGAAGGCAAAATTAGTTGATTAAGTGAAAATTATTAGAAAAGTAGTTTAAGAAACAATCATATTTGTGCTGTTTGAGACTAATATGATGTATTACTAGCATTGTCTGTCTTGCGTTAGGCATACTCTACAATGCGTACGTTACATGTGCAATGGCTAAGTGGGAAATACGATGAATTTATCCCTCTTTGCCTATCACCTTCAGGTATTATTAATACTGCCTAGGAATTGTTTACAATGCCTGAATTTTCCACATTGCTGGTAACATATATTATGTACATAATTTTGTTTCTGCAATATTCAAATATCTTTTGTTATTATCAAAATTATTATATCTCTTAAATTTATCAAAATCCTTCTCGATATCTACCTTTATCTCTTTCCATAGCTAATATGGTAGGAGAAGAAAGTTTATCTTCAAATTTAGAATTTTTATGAAAAGTTTTTTAATGTTGAAAATTGTTTACTGAATGTTTTCTAGATACTGCTTACATTTAAAAGTGGAGTCATCAAAAGAATAGTACAAGAACTTTTGTTTTCAAAAATATTTGCTCTAAAGACATTCAGTTTGATAAAATATTGTAATTGAATTTAAATTTATATTATATTCTTCAAAAATTTCTCACCGTTAGGTAGTTTTACCAGAATAAATTATTATTTTTTATTTTTTGTCATTTTACAGTGTGATCGCTATGCCTGCAAACTAAATCATTACGGAGCACCTTAATTTTATTTTTCCCTTATATTAAATTGTATTACTTGTGTATTTCAACTCTTCTCTACAATTTACTTTACAGCATTTTAATTTGCATGCTTTCGTAAGACCTTACTCTAGTCCTCAGCCAATTATTGCGCTGTACTCAAGTTTTAACTTTATCTAATAATTTTGTTTCCCTTTAAATTCAGTTTTTGCTTGTCGGATATTGGTGCTTGTGGTGATTTATCTGTGTGTTTGAATTGGATATTCCTAAAATGTTATTTTTGTCAAATTTTTTGTCGTTCAATGGAGAAAAGCAGTTAGAGAGCAATGTTTCAGAAAATATTTACTTCATTAAATTTTTATCCTGATTGTTGAATTTTGTTTTTCCGAAGGAGAAAAATTTAGTAGGAAGGTATGTCAAGCTATTCCTGTTTCTTCGAATGTTGGAAGCTTCGCTTGGCTTATAATGAGAGTAAGGTCTCTTGAAAGCTACTTGACCGGAAGGTAAAACGCATTGAAACAATGTGTGAAAAACGCGATTAATATAATTACCTAGGATGGTTAGAAATGTTTTTCAAATTCAAGTTAAACACGAATTGTGAAATTTATTTAATAATATTTGTCACCTTCCCTGTGAGTTTCCACTACTGTGATATCTGGAGAAAAAAATTCTTAAAAAGAATTTAATGTAAGTAAAGAAAATATGAGGAGAGTTTAACAGTACTGTGTGAATTAGTAAATGATTTTATTTTATGTTTCGATACAAGAAAATAATGTAGATGTAATTTTCTGAAAACTTACTGAATCATGCTACATTTCTAAAATATTAATGTGTCATGCTTTTATTGTGTTAAATGTAATCTTTTTGAAAACTATTATTTGAGATGCTTATTTTTGTTCATACAAAAAGAGTAGACCTATGAACAATGATGTTAAGAACACTTAAATGTGGAATTAAACTATGAGTTTATTGTAAAATCATATATTATTCACAAATGTACTACCGGATCTGGTAGTCTTGAAATAAGTTGACTTCATTGGCATAAAAACGCAGTTAGAACATTGTCACATTATTACATTGTCACAGTTTTTATCCAACAAACATCATCCTAAGTCAGATGAAGGTGTAGATCTCAGTTATTACTGCATTCAGCAAACTTCAATTCAATTTTGATGATTCTGTTAGATTGGACATCATGAAATCAAGGTCTCGATTAATACAAAGTTGAGGGAATGGGCACAAGATATAAAAAGTACTTGTGGACGAATATTAAAAATTCTTCTCTGAACTCCTACAACCATTGTCCTTATCTTGTTCTCACATAGTGTTGAATTCATTTTCTATATTTGAGTGTGAAGTTAATTTGTGAGAACTTCTTCTGTCGTACCATTGAATATATTCCTGAAAATAGTCTTAAACTCACGATTTTTCCCTTACAATCTAAGGTGCATAATAAGTCCACTGAAGGAAATTATTGCATAAATTGTTATGTTAAAATAAAAAGCTGAATTGAATTGAATGAAATAATATGTCAATTTATGTATATTTATTATAAGTTTTTATTTTTTTAAAGAAGCAATGCTATTAAATAATTTTCATTTCTTGTGAGGATTTAAAAATTTACCTATGTATAAATGTTTGTAATAAATATAAAAGAACAGTAAGAATTTGGTTTTTCATTTCCTAACCAGTATTTTTCGGTCCCACGACGATATAGGCGCATGCATGTGCTGGCGATATAAGTTAGGCATCACGTCTACTTACCGAGCTGTTCCGTGCACGAAAAAGTAGCCAGGAGCGCTTCTACCGTAATTGTGGGTGCTGTCTCTCGGTCAACTAAGGAAAGTAGGCGTGCTGACTACGTAAGTAGATGGTCGAAAAAAAATCCACGTATAGTAGTCGGCACGACTACTTCGTAGTTGCAGTGACTATTTTTCTCCGTGTAGGATAACAACGGGTGATCTTAAAACTACTGAATATTGTTTTGTAAGACAACAAGTTCGTCGCCTCTATGAACAAATGTATTTTTTATTTATGAAACCTAATCTGGAAATTATTTGATATTAAACTTGAAGAATAAACGTTGCAGAACCGAAATATTTTGGTTTCTATTCCAATAAATGTTCCAGAGTACTAAAATCACGGTCCCAATTTTCTCTCTTAATTTCAACCGATTCGGACCTCTAAATTGTACCTATAATTCCATAATTATTCATTTTCTTTAGGGTTTGTGTAAATAAGTTTTCAACAATTGCGGAACCTCCTTCCTTTTACATTCACTTCTTCAAGTTTTCTCTCTTATATTCATAGAATAACTTACATGATATGTCGTCTATTACACTCCACGTTATTAAAAGTTTCGCATCCAGTGCACGTACATAGTGAATGAAAACAGGAAAATTTAAAAAAACGCTGATATTATAGACAAATACATGCTACACAAATTTGCAAACTTTCTATCATCTGTAGAAATTTCTTGCGGTCTTAATATTTTATTTAGGATCGTCCACAAAATAATTCTAGAAATTAGTAATTTTTTAATCATCTTAATCAAAACTGGTATTATAATATCACTTCAATTATTTTCCATGGACTATGAAAGTGTCTCAGATGAATTTAGTGCTGTTTTTCTATTGACAAATCTGTTAACGTGTAGTAGTTGTTGATGCTCTCTTCTTAATTCATTGACCACATAGTGATCTCCCTGTACCTTAACCTCTGAGTAACTCTGGTCTACCACAATTTTAACAATAACAGTTCATATACTATCCTTATCTACCTCATCTTGTCTTGAACCAATTTCATGAATATATACCATTAGCAAGAAAAATCTCTCTCTCGTTTCCATAATAAGGGACATACATATATCGTCCACTCCTAATATTTTAATACCTTTGACTAAAGATGCCCTTTCTTTACCATACAAAACACAATCCCAAAATTGTGTTCTGCATATTACATATACTGTCCAAACACACATTTTCCATTGGAAACTAAGTTATTTACTTACAATGTTCAGTTAATTTTTTAGGAACTAAAAATAGAATAGGTTCAAGTTCAGTATATTGTTTTGCAAATATTTTGGCAGATATCAAAGAAAATTTCGACTATTAAAGTCGTTTCTAAAAATTTAGCTATGTTTCGAAGTTGCTAGTAAGAGCAGCCATCCGAAAACACTTAGATGAGACCGTAAGCTATTTTTAATTTTACGAGTGGAAATTCGCATTTTTTTGTGTGAAAACTCTGTATTTTTACAATGAAATAAGAGATGTAACAAAATATTACAAGATTTAAATTGTAATGGTAAGTGTATTAAATGAAAAATGGAGTTTTATTTAGCCTATCTGTATTGTGTATTATGGAGGATGAAAATATGATGAACTGTAAGGGTATTTGTTTATGAAGTGTCAATTGTACTTTATATGTTACTTCAGACCCGAGCGCAGCCGAAGCCATAAACTAGAATATAACATAGTAAAATCCGTTTGAAAACACGGATTTAACAAAAGCATTCAAAGCTTTCTCCTTTACTAACGTAAATATCACGAAAGGGTCCATCGGTCCAAGGCGGAAGACAGATCCTCGTTAAATATTCCCTCTCCGAGCTGTATACGCTATGCACTGTAGTATCTATTCGTGGAGGAGTCGGTGTCCGTAACCATCAGAGAAGTGCTGCCGCCCGATCGAAATAAATTTACGAGGTGCCACGAAGCGACCGCCACATTCCGACTCTTCAAGCGGGCGGCAATAAAATGTTTTATTTAACTCGGATACTCCTTTTTGATTCACGTCGCCGCCGCTTATGCGCCTTCACCATCGCCGCTATCTCCTCAACCCCCCCCCCCCCCNAGGAACATTGTTCTAAGAACATTCACGAAGAAAAATGATTTATTATTATCCTGTAAGTGATATATATTAAATTGTAATCGGACGTATTGTGAACATCAATACAGTTTGTTAAAGAAGAAACTGATTCAATTTGAGGAATTCAGTTTTTTTTTTCTTTTTCAAAGTATCTTAACCTAAGTTTTGAATTGGTTGTGAATATAAAATGAATGTACCATATGTCAATTGTTAGTGAATCAAAGCAGTTACCAAAACTTACTAACTCGGCGCAAGAATCCCAACAAATCGATTATGGAATGTATTGTGTTGAAGTAATAAGATTGTTAGTATATTATGTTAATGAATTTTGAGCGTGCCCTACTTCACTCGCCGACTACGAAGTGGATGATTAGAAATAACACTAGGAACCTTAAACATTATATATTGGTTTAATTTTGAAATTTGAGTGATTCACCGGGAAATTTACAGCATAACATTTTAATGGAAATGAAAATCTATCTCAATTTTCTGCAGAAAATACAAGAAGTGAGCAGTTTAAAACATGTTCCGATTCCAAAAGTTATAAAAGTTGTACCTTGTAGAATGCTCCAGATCTGAAGAATAAAATATGTATTATTAATTTACATTTGATGGTGAATTAACAAAAAATATATAAGTTAAATAATTGTACAAATTTTAAGTATTTTAAGGACAAATAATTTCAAAGTTAATAATTTTTTACGAGACATCTGTACCCCTTCCGACCTCTGGCTACTGACCTGCACACTGATTGTGAGTAGCACTGGGTGTGCTCGCCTGTCTATTCTGGAGAAGGTGGTTCATACCGTAAAGAAAGCGGAATTTCTCATCGTAAATTTAATCGAAGCACTCCCATTTTTCCAGCCTTTATCTCCTTCGTCATACCGGCAATCACCCTTCACGTCATGTACTTCCCCGTATGTGCGTAAGATTGAAAATCGTTATTCTGATACAAGATATATGCTCCATCTCATCCTCCAGGTAACGCGACAAGAAGTGTTATTTATATTTATTTAAAATAATTAAAAAATTATTTTTTAACTCTTATTACGATTTTATAGATATTGTCATTTAACTATTTTATTACTATGAAAAGTTAATTGTTTGTTCTGATTTCACCAGGAATTAAACACTACTATAGTGTTTGTATATAACCTCTTACCTCGGAAATAAACAAAAAAAAACAGTAATCAAACTGAAGAACATAAAATATTATTTATTTATTTTTCATGTTTTAATTTGAACTCCCGATGAGTATGAAAACAGCAAAGATTCTGAAAAGGAGAAAAAACGACACGGGATTAACGACAACAGCGAGTCACCAAATAATCTCGGTAACACTGTTGTCGTCGCCACCGATGGTATCTGGTCGCACAAAGGGAGACGGATAATTTTATATTTCTTATCTCTAGTAACAGTTCTCACGACGCCGCTCTGTCGCAAGTCTAATCTCAATTCCACTCTTGCCATTTGGCAACGTTTAGAAACTACTAGTCCGCTTCCGATTCTCTCTTGAAACTTATTTGTCGTTCTTTTAATTTTATTTCTAGTGACTCGGTCACTTTACAGGATGGTTAATAACAATAAAATATAATAATATTGATAAATTTACTGTCCAAAAGCAGTTAAAACTACTTATGACCACGCAGAGGACTATAAACTAATTAATCTCCGGAAGTCTGGAAGGGAATATCCCATTAAAATAACTCTAAATTCAAGGTTTATTAATCCAATAGACACCGCCCAAACAGAAGAACCTAAAGAGCCTGAATAAAAATCCACCTCTACCCGAAGAAAACAGGAGAAAATTGCGACGGACCGGGACTCGATCCCGGGACCTCCTCCGGAATCGGGAGTTCGGAAGTTGTGACATAAAACTGGAATCCGACACGTAGGTACGTGTAATCGGGGTTTAAGTGCTCCCGGCATGGGAGCCGCCAATGGACACATATCCCCTGAAGCAGGGGATGTGACCGAGGTTCACCGGATCAGGCCAGGCAGAAGTTGTGTACGAGCTAAGCAGTCGAGGCGGGTGGTGCTGTGAACAGCACACATACGACCAGAGCACGGGGTTCCGGGTACAAGACCCGGTCCGTCGCAATTTTCACCTGGCTATAGATGATGCAAACTTTCCTCCCTGAGTAGGTACTCGGAAGTTGTGAGTTAATTATCCAATGGATTTAAGGATACAGAAATGGATAGTACGATCGATAATGGGAAGAGAAAAAGAAATAATAATAGGGCGTACGAAGATAAAAATTGAGGAAAGAAGATGGAAGAGGAAGATCACAGAAGCGATACTCGTAGCGTGGCAGTTCAGATAGAACATATCTACGAAAGGGAGGCAACTATGACATGATACCGGATTTTGCAGAAAGTAATAGACGATGGTTTAGGCCCGGAACCCACTGTGGTAAAAATAATGACTCGACACATAAGGACATATTTTCACAGATTTATATTTGCTGACAAAGAAGACTGCATTCGTGTGGATTATGACGGGAGACAAGAGACCATATGCTTCGGGATTGCCCGCTGTATGGACGGGAGTGGACAAAATACCTGAACAAAGTGATGACAGAAGACAATAATAAAATTTGGACGTGACGTGGCAAGCACGGAGGCGAGATACACGAAATTTAAAGAATTTGTACATGGAATAAAGGTGGCGCTAAAAAATAAATATATTGTACATTTTGACTAAGGGAGAATGTAAAGAATAGATGTAGTCGTGGAATGTGTGCGGATGGAGACATGACGAAAAATAAAATAAATAAATAAATAAATTTATGTTGATAATGTGTTAGTAAACACTGCTTGCGTTGGCATCCAAGAGCAAAACGACACTATTCGTAGTTCACGGTCACGGGTTTCACTGAAGGCTGCAGTGCACACAGAGCGAAATGTCATCATATGGCAACTGTTTTAGGTAATGCAGTGTGTCCCTTCAAACATGTTAAGCGGGAGAACTAGTAATATTTCAAACACGTTGATGACTTGATTTCCCTGGTACTTACCGTATTTTGATTAATTTAAATATAAGTTAAAATATTTTTGATATCTAGTGGTGGATCTAGACCGTAGTCAAGGGTGGGGGCTAATTGAGGAGGTGTGTGGGGAGCATTTCTGTTTGAAAATCAGAATTTTATAAATATTATCTTTATTTAAAATATTTCAACTCATCAAATAAATAGTCAACAATTAACGATATTTAATAAAAAAATGTATAAATTATTTCAAGTGTGCTCTATCTGTTGAGAGTTCGGGTCCAATGAGGGGGAGGTCTATAGCCCTCTTACACCCCCTCCTTAGATCCGCCACTGTTGATAAGCAATAATTGATTTAGATTAATAAATTTGTATCAAGGAAAATTTATAATACTGTGGAAGGAGAATCTATTATTCCACATTTTATTTTTCACAAATGAATGAACTCAAAGGAAACCAATTTTTCTCCAACAGTCAATTTTTGTTAAAGCCTATAAAAAATATAAACAAGTGTTGAATTATTTATTGTTTCAGGCCTGGAAATATATCGATTGAATTATCTCTCGCCGCACCTACTTGAAAACCAGCAACACGTCTCCTAACACCCGGAAGCATCTTTAGGTGAGTCAGTAACCGCCACTATATACTACAAGACCGACCCATTTTTACGCTCGTTGTTTTTTATCAGGATATACCTAAAAGAGATAATAAAGGACTAATTTTCTTTGCTTAACAAATTACTTTTCATGTCCTTTACGTTGAACTTTCCATAGAGCCACCTTGAACAGACCGAATGCTTTTTCTTACTTTATTCTTGACTTTATTCTTAATTTGTACCCGTTTGACTCCAACCAATGAGGTAACCGCAAACAGACTGAAGATAGTAGGAAGACACTGTTAGAAGGAAGTCTGCGTTTTCCCATAATTATTGTCCTAAATTATTCCCTGAAATGAGATCAGAGTAGATCTCTTAAAAGAAACTCTGTAATATTACCTACTACCCTCAATCTGTTATGATTATCAAAATGATTAAAATCTTAATTGCTACTGCTCATTTAATTATAGGTCATTTGCACATCGATATAATTTTCATTTCTACTCCATGTTTAGAGTTTGAAGCAGTGAATATGATATTCAATGACTATTGTATACTTCAATAAATATATAAACGTCAGCGTAAAATTTAACTTCATAGGTTGAATACTCAGTTGTTTCGTTTTGGCAAAGTTAAATTTTATGCTAACGTTTTGTTCATTTTACTGGTCATGATCGCTATCTCAGGAATTAGAGTATACAATTCATCTTGAATACATTTTTTGGGTAAATTTTACTATGCATTATCTTTGGTGTATGTGTTATTCATTTCCATTCTACTCATGTAACTATGATGTATAATAGTTGATTACGAAATTATATTCATGATTCTCTATAGTTTTGATTAAGAAATTATGTTGATTAGCGTGTTCAATTGTTTACGTTGATTACATAAACGTGTGTAATTTTTTCCCGATAATTGTGTTGTTTATAAGTGTCATACATAAGTTAATTTTGATATGCTTTAATCATGTGTTGTGTTTGAAGAATGATGGGAAAAATCGTATAATGCAATGGCTCACTAATTAAATAACCGACTTCCTAATACTCAGCATTTTAAATCACGCCGTTTGACCTTACCCTTTTCAGGTAATCTCTCATCCTTGAATAACTCTCCAAGTCTATATTTTCTTTCTTGTACCCTTCCTTTTGGCCACGCATAATTAGATTTCTAGAGAACCGCTCTCGCAGGTTTTCTCTAATTATATCTCCTATCGTATTCCAAACATCAGGATGTTCTGGTTGGAGATTATATCAGTTTATTATTTTTAGAGTTAATTTCCTTTAAGGCGGTAATATATAGAGGAAATAATAAAAACTGGTGGAATTATATTCTAATTTGTGAATAATGCCAAATTGAAAGACACCTTAAAAGATGGAAAGTAGTGGGAAAGATCACAGAGAAAAAGGAAAAAGAACAGGTCAAAAGATTTAATAATGAAAGAATACATTTCGAAAGAATACATAACAGAAATGAGGATGAAGTTTATAGGGATTTTGGAAATATTATTTGAGATGTAGGAACATATTTTAATGGTTTAATAAAGTGATAAATATATATCCTAATATACCTTATAGTGAAATTGAGCGATGTTGGAATACACGTCTCTGAAGATTCGTTAGTGAATAAGCGAAGGAGTTCCATCACTTTCCAGATGTCTGAGATCCCCAACCAATTCGTTTCCCGCTGCTGCCTCATCTCAGCTTCCGCACCAACGCTCCATCCGTTGCGGCCTTCACCGGGCATTCCGCCTCCGCGTCTCCACCCCCGCATCTGCCTCTGCCGCCACCAATGCCGCTTCTCGCCTCGCGTGTTGCACCGTGATACATTGTGATCTCGCACGACACGCTGCTTGTGAGGTTTTTGTTCCGCGTTGTAATACGTTTCTAATGCTCATAGCGCTCACGCGGCGAACCGCGAGGAGTTGCACCGAAAAAAAACAAACGACGATGTGCATTTTTTTAAATGTGGGAAACGCGAAATCAGAGAGACGTACTCTTTACATTATAAAGCGGCATTTTCGCGTTCAGTCGAGCAGGTGTTCAAGGTTTAAGACGTCTGAATCTTTTTATGAAGAAAGATGATTCACAAGTTAGAACACAGCTATAGAGAAAATGGGTTGCTCAAAAAAACAGCATGTCTTTTACGGGATTGTATGATTATCTGCTAACAGATTGACGATGCTCACCTGTCACGGGGGAGTTGAGGTTTGCTCGTAATATACTCGAGTAAATTGATTGTTTTTATAAAAAGAAACAATACGAGAGGTCGTTGATGGCCTCCTTTCACTCCAACTTTCTCTCGCAATTCTTACATTCATAACTGGAAAATCATTCACGCTGAATGATATATTGTAAATTATATATTTGCTAACTAGTTGACACATGTGAACTAGATAAACACATACCAGTCATCGATAGAAGATGTTTAGATCGATACTTTTGTTTCTAGGTGGAGAGTGATTTCGAGATCATTTATATTTTGGTTATTCGTGATTTGCAAGTATACTAATTGATGCTTATAACATTATTTTGTTTTTCTCTATAAATCAGTTCCAGCATACTTCCATATCAAATACTTTAGTGTAATTAAAAAAAAAAAGATTTATGTTATTAACCACAAAATATGAATTTGCATATTATAGAAATTAATTTGCAAAAATTTATAGAAATACGTCATCAGATTTCTGGTCACGTACTAACATTCATTTTCTTAAGTATGGACTTAATATATTTATTGCAGGTTTTGTTGACATCATATTTTAATGGAAGCAGCGTTAAACTGTATTTATAAGTTTATTTTTAAAGAAATAACTTCATCCTCTTTTAATGAGTTACACTATATCCTTCGTTAATATTTCAGAAATACTAGATATCAGGGAAGGAATAATCTTTTCATTCCCAAGATGCGTAATCCGTAAAGATGATTGATTTCTGAAGGTAGAAGTGCATTTGTAACACTAGTGGGGCAATACGAAATACGAAACCTGGTTTGGAAATCAGAGCAATGTTTTGCCTCAGTGCGTCAATGGGAGCAGCTGTTTCGAAGTGGGTGGTGCGATAACCACCTGTTGCAACAAGACAGTGGGAAAGGGCACCATTTGCCACCTGAGTGCCAAGTGTTCTACTGACCTGCACTGGATGCAAGTGCTAAGGGCGCTAAAGTCTTCTGTCACGCAACATGTGACTTCACCTGGGCTTCACTTGCTTTAATCAATTCTCAGGTGAACTAGATCTGTATTCGCGCTACTTTGCTGTTGGTTGATCATGTTCAAGTTTTTCGTTGATTTTTTAAAATTATAAGCAAATATATTGTTAGAAAGTTTTCACCTGAAGTAGATTGAAGTAACTATTAAGTATTAAAGATTTTTCTATTTTCGTGGTAAAAACGTGTTAACGTTTCAGGGACTAATTCTGAAAAAAAAAAATAAGAGCATTTCTCATCTCAGTACTTCAAATCTAAACGATTTTCCGCGCAAATACTTCTGGTACTGATTGCACTGTTGTAATTTGTTTTGTGAAAGTTCTATTCTCGACAATTTTCTTTTCAGCACATCAACCACTACCTGAAACAGTTAGCATGTAACAAATGTAGCATTCCTGTATTGTTCGACCTACCTTAAAATTTCCAAACTACAGAAAAATAAAATGCGAAATGACAAACTTGACAATTAATATTACTCAAAAAGACTGTAAAATTTATGGAATATCATATCTTAAAGTGAGATATTGCTGTATTCACCTAAAATCGAAGTATCAGATTCCTAATGGGTTTGGAAAATATATTTGTCAGTTATCTACAGACGATGTTCTGAATTTTCTATCATGTAACTGAACGCCTTAGAAAATTAATATTGTTTTACTGTATGTAATTGCTTGACTTAAATTCACTGATGTAAAAATATTTTAGTTCATAAATGGTTAATCATATGCTGATCATATGTTGAATGTCAATCGAAATGTTATTTCATATTATGTAATTACGTTTCTGTTGCCAATGAAACTGATGCAGCATATCACAACTAATGTATTTTTAAGTATCAAACTAGACGATTAGTGTACTATAAAAGATAATAGAATAGTTATAGAAAGTAATTGCCTTACTGTCAATTATATTATCATAATTAGTGGTAACTTTATGCATTAGTGGGTTGGATCAAGAAGATTAATGTAAGAAGTAAATTACCATGCTGAAAATAAGAAAACCTATAGAGCAAAGAATTTAATAGGCACTCCTAAATTCATAGAAAATGTTATTGGGATCGGAAGACTATAAACATTTAGAAATATTTCGAATTTTCTTTGCTGAAGAGAAAAATGGCTATACAACCACACTAATACATAAAGATAAACTAATCGTCCGTGCCCGGTTTCACCCGGGGATATTTTTGATGTAGTACAGTTAACCCTATTTAGTTTAAAAAATAACATGTTCACGTATCAAATTTGTGATGTTATCTCAATTAAATAGTTATTAAGATTCTAAACATTTAGAAAATTTAAGAAATCTCACATTTCACTTTCATGTCCCCTTTAAAATTGAAATGCCTAAAAATCCTTCCTTAGAGGATCTTAGGAAACATCCCATAAAAATTTTAAGTTCTTATCTTTATTATTTTTCTCTCTTTTTTTATGTATTTGCACGTCATTCAGAACCTCACGCCAACTATTTTTTATGAATTTCAATTACTAGTTTAAAATTGAAGTCTCGGAAACTCCCGAAACTTTTTTTAAAGCATTTTATTTGACAACATTTACTGATACTACAATACGTACAGCGTACAATAACTGAGGAGACATCTCAAATAGTTTGTGAAATGGAGCGGAAATAGTATATCACGTCGTAAGTGTGGTAAGCTAGTAACTCCGAAAACATATCTACTTTTGCAAGAATTAAAAATAAATGATCAAAAACTCGAGAAACTTTTTTTGGATTTTTGAATTAACGACGATTACACACGGAAACCGAGATAATATCTAGTTAATTAATAAAACATCGTAAGAATTCCAAATTTCAGAAACTATTTTTTCTTCTTATTTACTCCTTAAAAATAAAAAATTCTGATTTTTAGATATTTCATTTCAAATAATTACAAAAAATCCGAAATATCTTCTTTAATTCTCAAGGAAGCTGAAATTAGAAAAGTCAGATTTCTCCCTTATTCACTTTTTGGGGACTGGAATTTCAAAACTCCTTTCTTACATCAATAGCACTACATTACTTTGAACTTTCCATTATTATATCAAAAATTAGACGTTTATCTGACAATATATACATTGCATTATCATACTGGACATTTAACATAATAATAATGGATAGCAAGAATTTAGTGATAAATCCTAGTTCCGCATGCAGCACGCGACACGAAAACTTACATTCTTTTATTGTTTTATAACTGAACCTATTTTCATCCCATATTCATATTTTACTAGATAATTAACAAGGATATAAACTATTTCAAGAATTAATTTGAAAATTTTCAAAAATGCGCATTTTGAGAAATTAAAATTCAGAAGTTTGATTTTGAATATGTTAATTTTTTACCACTTTGATCTATGTAGTATAGCATATCATTGTAAAGATCATTAAATAAACTGTAAAATGACACATCTACCAGCACTCTATCTTAATTAGGAGAACTTCCAGAGCAATTTTTAAGGTTTGTGTAGAGCCGGTTTGGGGTGGTTTGTTTAAACTTTACATTATTGTAACTTCCAAACGGGTTGACATTTTACAACAATACTCTTAATCTATATTATGGCAACCTCCCTTCAAAATTTTATCAAAATCTGAGAGAGTGAGGTTTAGACCCTATGTTGATTTGACAAGGAATGACTCAATTCTGAATTATTTTCAAACCTGTACTATGTTAAGTATTTCCTTTAAGAAACACTTCCATTTACCAATTTTTTTCCTGTGAAACCCTTGCAGCTAGAAGTTTATAAAATTATTACAATTATTAAATGGAAACAGCTTGAGGGGCGTAGACTTAGGGATTGACTAAGAATTTTTATTTGGATGGTTTATTATTTTAACAATTATTGAATTGTGAGGAACCAAATGAATATTCACGATCAGGAATTTTTTCATTATATACTGATTATAAATACATTTCACTATATACTATTATACATAGTATTATAAATACATTATACATTATATACAATTTCTTTATATATAATTATACATAGCTAGTATACAACGATGTAGCTGTTGATACTACTTGGCTTACAATGGGAAATTGTATATTCTGTAAGAAATCTGTCCTCACAGGGGAGTATTTCTGAGGACGTTGGTGAGTAGGTCATTATTACTCAAACTGTTAAATTGCAACTCTCGGTCTTGGCAGACAATATGTGGAGTATCTATTCTTAATGATATGTTAATTTTCTGTGGAACACAAGAATACGTTTGCTTCTTAACTATGGAATCAGAATCATTGAAGACAACCACCTTTCACAACCACATACAAGAGAAGTTGTTTGTTTTGAAAGCAAGAGGATGATCCTTTAATTTAGTAACTGTCCAGCAACGTTAAGAAAAAGATAGGTGACGGGGCTATAAAATCCTCGTCAGTACTAATACAACATACGAATGTTGTTCATTCGAAGAACGTTAAAGTAAGTGCAAGAAGTACTAACAAGAACACCTGCGTCCATCGCACAAGTAGATCAGAGAACTGCCGCACAGGAAGTTGTTTTTCGTGGAGCGGCGCGCAGCAGTGTACTACGTATGCGCTAAATGCCGTGCCACAGTCTTCTGGATATGGGTGGAGACCCGAGAAAATTATGCAAAGCTCAACGCGTGCTCCGACATTTTGATAAGCTCGTCACCTGTTTCGGCGGTAGCCGATGGCAACTAAGTAAAAACGAGGAAATAAATAAAATATTCCCTGTGGGCACGTGGTTCCCTGTTTTTACCAGAGAAAACATCTTCGTCGAACGTTTTGAATGTCTCGTTCAAAATATTGAATGACTATATTATTTAGAATTATTTACAATACTGTTATTATTCACTATTTTCTCTTAGAATTACCATACCATATGTACCACAATTACAATGTTTCTGTTGGTAATTAAAAATTAATTTAGTTAATACTTGAGAGCACAGATGAAAGATAAATTTTTGGTCTCGTATACCAAAAATTTTCTATTTTTTGTGTGATTATTTCTGGCATACCTTGTACACAATTTAGATAAACAGTGTAAACTCGATAAATGAAGTGAGCAGTTGCGATTAGATATGAATGGTTGCGATCCGAATTTTAGTTGCAGACAATTCATGTCACCTCTCTTTGTCATTTTTATCGTATTATAGAAGGGCCTCTTAAGTAAAGGGTGAACATAGACAATAGACGTAAATTGGATGAAATTAAATGTCCTTAAATAAATTGAGTGTTTCAATAAAGTTATATCACAATATGGAAGCAATTATTTTCTCAAGATTTTTAAAATGCTTCGGAAAATGTTGTCCAGTATTTTAGGAAACTGCTCTCACGATCGTGGATGGATGATTGTCATGTTGTTGATTTGTTTTAGTATAGTTGAGTAAAGGGACGGTTATGAGGTTAAAAACTCAATAAGCTACATTAATAACTCGTGCTATGAAAATCGCTTTATCTCTACAAGGTTTTTAGATTCGGCAATGATAACTTTAATGGTAAAATAAAAGAATTTAATCTTAAAAGAAATGGTATTAACGTATCAAGAGATGTTTAATTCCAATTAAAGTTGACGACTAGATGATTTTACCCACTCGTAAGATCACAAGTACAGATTACATTCTTCTGATTTTGCAACAGATATGATGGAATCTGAACAAATTTCAATTGTTCTGGTTGTTTCATCTAACTTTTGGAAGTCTAAAAGAGAAAAAAATTTCAAGAATAAAATACTTTTTTGTCTTGGTCTTTCTTCCAATTGTTGACATTAAAAATAATTTTTTGCTAGCCTATTTGGAGAACTTATTTTAGTTAGAACACACTTATAATAGAGCTATGAAAAATAATACCAACTTTACCGTCAATATAATTCATAATATTTTTGACAGTGCTGAAATCGTGAGTTCCTTTTTAAAATTAAAAATAATTCCGATAATATTTTACGTCGTAACAACCTATCTTAATGCATAAAATAGCATGTTCACGCGAGCAATGTTCATCTTTACACTTGGTTTCTCCAAAGCAATAAGCCCCGAGAGATAAAGCGAATGATACCTTTGGAGGTGAGCAGGCGCGGAGTGGAGTCGACGCCAGTTGCTCGTTTGTTAACAGAGATAAAACGCCTCGAAGACGACGCGATGGCCCAGCGTGAGGTGTGGACGTGTGCACGCGGTCTGCGTATACGAATCTTCAGACTGCGAGGATCCCTCAAATAAAACTGTCTCCTCTTAATTAGCAGGCCAATTAGGAGATGCGATACGCGGTTGGGTAGTGAAGGCTTGCACCGATGGGACATCGGGACTAAACACAGCAATGAAATGATGGTGAAGATAGCTCTGCAATACAAGCTGCAAACTTCAACACCAGTCAGAACATGCCCTGAAGACTACGACATAAGTCATAGTCATGAATATTTTATTCAAACTTGTATGGAATATTTTCTCTCGTATTTTTTTTGTTTTTTGCTTTCATTCATTTACGTGATTCAACTTCCCGTTAAAGTAACTAACAATAATAAATATATGGAAAAGTACTTCTTTTAAAGTAATAATTTGTATTATTCAATAATACTTCTATCAAATTATAAAATACTATCATCCATATTGTTCTAAGTTTCAAGAATAATTAATTTTTTCTATCATGAAGAAATTATTTAGTTTGACACAAAAATACGAGCGTGAGGAAAACTACCTATATTCCCCCAAAAAAATATTTTTTTAAAATTAATAAAAAATACAATATTTTGAG
This sequence comes from Laupala kohalensis, assembly GCA_002313205.1. Lineage (NCBI taxonomy): Eukaryota > Metazoa > Arthropoda > Insecta > Orthoptera > Trigonidiidae > Laupala > Laupala kohalensis. Next base: position 70,397 of record NNCF01126268.1, read on the forward strand.
AATAATATTATTTTAAGTACAATTTTATACAATAAAATATGATCATGTTATATCATGGTTTAGTCTCGCACATATAATATTAAATTCAAGTCACTCTCGTCTAATACTTTGTTGTTGTTTTTTCAAAATACACAGAATGGTGGCACTTACAAAAACTTAAGAAAATCTTACAAATAAGAGTTTCTCATTATGGTTTTAAAAGAGATATTAATTTTGGATTATGGGTTAATATTTTCAATACGATATACTTATTGTCTAATTACGCAGTTTAAATGTTAAAACACACTTCTGTATATTTTGGAATGACCCCTCGAACACCATGCAATTATAAATGACACAAAAGTTTTATTAAATAATGAAAAATAACTTAATTGTGAAGTAAAATTATTTAAATCTTCACGTAAGTCTATCATAAAGAATAAAATTTGAGAATAAGAATCATCCTCTATATTTGAATTTCTCAACACCAGGTGCAATTCCTATCCAAACTGCACGTTTGTCAATCAATGACAATCGAAAGGCATTGAAGGTATTTCATTTTCCTCATATTTGTGAATGTTTTTGTTCCCGACCGCGAGTAGCGTCTGTGGAAACGTCTCCATCATCACCTGAAGAAACAGTTTCACTTCTCTCACCTAATAAAAGAATCACAACGCCAAAGGTACTCTTGCACTCTCCGAGACACAAGTGTCCCCGCTTTCTCGTTCACCCCAGCTTTACTTAGCGCGTTCACCGACCTCACGGGCGTTAAGAATAATAACTCCAAGGCTAACACTCTACAGAGCGTCCTCAATCCGCATGGAGATCAACAGGTTGGGCAAGACGAATAAGGAGACGAGTCCTGGCATTGCAGAGAACAAGACTGTAGCATAAAATTCCTTCACGATTTCCTGGAAAATAATCTTAATTGTACCAGTTCTACATTTATTGACGATGTTTACTCAAATAGCATTTTACAAACAAACTTTGATATTTTTCACTACACGGGTTTTATAGTAAACGTAAAGTATACTTTGTAACAATGTACATATATTTTAATGGTTTTAATGAAAGCAATATTTTTTATCAGTTGTGCATAATAAGAAAATAACTTTTTGGTTTTCTTGTTTAGAGTACCTACTTCGAAAAGTCAACTTGTTAATTGAAAATGACTTATGAATGCAGAAGTACTCGTTTTTTATTGATATGTTTCTATTTTACCATAATCCCAAAAACAACTGTGTGAAACAACTGTTGTAATTATTGTATTTTCGACTTGAAAATACAATCTTGGGCAGAGACATAGTTACAAGTAGAAAATAAGTCATTTATGGAGTTTTGGGGATAGAGCTCAAATCCAGGTTTTTCAATCTTCACAACGCTACATTACACTAAGAAGTTTGTTGAACCTATTAAAATTATTTTCACGTCGTCCAGTTTATTGAAAAATACTAAAACAAATCAATTAGTATTTAAAACAGATATATAATTTTCTATAATACTCGTATATTTGGAAAATAGGTATTTGAAAGGAGAATTTATAATCACCAAAACCAACAAAAGTATAGGTTACAAAAAAATAATAGAATTTAGATTTGACAGACTTTAAGGGTCTGGAGTTTGAGTTTTCCTTATAAAAAAATTCGCAGATCAATTTTTATTCATGAATTTTTGAGAAATGTAACTGTTTAACATATAAAGACATAAAAAGCTTGTCATTGGTGAACGGAGAATTTGGCTGCAACCAAGAATAATAGAAGATAACTAATTTATTTTCAAACAAAATACGAAAGAATTCAGTACCTCTAAGATTGTCACATTGAAGTCGCTTCCAGCACAACTATCAGTGTTTTGTATTATGAAGTTTTAAGAATATGCAAGTAAAAGCACTTTCTTCAATAATCGTTTTAAATTATACTTAATTTCATTAAACTGTATATTAGTGCAAAATTCGATAGCGAGGGAAATTGTAAAGGCATAAACTAATGACAACCGATCGATGAAAATAAATATACCATCACGTATATGGATTATTGTGATGAACTTGCATAAACAAATTAATATTATCTACGTCAGGAATGTTTAGGTTTTCCAAGTGAGTACTTCAAAAATATAAAGTTACAGTATTACAGTGAGTACTTCAAAAATATAAAGTTACAGTAATAAAACGTGCTCTTTAAAATATTTATCATTAAAATGATGTAACAGTAATTTGTAATTATTTTATTTCTACTTCCTCATATACATAGTACAGAAAAACTTTTGTAATTGCGAAAAAATTCGATTGAATAAAAAAAAATTGAGGGAAATATGTTTAGGATGTCCATAGTATCGAAAAAGCGTTTTTTAGCATTACGCCCGTCCGTCTGTCAGTCAGTCTTTCCATCCGTCTCTCCAACTGTCTGTGCGCACCGATTCTGTCGTAATGTCTGGGTCAATTTCATTCATATTTTGCATTTAGCGTATTATCAGCTTGTTGATGTACGTGCTCTGAATATTTTACCCTTTAATGTAAAGGGTACTTCAATTAAAGAACAACGACCATTACATTTTTCTTTACATTTTCTGTACAGAAAGTATAGTTACTATGTATTCCAACCTCATGAGCGGTTTTCGCTTGAAAGTGTGGTACAGGTGTAGGAAAATAATATTTCACAGTTACTCTTCCTTACGTTATCACTAATTCACGAGACATGAAAACTATTTAACAGTGCAGAGATAGAATACAGCTTTAGAGGTAAGTAACAGAGGTTTGTTTTCGTCGACCGGACATTTTGAGTTCTCTCAATAGATTCCCTATGATGAAACATCATCTTGTTCTCGCGGTGAACTTGCCCACCAACCGAGTTCTGTCCTGTCTGCGTCGCAACTCACATCTGAGCCTCCGTCCTCCTCCTGCACTATCAGTCACACCCCGACCACTGTCTTACCTCGATGTCCAAAACGCCGCCGAGACTAATTTATATTTTCCTTTTCACTGAGGCGCACTCTACCCACCTGCGCAAATATTTACACAACGCCCGACGCAACAATTAACGATCCACATGACACAGAACTATTAGTAGCATCACGGCGGTGCCTTTTCTTTAAAACAAAAGTACTTGGAAGTCAGTTAAGTTATTACCAATCCAAGACATATACGAGACAATGTGCAATAGTTTTGCACCACTAGTTAATCATGAAGACATTTACGTAAGTATATAGAACCCGTCACATATTTGTGTAAGCAACAAGCACTTGAGCTCGCGTTCACATGGATCTGTCAGTTGACGGAGTGGGAATTCAGTGAGTTGACCCAGATTGTGAGTGGCGGCAGGAAGGGTCTTGTGTTTCCAGAGTAGTCGTCACGCCTGGGGCTTTGGTGGAAGCTTCGGCTGCGATCGAACGGATCGTGGCCCCGTTCTGCTCACACAGAGGAGGCTGCAATGGAGCGCCGAGTGTTGGCAGTAATGCACGTTCCATGTCGCGTCTCTTCCCTCGCCCCCTTACCATCCCATTATCTAGCATCACACACCCCGCCCGATATTGCTATTACTTCACCTGTTCACGTCCTTCAGCAACGCGGCGCTCGGATGCTTTACTCTCGACTTCACTTATTTCCTCCTCCTTCTACACTATATTACAAAAAATCTTCTAATTTCGTTTTCACATTGGTTATTTCTTCTCAAAATTATGTAAAAAAAATTCTTCGCCCTCAAGTAATCATCCTATTTGTGTTTGATTCTGATTGTGAGTTCAATAGTTACTACATATTCTTTCTTGGTTGCCTGATCATATGCTAAAATTTAGTTTCCTTTTCCATCGAATTATTTCTCGCAGATAAGTCATTTAGCAAGTGTTCTCACGGAGGAGTAAATTGTATGGTTAGCCTCATAAATAGAGATGACGTTTAGTCATTTAAACGTTTTGTTACTCTATACATAGATCCAGCGTAGAGATTATGTCAGTAGTCCCACCTCATTGACATTTACCACAAGTTCAAATTTTACGAAGAGATAAATCGTAGTTTTTGTTTCATTTTCAATTATTATCATTCTTTTACCTTTCGGTATCCGTAGTCATTGAAATAAATGCGCCCTTAATTTGCCATTTAATTATCACTGAGTTCAATGATAGAGGAAACGGATTTGATGTCACATCAACCCTTAAGACTTTCTAGTATTTTTAGCATACCTATTCGGCATAGATGGACAGTATCAATTTCAATCACAGATTATTTCAAAACTTTATTCTTTAATTTACCCAGTATTACAATCTATCAGCATAATGACATTGGGTAATTAATGAGACAGAAGAATCAAAAAGAAAAAAGATACGAGTGGGAAGCATGTGCCTAGTAGAACATCCAAGTAGTGAAATTTACATTACAAGATATCTAGTAGTCCCCAATTAAATCTTGGGAAACTCTCTTCTTCAATCTTCATGTTTCACTCTTGACTTTCATAAGGTCACTAGCTAAAGGATTTAGATGTGAAGCTTTCTTCCTGAATAGTTGAAATCTTCAAGTATGGATGGAGAGTGTCGGTTGTAACGTACAAAGGTGCATCTACAATTATCCGAATAACCTTGGATGGAAAACGCTGGGGTTTCCACATTATAGGTTGGTGCTGTATCCCCAAAAAATTTGTTCAGTAAGTCCACACCGTCTTAATGGCTTTCTAAATCAAAATTTTCTTTTCAATTGACAACTGTGTTTTCAACCTCTTAACCAGAAAAATACCAGTATATTTTCTGTAATTTCAATCCCAACTGTTTCTGTTTCGTAAATATGTGCTTCCTGCAGTAGGTACACTTCTCGAGATACATTCCAAAATTCTTTACTTCCTCTGCTTGGATTGGATTGGAGTGAGATTGGAGGACATTATTGATATTTTGGAATATTTTTTCTTTCTTCAATGATTTGCATTAGTTGTTGAAGGAAAAATCTTTCAAATAATTTTGATGAAATTAGTAGTTAGTTTATCGGTTTATATGATTTTACATCCTCTGTATTTTTACCAGGTTTTACTATGATGATCTGTGCAATTTTTCACTATAGCGAAAAAAAGCAGATTATCTAAAAAATTACATTAAATAAATAAGTAAGAAATAGTTGACCCACATACGATATGACCCCCAGGGGGCTTACATCTAGTAAGTACGTGTTTGGCGAACACAGGGCCCCGAGCTGAGTCTGGCATTGCTTCCACTTAATTGTGCCATGCCTCTTCCTTTCACTTTCCTGACCTCGCTTGGTCACCTCTTGTTCTTTTCGATCCCGACGCTATTAGAGCTAGGATATCTTTCATTTTCCTCTTCTTCTCTTTCCTCTATTTCTTCTTCTCCTCTCGACAGGGGGCTTACATCTAGTAAGTACGTGTTTGGCGAACACGAGGTTCCGAGCTGAATTTGGCATTGCTTCCACTTGCTTGTGCCGGGCTCCTTTCCTGACTTTCCTTGGTCGCCTCTTGTTCTTTTCGATCCCGACACTATTGGTGCTAGGGTATCTTTCAATTACCCTTTTCTCTTTCTTCTCCTTCTCTTTCTTCTTTCCCCCGCAAGGAGCTGAGTTTCGAGTAAGTATGGGCATGGAAAACCCACGGTTCCGAGCTGGGGACTGGTATTGCGCCACCAGTCCTCGGACACCGTAAGCTTTGGACTTGCTTCAGCGACCACCATTGGCGGGATGGTGGAAAGTTGCGTGTTTTGAAGAGCGGAGATCTTGCCTTCATTGGCCGGGTCGCGAGGAAGGATTAAACCTCTATAAAAAAACCCTCAACCTCAAGGTGTGTTACGCACCGATGAGGTGAATGGGTGTTGAGGACAAACACTCGCTAGCGTACCAACCTCTGGGGCAACTGACGCACCTCAGATGAGCATGGCTTAGTGGCGTGATGCGGGGGCTCCACGTCACCGGACATTTATTTCCTCCGCGCTCGTGGGACAAAATAAAAGATTCCTGTTTTCCCCCGCCTTGCGGAGTGGGCGTGCAGCAGGGTTAGTATTACGCCTCAGGATCTTCGGAGCGACCGAGGGTTTCCAGCCCTCCTGCTTCAGAAACCAAAAAGCAAAAGTTAAAGAGCATTTCTTACGAGAATGTTTTTGTCGTTATGACACGAATAGACGGGACACTTGAAAAAGTATCCCCGTTCTATATTTTCAAAGGTATTGAAGGTCTCGTTGGTACATTAAAGAGTATGAGAAGACTAAGAAACGGGACGATGCTGCTTGAAACAAAATCGAGCAAGCAGGCATTAAAACTACTTGAATGTAGTAAGTTGGGAGAGTTCCCTGTAAAGTGCGAACTCCATGCTGCGCTTAATCGCAGCCAGGGGATCGTAGGTTGCAGGGATATTATGGACATGTCAACTGAAGACCTAGTTGCGGAATGGGAGGCTGACCACGTAGTTAAGGTCAGTCAGATCACGAGGAAGGTTAATGGTGTTCTACAGAAGACCAGTTCCTTCGTCTTGACTTTTGACTGTCCCCAACTACCAAAGGATATTAAAGCTGGATGACTTAACCTGCCGGTGTGACCCCTTGTTCCAAATCCTATGCGCCGTTTCAAGTGCTAGAGGTTTGGACATACAACAACATCTTGTAACGGCCGTGAAACTTGCGGTAAATGCGGGAAGGAAGCACATGAACCAGGCGTCTCGTGCCCGGGGCCTGCTAAGTGTATTAATTGCACAGGCAGCCACCCGGTGTGGAGCAGGGAGTGTGTCGCCTTTCTCGAAGAGAAAAAAATACAAGAGATCAAGACTACGGAGAAGATCCCGTACGGTGAAGCTCGGAAGAAATACAGGGCTTTATAACCTGTATTTTCTACCAGTTACTCAACCGCAGCCAAGACACCTGTAATCAAGAAGAGCGTGTTAATCCAGGCCGATTTCACTGACGTGTCTACGACAACGTCGTGCACATGCCAGTGCAAATGCGGCAAGAAAAATATCCAAGATACTCCAGTCAAACCCAAGACTCTCTCCACACCCCGTCCATCTGATACACAGAAGAAGACCAGCAGTGTACCACGTATTTATTCCAGTACTAAACAATCAAAAACCAAGCAAGGTCCAAAGGCTAAATCCCCGAACCTTGTTGACTTCATAAAATCAAAGCCAACAGCATCGAAAAAGTACCAGAGACGAATGAAGAATGTCTCTGCTCTTCCTACATCCGAGTCGGAATGTGCATTGTCCGACGGTGACGCGGAAATGCACATTCAAGAGCCTGACCCCGGAGGTTCCAAAATGTAATGGCTTCCTTACTTCAATGGAAACTTAATGGTTATATAACACAACGTGAAGACTTACAACTCTTACCGCGTCGTAATCCAATCTGTATTTGCCAACAAGAGACACACCTTTCACCAGAACACTCACTCTTTCTGCGAGGATACAGCAGCTTCAGATATGACGACACCACGGGAGATCGAGCAAGAGGAGGAGTTGCCGTGTTTGTTAGAAACACAATCCTCTGCTCGCCTGTTCTCCTACAAACCCACATCCAGGCTATAGCAGTGAAAATTCACAGTGTACCATCTATGACCGTGTGTTCAATATATCTACCTCCGACACGAGATTTTTCGGAGACCTCCCTCAGAGATTTAATTCATCAGCTCCCTCGACCATTCATCCTGCTTGGAGATTTCAACGCCCACAGTGTACTGTGGGGCTCGTCGAACGATTGCCCAAGGGGCCGAATGCTGAATTGTCTCTTTGAAGGAGAAGATTTATGCTTAATGAACGCCGGGGAGATGACCTACTTCGCATTTGGCACGGGGTCATGGACTGCTATAGACCTATCAATTTGCTCTCCTGAAGTTGCTGATATCTTTCAATGGAAGGTAGAAGATGATCTGCATGGTAGCGACCATCATCCTATCTGGTTGTCCTTGCAGGAACGTGCGAGTATTCCCCATTGCAAGCCACGGAAATGGATTCTCAGTAAGACTAATTGGACACAGTACCGTTCCCTGTCTGTCTTCAGAGAAACGGGTAGTGTCCAAAAGAGGGTCAACCATCTGACCCAGGTGATTTATCACGCCGCTGACGAATCCATTCCGAAAACATCTATTTTTCCGCGAAGACCTCATGTCCCCTGGTGGAACGACGCATGTCGGTACGTCATTCGGGCAAGGCGAAGAGCATTGCGGAAATTTACGGCTAGTCCATCTCCGGAAAACCCAGCCGCATATCGGATTGCTAGAGCAGAACTATCAAAGAATCCAGATCCACCTCCTGGAAAGAGTTTCTAAGCACCATTAAGAGAACAACATCGTCCACTAAAGTATGGGAGTCCATCCGAAAGATATCTGGAAGGTATTCTCGAGTCCCAATATCTGGACTCAATTATCAGGGTCGGATTCTCACCAACAGCAGAGAAATGGCAACAGCAATGGCTGAATATTTTGCTGACCTAACATCTACAGCAAACTGCGATCCTGATTTCGCGAGAGAAAGGGAAACAGCAGNTTGATTTTCGTTCCACCAACTGGGAACCCTACAACTGTTCCTTCTCTATGTGGGAACTTGAGTCAGCTCTAGCGACATCCCACAACACTGCTCCTGGCCCTGATTCAATTCATTATGAAATGCTGAGAAAACTTACTCCTGAGTCGAAAGGATACCCTCTGGATATCTTTAATCTTTCTTGGTCCGAGGTAGTATTCCCTAATTCCTGGAAGGAAGCAACGCTTATCCCTTTGCTAAAACCAGGTAAGGACAAAACGAAAATCAGTAGTTATCGAAGTATTGCCTTGACAAGTTGCGTTGGTAAAGCTCTGGAGAGAATTACCAACCGACGTCTCGTCTGGTATCTTGAACGGCATGACTTGCTGAGTCGATCTCAGTGTGGTTTTAGGAAGTTCCATTCCACCCTGGACAACTTACTTCTCCTGGAATCAGCAATTCAAGATGCTTTCGTCCGAAGACAACATCTCATTGGAATATTCTTTGACATCGAGAAGGCTTACGATACTACTTGGCGTCATGGCATTATACAACAACTGTATGCCTGGGGATTTAGAGGACGTCTTCCTCTGATGCTCATGTCCTTTTTGGATCAACGTTCCTTCCTCTATAGAATTGGTAGAGACACCTCGCATCTCCTCCTTCAAGAGAACAGTGTTCCTCAGGGTTCAGTCTTGAGTGTGACCTTATTTGCAGTGGTCATAAACAGCATAACGTCTGCTGTAAAGAATCCTGTTTTACACTCTCTTTTTGTCGATGACTTTGCTATCTTTTGTTCATCACAGAGTGTCACAGGTGCGGAGCGACAAATCCAACTCGTCCTGAATAGATTATACCACTGGTCGAAAACGACAGGTTTTCGTTTCTCTGCTGAAAAAACACGCTGTGTTCTTTTCAGTAGGAAACCAAGCCTTCTGGCAGAACCTCACCTCGCCCTGGGGAACAACGTTCCCAAATTCCATCCTTTTGTGAAATTCTTAGGTCTAATCTTTGATCAGAGACTGAATTGGATTGAACATCTGACAGACCTAAGAGCAAGAACATTAAAGTCTCTGAATTTATTGAAGTAGCAGGGAAAGGTGCGCTGATCGCTACTCCCTGCACCAGTTTTATCGAGCATTCATAAGATTTCGGCTCGATTATGACTGCGTTGTATATAGCTCTGCTCGTGCAAGCTATTTAAAGAAGTTGGATAGTGTCCACCATGCAGGAATTCGACTAGAAACTGGAGCATACCACACTAGTCCCATTCCGAGTTTGTATGTCGAGAGTGGCGAACCATCTCTTTACCTCCGGCGGCAACTCCTCATGCTACGACACTTTTGCCACTTGCAAACTTTACCCGACAATCTGGTACACAACGCGGTTTTTCATCCATCCTCTTCTTCCATCCGTTTCTACAACAACAGACTGAGAGCAACCAAACCTTTTGGATATCGCTCCAAACAAATTTTGGAAACCTTAAATATACGCACACCTAATGACGGGTCGAAGCAGGCCGATGGTGTCGGCTGCTCCGTGGTATTTCCCCGTAAGACCTGAGGCTACCGTCTAAGTGACTTATGCAGCGTTTACACCGCTGAGTGCTACGCCATATTGCGAGAATTGCGATCAACAAAGTGCTCCCGCGGATCACATTCCCTGAATTGTTCTGATTCGCTGAGTGCCCTTCAATCAATCCAGAATATGTATCCGACTGATAAGTTGATCCAGAACATCCAGGAAGTGCTTCTCTCACTGCAAAGTGATGGAAAGAACATAATGTTATGGTGGATTCCTGGGCAGGTTGGTATCAGAGGAAATAAGGAAGCAGACGTTTCCGCAAAGTCGGCATGCCTTAAGACTAGCATGGATTTCTCCACGATTCCAAAACGAGATCTCATAAATTCCATCGAGTTGACGATTCTGAGTGAATGGAGCAATGAATGGTTAGCTGTTGAAAGGAATAAGCTCCGACTTATCAAATCTTCTGTTAAGTCATGGAGCAGTTCCTGTAGGCCAGCCCGGCGCGACGAGGTCTTGCTAACCCGCCTGCGCATAGGACATTGTCCTCTCACTCATCGGTATCTCTTACTACTTGATGATGAACCCGTTTGTGAGGAGTGTAGCTGTTCTCTGACAGTACGTCACCTACTAACTGATTGCAGAAGATACTCAAGTATACGGAGACAAATTGGTCTGGCTGCAGATTTACCATCAATTCTCGGAAATGAAACGGTTAATGTTAATAAACTATTTAATTTTATGAGTAGATCGGGGCTCCTCCTACAAGTTCTCAGGAGGGTTTAAAATTTGCATTCCCTTTTCATCTTTCCTGTCTTCTTTCTTTTCATCGTTCGTTTCTGTAATTAGAAAATATAATCTTTAGAATTTTTTTTCTTTTTTTGTGATATAATGTATTGGTATTCTGTTTTCTTTTCTTTCATCTTTGTATTTAGATATTTGTTGAATTCAGGAGGGTTTTTTAGTGGGTATGGTCGAGATATTCGGCGAGTCCCTTACACGGGGAAGAGTCACTACGGCTCTTCTCTATGGTGCGAAACTGCATTTTTCCCTACTTGCATGGGCTCTAATGACCTCGATGTTGACGAGCCTTAAAGCCCCAACAAAAACAAACATAACAAAAACACATACGATATGAAGTCCGAACTCATTGTATTTGCGCTGTTATTAAGTTGTAGCCCGTTGTCTTTTAAGATATAAACTTAGTATATTAATTACTGTAAAATGAGTGATTGGAGTTGGAAGTTGGTATATTTCATTCCAGAGATTATGTATTTTTTTTCATCTTCTGACTTTTTCTTTCTCGCGTTTGGCGTAAATACTTTAGATATCGAAATTATATTAAAAACTATTGATTAGAGCAAAAATAAATTTCCTCGCTAAAATAAACGAAGTACGACACATAAATCAACGGAAGTCCCAAGAAGTTGGGAATAGAAACACTGAATATAATACTGAAGATGAAATGTGTGACGACGTTGGATCGAATGTACATTATCTGACAAAAATATGCTCATAAAGAATAGATTGGTAGTGGCACGTCAACTATTTATTGTCAACTATTTCGAAGGTTGGCTAGCCTGCTCCTGGCGTTAGCTACGGTTGTGAATGAGCTCTCCCTATTTTTCAGTATAATCTTTCTAATTATTTTATTTTTTCGAGTTTTTTGTGATCAGTAGTTGTATTTGGTTCCCAACTTTCATTGTAGTGTAAAATTCTTTGTTCTGTGTGAATGTTAAGTGAAAAAACACTAAAAACATTTCCTAAGGTTTTCAAATTCAACGGACCAAATACAATTTTATTTTGTTTCCATTCGGTGCTTCATTCAAAGGTGTGATAAAGTTTACGTTAGTACAAACGGAATCATACATTTAACTTCTTGGTGCATTAAAATTAATTATTTTGCTGTATTTAGATTTTCTGGTGCGTATACTATTACATCATTATTAACTTAAAAATAACGTACTCTATTGTTGCACTGCTCATGTTTCGTCGTCGTAAATAGAATTATTCCAATATTTTACCATTTGTTTTCGTGATCTTTTTGTAGTTATTCATTACAATTTAACATAATATTGCCTTAGTTATTGTGGAATTAATTTATCTGCAGTTGTCATCCTAAATTATTTCTGTGATTTTAGTTGTCGAATTGTTTATTTACTTATTTAAACCCGGCCCCATTATTGCACCCAAGTTATCGTCATAATTCATAGAATTATTACATTATTTTACAATTCGTTGTTCTTGATTCTTTCGTATTTATATACATTTTAACACAATATACGGTAGTTATTGTCGAATTAATTAATCTCCAGTAATCGATGTAAATAATTATTTCAATAATTTTTGTCGTCGGTTTCTATGCATATTTAATTTTTTTATTATCTCATTTGAAACTTCCGTAGTAACAAATATATTATTATACTAACATCCTTCATTCAGTGTAAGTTGTCATTTTTCGTGTATTCTCATATGCTTTTGTCGTAAAGTTGCTAACTATTTCACAACAATGGACACTATCGCATTCCTTAACTCATTCAAATCTGATCTTCAGAAGGCGTACAATGACATGGTACAGTATATTGACACACGAATCGGTGCGCTGGAAGAGGTCAATAAGAAAACGATCGGCGGTTAGACTACAGTTAGAAATTCTCGATGTCCTTCCAACTGCTACCACCCGGTTAGACCAACGACACATGCACCACCCCAACTCTTCACTCAGAATAGGTTTAGTGTGTTAGATGATATGACCCTGTTTTCCCCCTTACCTACTCGTTTCGGGGATGAGATTTACAAATTATCCGAACTATCCTCTTCTGAATTCTGAAAGTTTGAATACTCTGACCGGAATTATTCCAGAAGGTAATGCCGTAACGTAAATGGGAGTACACGTTTGAAAAATATACGCAACGGGAAATGCGTGGACTAACTGCGTTAACTAAGATTCGGAATACGTAACACAAATTGCTTAATTGAGAATTAAGATTGTCAATGTGACAATTCCATTTGAGGTTGTCTTGAATATGGAGACCTAGGAATTTTGTATTCGTAACAGTTTTTAATTGTGTTCCGTTTAAAGAAAGAGAAACCCGGGGTAAATATTTTGAGATACTATTCTGAAATGACATAGACACTGTTTTGTCAGTGTTTAAAATGAGACGATTTGCATGGAACCAAGTCGACAGGTTAGACAAAACGTTTTGAGCATTGTCGTGTTTACATAGTAAATTAGTCTCATCAGCAAAAAGAATCATTTTGCAATATGATGAGGATGATGACATGTCGTTCACATACAATAAAAAGAGTATAGGGCCGAGAATTGAACCTTGGGGTAATCCGCAAGTAAGTGGCTTTGTTTCTGAAAGACAACGCTCAAGTATTTTATTTTTAGTATAGGATATTTCTACTTGTTGATATCTATCTTTTAAATAAGAAGTTAGCCATTGATGTGGAAGTCCACGAATGCCTAAAGAATGCAATTTGGTAAGGAGAATTCCGTGATCGATGACATCGAATGCTTTGGATAAGTCAAGAAAAACACCCTGAGGATTTTCTCCACTGTCTAGAGATGTGGTAACATCGTTTAAGAAGGAAAATATGGCGCTTGTAGTGGAAAAGGATTTCCTAAAACCGTGTTGATCATCAGAGAGAATGTTATATTT
>NNCF01126268.1:84026-163375 GCA_002313205.1 Laupala kohalensis
AATTTTTCTAGGATTTTTGAGAAAGTGGGTAGTAGAGATATTGGTCGGTAATTTCCAATATTAAGTTTATTACCTTTCTTGAGTAAAGGTTTCACTTTAGCTGTCCTAAATATGTTAGGAAACACCCCTTCCGATAAAGAACTATTAAAAATATTTACGAGTGGATTTAATATAGTATGGGACGACGATTTAACAATAAACTCAGGTATATCATCTATGCCTCGTGAAAAATATGTTTTTTAAGGAGCAGATGATTCCTATGACTTCACTGGCGATAGTTTCGGAAGTGAACATAGAATTGGGTATGTGGGTGAATATAATTGGAGGACATTGATTTGGATATATTGAGTTCGTTATTTTACCAACTTCTGAGAAGTGAGAATTAAACAAACTTGCGATGTCCTGAGGATTTGACACGATCTTGCCATCGTTTAGTAAAGAAACATTTTCTTCGCGATTTTCAGAAGTTGACGTGTAATTGTTAACAATATTCCACATGGCTTTCATCCGGTTGTTCGATTTTAGTATATGCGTGTCGTTTTCCATAAGTTTAGCTGCATAGTCTACTTTTCGAAGAATAGTCTTATATTTACGAAAATAATTATGGATTTCGGGTGGTTGGTTATAGCGTTTTGAAAGATAATATAAACGACGTTTGGTTTTTGAAGTTTTTCTTATCCCTTGGATGATCCATCTATTGTATTTCTTTGTGTTAATTAACTTGCGTTTTATGGGAAAATAATAATGTTTTAGGAATATTCAGATAAATACATTGAATTTGTCGTCGGTGTTTTGACAATTGTATACATCTTTCCATGTTTCTTCACGCAAATAATTTATAAATATGGATTTATTTATGTCATTAAACTCTCTTGTAAATTTGTAAACGATTTTAAGCGGTTTTAGTTTATTATTAATAGTCAATACTTGAGCAAGGTGATCACTGTATCCGGCGATAAACACTTCAGAGAGATACGAGATTCCATTGTTGACTATAATTTGATCTAGCAATGTTTGAGATGAGCCGGAGAGGCGAGTGGGGTCGTTTATCGTAGTAATAAGGTTGAAGGAGTCGATAAGATTCTTGAATCGATTAACTGGTGAATGTGCAGAGTTGGATGTACTCAATAAATCGATATTGAAATCACCACATATAACGATAGATTTAGTACATTTATATGCGATATGTTCTAAAACATTTTCGAAGTTCCGAAAAAATGTCAAGATCTGATTGAGGAGGTCTATAAATACACAAAACAACAATACCGGTGTCGGTCAGTTCAACTGCAGAAATTTCGAACACACTATCTACGCAGAAGTTCTCGTAGCCTGTCAGTGGAGAAGATAAAATATCATTACGAACGTAGATACACGTACCTCCGTGGGGATTTTTGCCTTTAAATTTTGCCGACAGTAAGAACTTGCTAAATAATAATTAGAAATAGCAAGTATCGTTGATGTTGTTAGTTGAAAGCCAATGCTCTGTGAGGCATAGCAAATCGAATCGATTTTCGTGTACCAGAATTTCAATGTCTGTCAATTTGTTTGAAAGGGATTGGACATTATGATGAAATACAATTATTTTATTTTCCCAGAAAGTTTGTGACTCACGAGAAGTGGAATCGACGTTAGATTGTGGAGAGAATTTGAAATTGGTATAGCTTCTAGTTCCGGATCAAGCCCGCATACTGCACCTGAACGCGATTGTCACCTTCGAGTACCACATCGTACTCCTGAGCGCAAGTTATAACTCTGTATGGGGGTGGCAGGAGGAATAGCTGAGGACGTGCGAGATGAGGAATCAGTAGGTGAAAGAACGGGGAAAAGAGAAGAAATGGGTGTCTAGATAGGAAGAGGAGATGGTGCTGAGGTAGGAGCAGAAGGAGATGAGGTAGGAGGAGGAGGAGATGAGGTAGGACGAGGAGGAGATGAGATAGCAAAAGGAGGAGATAAGGTAGGAGGAGGAAGTGAGATAGGTACAGGAGGAGGTGTAGGAGTGGGTAGTGGGGCAGGTGGATGATGTGAGGTCAGATGAGAAGCTAGGAGAGAACCGAAGTGCTGTTTCCCAGACGGTCTCAGGTGTAAACCGTGCTGGGTAATGTTCTTGCCTGTCAGGTGTGTTTGCAAATAAAAAAATGTGATTTTTGTGTCTGCCAGGTGATGTTTTAGGGAGATGTTTGCCAGGTTAATTTCGTGGTTTATTTGTGGAACGTTGAAGCGTGGAGGCAGGCTAGAGAGCACTATGTTTGTGTGCAGAGAGGCCATTTTTAATTTTTGTAGATGTTCAGACGCGTTGAAATGACCACCTAAGTTAATTTCGTTCTGCTCACCTATGATGATTACTGTGTCCCGCTCAGTGAGTTTTTTAGTGTAAGTGTCCAGTTCTCGAATAACTTCAGCCAAACGAGCGTTTGGCTTAAAGAAACCGGAGACTGAGAACTGGCTAGGAAGAAATCCACGCAATACGGAGGACATCTGACGACCGTGCGAATCAGCTAGTATGAGCACGTTTGATTTCTGCGTGGAAGTGTTGGTATCATCTCCGGATAGCACTACTTTGGGCGGCTGTGCTTACCAGTGCGTGGTGTATGAACAGATCTGGGTACTGGACGGGAGGGGATGAAACGAGTAGGTAAGGGAGGAAACAGGGACATGTCATCTAACACACTAAACCTATTCTGAGTGAAGAGTTGGGGTGGTGCATGCGTCGTTGGTTTAACCGGGTGATAGCAGTTGGAAGGACGGCGAGAATTCCTAACTGTAGTCCAACCGCCGATCGTTTTCTTATTGATCTCTTCCAGCGCACTGATTCGTGTATCAATATAATGTANATTGTACGCCTTCTGAAGATCAGCTTTGAATGAGTTGAGGAATGCGATAGTGTCCATTGTTGTGAGAAAGTTAGCAACTTGTACGCTAACAGACAATCTAAATACAGCAAAATAATTAATTTTAATGCACCAAGAAGTTAAATTTATGATTCCGTTTGTACTAACGTAAACTTTATCACACATTTGAATGGAGCACCGAATGAAAACAAAATGAAATTGTATTTGGTCCGTTGAATTTGAAAACCTTAGGAAATGTTTTTAGTGTTTTTTCACTTAACATTCACACAGAACAAAGAATTTTACACTACAATGAAAGTTAGAATCTAAATACAACTACTGAATCACAAAAAACTCAAAAAAATAAAATAATTAGAAAGATTAAACTGGAAAACAGAGAGAGCTCATTCACAACTGCAGCTAACGCCAGGAGCAGGCAAGCCAATATAAAAATGGTTCTAGGCAAATGTCGATAAAATCAGGACAAGAGAGAGTTACATTTGCTTACGTTGCATGGTTAGATATTGGTGACAACGATGAAAGGCAATATTATTTGTTTCAAAGAGTTCTACAAAAAAGTTTGCAACAGTATATGTCTATCTACAAAATTAATCTAAATTATCGATAAAACTTTTTTTAAATAGAACGGTTAAAATACTTAATTTTATGGGTGTAATTTAAGAAAGACAAAATCAATCCTTACCAAATTTAACGGATTATTCGTTTTGTACATTTAACAAAGATTCAAAAATGTCTCAAGTCGTATGATTTTGACGAATAGTTGAATTTTACAGGAATTGTTTTGAAATTGTGCAAGCCGCATTATGCCTCGGAAACGAAAATTCCTCGGAAAATTCTACCGGTGTTGCTCCCGCGAGATGGTTGGTGTAGTGTACAGTCCAGTTATGTATTGAACATGGAATATAATGAATTTGAAAAATTTGGATGATATTCATATTTTAAAAAGCAGTAAGCAAAAGTATTTTGATCTTTCACATATATTTTCTTTTTTCCTGAGTAAAAGAAGATTAGTCTAAGAAAAATCTTGGACAACACCGGGTAATCAGCTGATTAGAATTTAATTGATATTCTGCTCGTAGATCCCCACCTATTTTGAAAATGAAAAAATCCCAACACTAATTTTCATGTTTATTACTATATTAACAAAAACTTAAATTTTGGTGTTCGAAATAATTTTGCAGATTTTGGATAAAAATGAATTTGTTATTATAAATTTGTTATAGAGATACCCAAGTTATTCCAAAATACTATTTCCGGAATTAGAGTAAATTATAAATTTATAAAATACAAAAATAAAAGATAATAATTTGTTCTACATGAAATTTCGAGTATTATTTTATTTAAAGGAAACACTGGCATATTTTGTCGTAATTAGTTTATCCGGAAGTACGTTTGATTGGTAGTAGTGGGTATTTCGTGTCTCCATAAAACCGTCAGGATACGACAAGGTCATATTCATTCAGAACTCCATCTAAATTCTTCCCTGGCGTGATGTTCAGATTATCACCTGTCTCACTCCTCTTGGTCCAATGAATACTAAGTGAAAACTTGTTCGTCTAGTCTTGAAGCTTGGTATTAATTTGAAATCTGGTTTGGTGAGAGTTTCATCGATATTATATATGGTGAAAATCCATCAACGAGTAATTATGAAGAAGAAAATATATAAATATTTATTACGGTTACTCTGGACTTTTTAAGGACTTCATTAGGGTTTATTACGGTGAGAACTAGGAACGAGGTCCTCCAAATTGATTATTAAATGTTTGGAGTACATGATCTACTGTTTATTTTCTCATTCGTTTTTATAGCTTGAACTTAAAATGTTATGTAAACAGATGTTCAACAAACATTCTGTTATTTTGAATATAATTAGAGTTATATTTTACGTTAAAATTTTTGTTATCAACCAAAGAATACTAATTCCGTTCAATTACTCGAAATACCAGTTGAAAATTTACGAAATATTTATCATTTTTCTATTGACTTAAAAATAATTATTAAATCTACTAAAGAAACAAAGATTTCGTAATGTTTAGCAAGTTCATTGGAATACAATGAAACAATTTTGTATGTTAAAATATTAACAACGCACTAATTAGACAATTTAGTTTCACTTAATTATAACCTCCTTCAAATAAAAAAAATCGTGTGTGCATTAATTCAACCAATAAGGAAATCGTAAATATTTTTTTAAAAAGTATTTTTTGTAATTTCTTTGTACTTCTCTGAGACACCTCGAAATAAGAAAAGTGTTTTCCCTGTTACACGCGCCTTCACGTAATTCTCTCGCTTTCTTCTGCTCATCTTGGCGCAGATCCATCCTGCAACCCATCAACACCTCAACTACAGCCTCTACAGCCACAGCCACAGCAGCAGCCAGTAATGTCGTTGGTAGGGGTATTTCTCGTGGAGGCATTCGCGGCCATCGCGAGTCGATGCACGCGCCCGCTGCAGGACGGTGATGGACTGCTCTTCTCGCGGCGCAGGTGGTGACAGGGGTCGTAGAAGCAGCGATGCGGCGTTGTAGGCGCAGAGGAGGTGGCGATGGGATTAATGTTGCCTCTGAGAAAGTCATCCTGGTTCGGAATATGCAATTCGTGAATGAAATTTCATTCGGGTTTTGATTGTTATCTTTACTTCTTAGGTTTTTCTGGCTCGTTTAGGAAAAAGTACTTAGTCTATCATCACTGAATTTTGTGAATAATGTAGTATATTCAAATATAGCAATAAATATGGGTGTGCGAATCATATTTGAAAATTATCATGATTAAGTTACTTATTTTACATGATTAAGAATATATAGATACTATTTCATATTTATGTCACCGATAATCTTTCACTTCTACCGTTTACCCTATAAAAATGTTATTAATGAATGTGACTAATTCTAATTTCAATTAATAACGTTTTTTAGCACAATGTTACATAAATCGGTTCATATTTTATGTACTTTCCAATAAATATCTTTTTTAAATTATAATGACATACATATAAAAAATATAATGTAAATTATGTTCCTTCTTTTGTGATAGCTCGTACATAATATCGTTTGTTTCATTGATATGTCTACCCTCGCTTCCATATTCTTGGAAAAACTCTTCTGTCTTACAATATATTTAAATTGTACACGTCTGTAACTTTATGAAAAACATCAACTCTGCATTGGAGAAGTAATGTTTCTATTATAAATTGAATAATAAGTAATAAATAAAGTAGTCCTTATAGTTCAGAGCTAGCTCTTTGTGTATTGGAACTACTACATAATCTAAGTCATACAAGATTTTTTTCTTGACAAACTAATTCATTCATTGGTTCACGAGTGTAACAAACGCTAGTGCAATATAATCGCAGGAGTAAATGTATTTGAAGACGTAAGAATAGAAACCATTGCAAGGAAAGTGTCCGTGGCCGAAAGCACTGTTTCCTGTAGGTGCAACGAGAGCACGGCATCTCCCTTTACTGCAGCCGCCAAACCCCGTCTCATGTCCCTCGCCCTGCGTCTTGTAACGCCCGCGCGCCCAACAGTTACGACGCCATAATTTTTAAACCGCAAGCCCGTTGGGTGCATTGTGACCGTAATGGGGGCAGGAGACCGCTCAGCCTTAAATCAGTTTGCGCCGCCGCCGTCGTTCTCATATGCACCCACGCCTCTTCTGCTTCCAATTTGACCTTCCCAATCCACCCTCTCTTCCTGGATTTCTTCAGAGATGCGTTTCTCAGAGAAAGCTACCTTGGTACAAAGAAACGATGTTTCATACTTAAATTGAACTTTCGTGGTATTCTTATCCCAATTTAATGAGTATTATTCATGGGACATTTATTGAGAAAATAAAAAATAAATTTTATTTTTTACTTGTTTTCTATATTACACACATATTAATCCCACAACTAGCATCCTTTTGTCAAATTCTTTTCGTTCTCCTGATCCAATTTCATTGCAGTATGTCATACATCCATGTGCTATTCCATTTGTGTACTTAACTCGAACTCTAATGTTCTCCCGAGTGTATCTTTTGTGGATGGCTCTCAGGCTTTATGTGGCTTCGTATTTAGGCTATAATTTTGGACCAAGATTGAGATGTTGAGAAGCGATTTAGAGACCCATCAACTTGTAAATTGAGTTTTCTTGACATTTGGACATTTGAAAGATGGAAGATGGTTTGTTTTTGAACGAAAGAAACTAGAGGAAAAAATTGTTTGAAAAAAAAAGTTTATTTAGTTAAAAATTTCGAACTGCATGAGTTTAATTCACAGAACATGAGCGTTCAATACACTTTTTATAAATAAATTTTTTTCACGTATGTTATCTTTTTATACAGACGTTCGTTTCTACAAGATTTTTAACGTGTTCCTACCAACAAATATCATCCAAATAAAAATCTCGTCTTTCTTTGTAAACATATTTAGAATTTTTTTTTTCAATTTCTTTTATTTTCATTATTTATTATAGAACAATGAAATAAACTTTCCACCGTAATATAAATTTTAACTTTAATAACGTTCATATTTTTATGCTTCATCTCGTAGTATTTTACTAACTTTCATTCTACCTTATGTTGATGCACGATTGTTGAAACTATGTTACACCTCATTTATGCTGGTCAAGGAGAAGGTTCCTTATAATACTTGAACGGTATATATTTCTCGATTTTACCTCACTTTACATGTGTTTCAGGTGTATTTTCAACTTCCATGAACCCTAGATAGTACCTTCTGATGACCGTTTCATGTTTGCCGTGGTTACTTCTCGATTATGTCCCATGTAATATATTTTTTCTTGTATTTTTCTTTTCAACTCGTTATATTTTTCCTTTTCTTTCCACTGTTTGCTCTACTAAAGTAGAGTTGTTTTCTACGAAAACTTTTTTCTTTGGTTATCTAAACTATGCAACAGTGAAATTACACTGTTGCAAACTGCCAGTTTTAGACTACCAAAGAAATAATACTGCTCAAGTTCTCATTATACCTCAAAATTTTCCTCGTCTTTGAAATATTTGTGGTTTAATTACTTTTTACACATCCTTATAAAAGCAGATAATAAAAAAGAAAGAGAGATGAATGATATTTCTAATATATAAAATTTTAACTTCATTTTAAAAATACCATTCAATTATTCTGAATCATCCCCGCTAATATATTTTCATTAAAAAAGTGTACCATGAGTTATGATACACTTATCAGTAACTCTCTTCCCGTTGTCATTGCAACATGGAGTAAAATATTCTTAGAAAGCAACGGGGAAATCTCTCTCAGTGTAATCATATTTCAGCACCTCCTCGAACAAGATACGGTGAAACTTTGTAAAAAACCCCTCTGAAGAGTCATAGCCTCACTATCGATCGGTACATGTTCTTGGCGCTGCACGTAACACGTTCAGGGGCCGAAGCTTCTCCATACTCACGACCGACAGCACCGCCCACCTGAGGCCCGCTTTCACAGCGGAACAGCGTCGTCACGGAGCCTGCGGGAGACGAACCCTCGACCTCTGCTGGGCGCGCATCTCGCTCAGTGACGATGCGCCGCGCCGCTTTGCCCCTTCTCGTCTCCTCGGCAGCCTCTGTCCGATACCCGCTGAATGCGGGGTACGGGAGCGAGGAGCGCCGGGCTGCGCAGTGCGATGGGTTGCATACTCTCAGGGGCGCCAATGATTTCAAAGTACGGCTTGAGTACTATACATTCCAGTTACTCAGAATATTCTGATTCAAAATAAATATATTGCGATTTAATGAATTTGAATTTGATTTTTTTTGAAAATTTGTAATTTTTATTTGTTGGACGTACTATTTATTTTTTTATTGAAATAATATTTCTATTCGGGTAAAGAAATAATCCGACACTTAAATAAAATAGTTTTGGTTACTAGGAAGAAAACAAGCCTTTATTCCATCTTAATTTGGCCTCTTCGGGTAGTCAAGATATATCTGACTTCCGTTTCTGAAGCCTATGCTCAAATGGATCGTTGTGAAATAATTAATTTGTTTGTGATTATTAAAATAATTTTCTGTACTATTCGACTTCTAATTTAGACACTTATAATAATTACTACAACCAGCGATTTTACGAAATAATATAAAATCTACGAAATTAAGGTATAAAAAATTAACTGTGATTAAATTCCAACTCGAAGAATATTGAGTATACAAACAATGTTTTCGTACGCGAGGTACATGAAGTACGGGGAAACAAATATGAAATGATTAAATCTTTAAAAATATATTTCTAAACAATACAAATATCTTAAGTTCGTATTAGTTATAAATAAGATAATTTTCATTTGTTGAAAGTGCTCTGTCGTTTTGTTTGCTCCATTCTACAAGATTTATTCCACATATTTATATACATTGAATCATAAATATTAGAAACAATTTAAATGTCGTTAACACAGATATCTCAGGTGACCCCAGATCATCCATCTCCCGATATTGTATTGTACAGTATTAAGTAGAAAATATATCAGCATCAGCACTGATTGTAACATGTGTTAAAATGCGTATTTTCTTAAAAATAGAGAGCTCAACAAAGTCATCTTCCTGAAACTGAAACATGTCTGGATAACAAACCTCTGCATACCATTGAAAATAAGTTCTCGTGATGGGAATCAATTTTCAAAATTATTACTTGTAATCCTTTACTAATTCCCAATTTTGAAGAAAAAAAAAACACTGGTAGCTTTAGAAATGGTGGGTATTAGATGGGTTTTTGTATAGTAGTGTAAGTGTACTGTAGTGCAGTCGGGGCCAATGAGTGAAAGTTGAAAGTTACCAGTTTGTGATAGGACATGAAGGAGTGAAGCATCAACAACATCCTATCCATGCGGTACATTGCAAGGGTAGTGTTCTTTATTTCTTTTCACATAGTACGAACACGGGAAAACAGAACTAGTTTAACCTCACAATATGTGAGAGCCAGGTGCCAAAATACTATAAAATCATGTATTTTTACTTTTTGAATGTTGTTAATGTAAGGGTAGAAATAGTATAAAAATCATTAAAAATGTGTATTCTCTACTCAAACCTTTTCGGGATTTTATTGGAGAACAAATGTAAATAACTCGTTTTTCAGAGATAATTAGAGTGTTATTTTACTTGTATGTAATACTTGTACTTAAGTGGTATATTTGTTATCTATGTATTATACTTGTATGGTAATTAGAGTCACTCACCGTGTTTTTAATTTCTATATCCGTATATAACCATTCAGCAATAGAAATATCCAAAATCAATTAATGTTCTTTAAATCCAACCACACATATAAAAGATATAATGTGTCAAGTAGCATAAATCTATAACTATAGAATTAATAGCAACAATTCATTTATAACTATTTCTGGTATCTCCATGTATGCAAAATAAACCCTTATTCGATAAAATAAAAGCATGTTGAATCTTTGTGAAAAGTTGTCAATGTCGAGAACATTCATTTAATTGTGAATGTACATTCAATGCTTCCATGAATTTAAAAATGATCTTTTGTAATATGATATTAATGTATAATTAAACATACAATCATATCTCTAAAAAAAATTATTAACCACAATACGTAATATGTTAATATTTCACCAGACATTCGTATTTATTTTAGAGGAAGTTATAAAACAACAAATGGGACCTAGAAGAAATCATATTTCACGTGAGCATCTCCATGGAAGAGAAAACGGCCCTGATTGCTGTAACGCAAATGGACACTTGAGATCACGAGATGGGCGCGACGAGAGGCCGCTAGCGAAGGCGGATGACATCGCAGATATTGGCGTGGGAATGCGCGAGTGGTCGGTCTCTTCGACGCAATCAATACTTGCGTCAATGCGACTAAATGATTTTTAATGTGAGATAATTTCACACTGGTCTCTTATACCGAGAACAGTGTTCGCGTTTAATGAGCTCGGATATGAACAAATATTTTGCTGTGATAATTTTTCGTAGAAGATTCATAAATTTCCTCAATAAAGTGTCTGATGTTGTAATTTATAAAGAGCTCGTATCGTATTGAAATATTGGAATAAACTTTGATTAGGTTTAATATAAGGAATGATACAACAAATATTTGAAAATGGAGGCTTGAAATAGAGAAGCTTTTACTGCAAATAGTATAAATATGAAAGAAACGGGCTCTCTCCAAATTTTAGTTTCAGAAATAATTTATTGTATACCTTTTATCCATACAACATTTGTGAAAGTTCAAAAGCCTTTCTTTTGTTTACTCAAGCAATTTATATTGTGCAACGTTAAGTAACATTGTGCAACGAATACCTTAAGTAACATTTTTGTATGTAGTAGAACAATTAAAAATATTTACCAATTAAAAAACAACAACATACAAGTATATAAATAGGAAATGTGGAAATGTGGGTCTGTCTGTTTGCTATCTTTTCATGACTAAACTGTGGCAATGATCATGATGAAATTTGTCAGAAAGATAGTTTAGATGTTCAGGAAGAACAGAGGCTAAATTGTTTTAAATTATGAAAAACATAAAAGGTAATATAAAATGGAAAAAAGAAAAAGATAAAAAAGTATTCCGTGTGGGTGGTTGGGAGCTTTCCTGCAAAGCATCCGGGTGCACCTTCAATCGGATTCCGCGATGTTGTCGCCTTGAAATGCCTCCACCAATCAGAGAGAAGGGACCACTGCCAGCTGTCCCTACTGATGTCGTATAAGTCGAAATTCAGCCCTCATTGAGAAAGACACATCTTTCCTCCCTAAAGAAAGGAAGGATGGTAAGAGGATGAAGGAAAAAATAATTTAAAAGAACCAATTCGCATCGGATTCAAATTTATGGGTTGGAGATGTATAATTATTGTACTAATACCGTTAAATTCAAGTTCAGATGACTTCGGAGTACGGTACCCTTAGCCCTGGGGATGGGAAGGGTGAGGCGTAAAAATAACGTAAACGACCGATATTAAGATCGAAACCATAGTTTTAGAGCTTTTTGGAGATTTATCATTCTACTCCTGATACCTCTATGAAATCGTTCAAACGACATGGGGTGCACGACACTCCTAGAGTATGACACGGATGATCGAAAATCGTTGATATTAGTGTCAATACCCTAGTTCTAACGGTTGCTGAGATGAATAGAGACACTTTCGATGCTATATTTAAATTGGACCACCATTAAGGTTAGGAGAAGTGATAAAAACCACTAGAACCCCCATGGACAGTGAAAGGAGGGTCACGTGAAAATGTTTAATCGAAAAAGACGGATTTAATCCATAGATTCGGGGCCTTTCATATAAATAGTGACATAATGCCATATAAATACAAGTTCAAAACATATGGGGAATAAATATCCTATTTCTTTTGAGAGTGAAGTGGTGTGCTAGTCTAATTGGCGACGTTTTGATTGATATGTTTCCCTCACAAACAACTTAACTTTGCTTGCTGAAGGGTGGTTTCATCCAAGAATTTATTTATTTTTGCTACTGGACGTGAAACTCATAATGGTTTATGCAATCAAGTTTTTGTATTCAATTTGTATTATTATTGATTTATCAAATTCGCGTGCTCTATATTTGTTTCTAAGAAACAGTAAGTATTATTATTTTGATTTTAGAATATAGGTTCTATTTTTTTGTAAGTAAACAAGATTGGTCTAAGAAAAATCCCGATCAACGCCAGATATCCAGCTAGCACATTTGTAACGTAGTGATATCTATACTTCATTTTGCAAAATGAATTACTTTGTGAAGTAAATGTACATCTCAAAACACATGGAAACAAATGAAGAATTCATGTTTGGAGGGAACACTAAACAAGATTTTCAATGCATTGTGAAAATGAAGTATAAGCGTAATTATTGAATAATGTTTTGTTCAAAAAATTTCATCTAAGTGAAATTTTTACCAGCTGTCTTTATGAAATTTCCTGGTTTTCAAGTAGTGCTATTGAGCAAGTATTGCGATTTATTTGTGACAATTTTTTAAAATCTAACTTATTAGTTTTTAAATCCAATGTAGTTCTTAAATTTATGTTTTAATAATAAGAGCCTCGTGTATATTTCGTATAGTACACTAATTTGTCTGCACATATAGACGTTGATATTCTTTGCTTTTGTTTATGGTGCATCACAGTTTTGTAAGCTAAATGTATCTTTGCTTCTTTACTGTTACACTCTAAGAAATCAGTTGTTTATTTATGTATAGTAAAGTATATGTACATAAATTTGAGGTATTTTAAATCTGAAGGGAGTATCTGAACTAGGATCGAATAATAGTGTTAAAACAGAGAATGCTTCTTGTATTGGACATAGAGAAAAAGATATTATATAAGTTTTGTTGCCAAATTGGGAATTATATGCATTCCGTTTTTTAATGACACTGACAAACATATTCAGTGGAGATTGAAGAGACTTTTTTATACTCGAAAATCCAATAACGACAAAATTCAAGTCGCGAGATCTTAGCTAACAAGTAGGAAATTTCGTTTGGAAAAGAAACACCCTACACTAATGTTTCGATTTTCAGTAGTTTCAACGCAAAGGAATTCGGATGAGTGAAGTATTACGATACAACAAAACGCATTTTTGTAAATAGCAGCGTATTCTAGATACAAACCAACAATAAATGATTTACATTGGGAGATTTTTTGTCATTCAGCTGTGGTTGGTACATGAACTATATAGCATCATTAACATACTCGCTTTAAAACATTTCTCGTTTCTAAAGCCTGATATTGGAAGAATTATGTTTAATGATATGTTTGAAATCTCTCAACGATATCTTACAACTGAGAAAGGGTTCAGAGTTTTTACACAATCTCATAATTATGGTATAATACATATCTGTACTTTACTAAACTACTCGTACCATTACAGGATTTTCTTTCTATTCGTTTCTACTTTCCTTTCTACGACCTGTTTTGTAACGAAACCTAAATCTTATAGATATGTAAGTTGATCTATATCTATTCTAAACAAGAGAAATGATGCATGGAGACTGGTCTATTAGTGTAAGCCCATTCGGTTACCTCGTCGCGATGTCTTTGACCCCTGGAGCCTTCGCGGAGCGCCTTTGACGAGGGTGGCGCTTTCCCGCTCGTTCGTCTCCAAGGGAACACCCGGAGCGCATATGTGTTTTGCCGGTCGGTCAAGTGAAAGGCAGCGGCACGAGCACACGACAGCGGGAGACATCGCTGGCGATGGGGGTGGTGTCAGTGGATAAAGAAGTGCGAGGAGTGGGAGGGGTGGAAGATACAGCTGATGACGGTGAAGAGAGGTACTCGCTTCTTCTCGTGTCTATACGATTTCTCTCTCAAGAAAGAGAGTGAAGACGATCATATTCTCACATTATGAAACATCTATTTGTATTGATAGGCCAATTTTTTTTCATATTAATAAGACGTTGAAATCGAACTCGAATTAACTAAAGTATTTCTGGTCAACATTTCACCGTACTTACATCTCCATTTCGCAAGAAATTTTCTATTAAATATATTATTATTGAAGTAAATCTTATATTTTAATCAGCACCTTACGTCCTCATAGACTGGACGCGTTTTCTATTATAATCATTTTTAGCTGCAATGATTGACATTAGCACAACCTTTCACAATGTTAGATAACTCGTATCCCAATTAGTATCAACCACCTTCGGATCAGTTACACAGAATCCAATTGTAACATATTTTAAGTGTTTTTTTTATTTAATTAGCATGTTTTCCCTGAAAATATTTTATCTTTATATAAGAGATTTATGTATCGTATACATTCATATTGTAATTGGAAAGAGATTTTAGTATTGTGTCGTATAACGAGAACATCGGAAACAAATAATTCAGCTTAGGCAAAATGTAATCTTCATTTTTTTCTCTTTATTCCCAGTACATTTGAAACTGATGCACCGAAAAAAGGAATTTAGGCTCCATGTAATAAAAGGGTAATTATACTTCTTGCACTTTTAGGTTGACGTCTAAATTGCATGTTATCTTTTAATTTTTCTTCAAATTACTCAATATTAACTTTTATTTTAAAAAGGAAATAATGTTTTCAATTTATGCGAGCATATGTATAAGTTGTACAGGTGTTGAAGAGAAATGAAATACTTTCTCTTCGCATGTTTAATCGTTACATGTTGAAAAATTCTCCTCAAGAATTGCGCACGATACCTTCTAACCTTGTAATAAAATTAAAATTCATTACGATTATCTCTCATCAGAAGTTGTAGTGATACGATCATATCATTAAGAGGTAAAAATATACCTAGATATAGAGTAATCATTTCACCTACTATCTTACTTTACCGCGTTTTTATATGTGTAGAATTGTTTTATCCATTTAATCTCAAACTTCATAACCATTCTTTCAAAATTGTCAAAATTAAGTAAGTGTTGCATGAAGTGAAGAAAGTGGACTTAAATAGCCAATTGATTTATTTTTGAAAATTAAAATTTAAAAATGTTACTCTTAGAAAATCTCCCTAAAGTACAAGGTTGATGTTTGTTTGCATTAAAAAGAATGCACTTTCATTTGAACATTCGCTTTTTACTGAAATTCATCGTGACATTTGACTAATTATTTGACGTATAATTGATTTGTGACTTTCTTAGCCGAAGATATTGACACTGTCCTGCTCTTTTGAATTGAACTGCGCATTTTTTTCAGTTATACTTTTAAGCCCAAAATAAAGGTAACTACAAATATGACTTTTCTGTACGAAAAACAACTCTGTAACAGCACCTCGAAGTTTTAAATATATTGTAATATAATGAATATGAAAGGAATGACTACGCCTCGCTCTGGTGCGTGATCTGAGAACATTGCGAGGAAAGAACTACTATCCTTCTTTTTGCTCTGTTCTCGTATTTTCTTGGACTTAACAGCAGTACAAAACATGTACAAAGTTTCATAAAAAAAGGTAATTCAAGATTCAATACTTTTTCAAATAAAATAGCTACAAATACTTTGTACCCATCAAATGCTTAACCTTATGTCACGACTTATCTTGAAGAAAACCACAATTCCATATATTGAACCGTTTAGAGGATATTTGATTCTTTCTTACTTATTGAATCTGCCTCTGTACTACGCCTTAAAATATTGAAAAAATCATATGTCAAATCGACAACATTCCGCGATATGTTCGACCATGTAATGTAACTCTTTTTCGCGAGTTGTATGTTCCTCCTGTCCGCAAGTTTCCTTTCTATGATCCTCCTCCCCCACCATTACGTCCCTTTTTGTTTCGTTCTCCTAATCTAACCTCACATCTCCTCTGAATCAAATGTTCGTGCACTGTTTCTTCGTCTACTTTTGCTGTCACTTGCACCTGCTAAAAAGTGGAATTAGAGCTGGTCCAACCGATGGCTGGCGGCCGTAGCTCCATTTCCTTACATCCAAAAGAAGAGTCGTGAAATGCCGCGACAGTCGTGTCGAGTGACACGCGCGCTGTCGCTCTCACGCCCTGTGGCCTTCAGCTTTTTCCACGTGAAGAACCAAAAACGCAACACATCACGAAATGCGGGCGCGTGCGATCTCCTATCCTGCGGTGAATGGTTGAAGAAAAGAGATGTTCAGACATTGCAGATGGTCATTGCTCAAGAAATGTAACTCGTTATTTCATTATAAAATTCATCTATCTGGATTATTAACTCAATAAAACAAATTTTAAATAATTATATTAATTAATGTGTTTATATATTTTGTAGGTTTTTGAAATGAGTTCAAAAATAAAGATTGATGCGTGTTATTTCATGACTATGCTCAATTCATTTTCAAATATAACAATAGAGCAATTTGCTTTTATTTGAAAAAATGTTTTAACATAAATAACTATTCCAATTATTTATTATATTTTTTGCACTCAATCGTTGTATATAGCCGTAGTCAAATTGCACCATGAAAGGTCCCAGGATTTGTCTCAATATTTTTCTTATCAATGCACCATTACCTGGATAATAAATCACATTCCACCTCCACGCACTTCCATTAGTATTTATTTATTAACCTATTAAACGTGATAACGAACCTCTTTCTTTACCACTATTGGTAAGTGGTCATGGAGGAATAATTACCTAGTTATTTTTGACTTGAAGAAAGAAAAGAGAAAGTGTCCAGTTCAGACTCATCAGTGCTACAAAATGCCATACGAAACAAGGACATTCTGCCTCAGTTGTTATTCGAATTGAATATTTTAATTTATAGCCAGTTCTTAACAAGTTGCTCTCTGCAAACCTGTTCAAAGAAAACAAAATGAATATTAATTTTAGAATAGCCAAATATTGAAAATATTGAATGTTTGTTGTTGATTTTTTTTTTCAAAAATATATGATAAACGTATAATTGCTAAGGTCGTGATGTCAATTGATTCGAACATATCTCACATATCTTAAATGAAGAGAATGGAAGTCCGATAACGTGGCGAATATTTTTAAAATACTCAAAGTGAGCGTTTAAAGGCCTTATTTCAATAAAATATTTTATTGGCACAATATTGAAATAAAATGTAGTAAGATTGAAGATCTATGTCTAGACTGAAATAAAATGTAGTAAGATTGAAGATCTAACTTCTGACAATGCGTTCTTGTGCGAAAGAGTTAATGCATAGTTTAAAGACAAGAAAACATAAACTACTTACCAAATATGAAGTTTAAAGAAAATAAAAATAGTTTAAACCAAATCCATTGTTATGGTTTATCACCACCAATCATGATTATTTCAATACCTACATCTACAAAACGGGAAATGGATACAAATGTATATGAAGATAAAAAAGGAAACGACATAGCAGAACATATGGTATTGTGAATTTTTTGGTAGAGGAAGATCCAAATTTATTGAAAAATGTACCCAAGAAGAATATTTACAATTTGAGGGAATACAAAAATTGAATAAGAACAGAACAAAATATGAATAATTTTTCAATAATACATGGCAGAAATTGGAACGAAAATTCAAGCAATGAAACAATGAAAAAATAATCCTAATGGGGAGATCATACGAATAAAAAAAGAGGACCAGATTTTTTTTTCATTTTAGTGAGTACTCGTAGTCATGGAGTGGATTCATACTAGACGTAAAGCTCATTAAATGTCGAGACAAAAAGCTTATCAAAACAGTCTGTATTCCTAAATTAAGTTTTCTATCTTACCTTTTAGACGTCAGTTTTAAATTTAATTTTAATTTCTCTTGATTCTTATACGCTTTCTATCATCAATTTCAAGGAATATCGTAAATTAATTTTTGATATATTCAAATCAGAAGAATGGTTTCATGGCCAAATGCGAGATATTTAAAAATGCTTTCGTCATTCAGCCAACACATGTTTAAGTTTATTTTAGTCAGCGAAATATTAGAAACATAAACTTTCGTTTCGTGTTTCGCAAACTGTCTTTTGTGTTCAGAAGATGAATATTTCCACTTTTAGGAACACGACGTAAAAGCGCGTGGTTGTATAACATTACTCGAGACCTGCCTAATAAATTCCAAAGAACTATACCCGCAAAGTCGAAGCAAATATTTGACCTGAAATCTCTTCGTTCCCGTAACGGCGAGGAGAACAACGTGAGACTAGGAAACATCTCGCCGAAAATGCGAGCCCATCTCTCACAACCGCGGTCGTGTTCCCGGATAAACAACAATATTTTCTCTGGCCCGTTCTGTTTTCGCAGAAGTGAAGAAAAGAAAAAGAACGGAAAGAGTCACAATACGAGAGAAACTCATCTCCGAGTAAATTTGCATAGAATGGCCGTTTCCCCGCGAGGAACGTCCGTGTGCGGTGCCTCGCCCTGCAGGGCAAGAGCACCAGGAGGCGGTGACGGCGGGCTCAGGCGCGAAGACACGAGGCGCCCCTGGCGGCAGTTTCAGAAGGAATGGAGTGAAGGTGAGAGGGAGAGCAGGTGAAATGTTCAACGAGTGAGCAGATCTCATATTTTGAAAATGCCATAAATTGGTAATTAACACCACTTGAAAATAAGCTTAGGGAAGAATCAATTCTTCATGTTCCATTTTTCTTTCGACCTCAATTTGATTCAACTTTTATAAAATATGAATTAATTCTTCCTTTTTTTGCCACGGTAACACGTTTATTAGTCTTAGAACATGCTTTCGACGACATGACTGTCGTCATCAGTGTATCTCCATAATACAAAATAATAAAACATATATACATCAGAAAAACAATTAAAAAGTTAGAAAAAGGGTACAAATAATATATTTTAATGAACAAACATAAAAAGTTTATATAAAGGGTAAAAAATTTTATATATGTTAATTCATGTAAACCTTCCATAGATTTACTTTTCATCATGACAATTTTTATTACATTATATTATCTTATATTATTATTACTCTATTTTACTATTTTGAATACTGTTTTGATGTATGAGTTTTTATTACTTTGTATAACAGAGATTCACTAGTGAATCTCTGTTATACAAAATAATAAAAAAAGGCCATTTCGTCGAAAGTATTTTCTGAGACTAATGAACGTGCTACCATGGCGAAACAAGGAAATTCAAGCAGTAATTGTAACAATACCTTACCTTCCTTTAAGAATATATTCGCTGAATATATTTCTTAGCGCTTTTATTCATTCCAATTTGACAAGACCACTTTCATATTATGCTATATAACGCGTGATGCGATAATTAATATATTATTTCCAAGAAGCGCTCACCTTCCTGAGTTTGAACTCAATGTTTCCTATGTTCTATTTTATGTTGTTGCATATGCTATCACGACTTTCAAAGATGTCAGACCAAAGAATTACTTCATTCTGTCATGTGTCCCTTCATAAAAGAAAACAAGTAAAAAATATTTATCGCTTTTTCTAAAATTTAAATTATATTTGTAAATAATATTTTTAAGCATTCTAATCGAATTTTTTTTTTCGTCCTAGAACACGTCGTATGATCCCGGATAATATGATGATATAATGGAACAATCAGTTTCCATGATAACAATACAAAAAATTTCGGGAACACTTCGTTCCGCGAAATAGTAGCCTACGCAGTATCAGTTATATAATACTAATTATTTTTAACAAATAATAATAATTATCGTAGCCCACATTAGGCAATTCGTTTCAGGAAACTCTCTGTACTCGTAAAGTATGAATCGTGCACAAAGATATCTCATAACGCACGGTGATATCGTCTTAGAGGAGACTGAGAAATATGGGAATTGGTATAACAAGCGGAATGGTTTTGTGCTGTGCTATTGCGTTGGTAGATTCCACCTCACTTAGTTAAATGGTTTTGCTCAAGTTTTCTTCAGTTCTTCGAAATAACGGAAGAAGTAGTTTAAAAGAATCTGCATCCTCATCTAATGCACCTTTCCACAAGACTTTTGAAGTGTCTACGTATTAGACGACAATTTGTCAAATTAACTCTCCAGCAATTTCAAAATTGAACCTATAATATCTTTATTCACAATTAAATTCATTTATAATGTTTACAAACCTTGACACTTTATTTAAAGAATCACAGTCCTTATTTAGCCATACAAATTAAAATCATTATCAACAACATGTTTTATTTTTTGAAATTTCATTCTTCAATATTGAATAGTACAACTTCCAAACCTCATTTCCCAGCACAGCAGTATTTGTTTTTCCAAATCTTGACATCGATTTATTTTTAATTTATTTACTATTTATTTTAAATGTGATGAATAAATCATATTTTATTCTTTTAATTTATCTCTTAGCAGGTACAAAAGAATTTATAAAACACAAAAGATAGTTTCTAAAGAGATATAATAAAAAATATTGTTGTATTTTTTTGTAATAGATGGTTCACAAAATTAATTAATGAAATTACGTAACTTTAACCTACCGTCAATATAAGAAGTTCCATAGCTTTGAATAATGTTCGGAGAGTGAACATTAAGGTAATACTAACTGGTAATCAAACGAACCGATATTTTTATTACTCTCATATCAAACAATAATAATTATTTTGTGATGTTTCTTGATGATTTTAAAACCAAAAGACATTTGAACGGATAATATTAAATATCTTTTTTATGTTTCAATTGTCTATGAACTATTTTATTCCTGTGTGTAGATGGAACAGTCGAAAGCGTTCATGAAGCGTATGCTTTCAGTGAGGGGTAAAATATTTGCTATGTAATTTGTTGCTTTAACTTATTATA
Organism: Laupala kohalensis; assembly: GCA_002313205.1. NCBI lineage: Eukaryota > Metazoa > Arthropoda > Insecta > Orthoptera > Trigonidiidae > Laupala > Laupala kohalensis. The sequence continues at coordinate 104,966 of NNCF01126268.1, forward strand.
TCCCCTAAATAAAATAATGAAGCTGACTTCGTTGCCGCATTACATACATTACATCTCTTTTCATCCTTCTCACCTATTTGAATTTGTCTTTGTGAAAGACTTAACTACTAAAACGATTATGCGGTGAATCTTTTTACTTAGATTGAGTATTTCATCAGCTAAATAGAAATGATATGATCTCTTAACTAAGAAAGTTTATTCACACTATGTCTTCGTAAGTAAAATACAAATATTTTCTTTCGTTCCTTTCAGTTGCTATCACTCACGAGTGCTAATGAAGTCTTTCTCACTGATGGGGTGGCGGGTTTTTATAAATCTGGGTCAATAATTTATAATTACTTATTACTACCGCGCGAATAATTATTTCCCATGAAAATAACCATGTGGCATCCAAGTATTACTATATTTACTCATGCGGTCGTGAATCGTCCGCAAAGGATATTGCCAGTGCAAGAAGGGGAGCAGATGAAGGTCGCACTCGATCTTCTACCCGCTTACACAACTTCTCCCGATGTAGCAGTGGGAAAGAGCGGTGAGGGGCAGCGGGTCCGACGGACGCTGCTGGCCGACCGTCGGATCGTCCGTCCACTGACTAATGTGGAACTTGCGAAAGCGTCCTTTACGTAAGATAAGCCAACGCTCCCCCACAAGTGACTGTCAAGAGTGCTTCTTGCTATAATTGTTGCATGTTTCAGGTTTTACCTTTAGTTATGTTTCACTCGCTTACACACAGGAACACAGTCCATTACCTTCAAAACTATTTACGATAGATACAGTGATTTCTAAACAACTTTATCCTTCTAATTAGTAATTTAGGGATTATTTCTAAAACATATAGAATGTACTTTATTAAAACTAAGCAAACTAAAAATTAACAAAATGATTCTTTTCATAAAAGCTTATTACAGCAAATATAAGAATTTCATACGATCAGTATAAGATAACTGTTGTCTAAAAGCTAATTGATGCACGTTGTATTCCATAATAACCGCGAGTAGCAATTATTAGTAGGCTCCATGAACAAGAAACATTTTGTCCAGATAATTTTGATGCTGTCTTGAGTTCTTTTGTAAATGCCTCAACTGAGCTTCTTTGCGTATGCCATTGCAGTCTTCACATTCCTAAGTATTCACTAATACTAAATACACACACATATATTTATATTTATTTATAATTATTCATAACTTGTAGTGAACATGTATTGATTAGAAATTGGTATGAACATATTTTGTCATTCTTTTTTGTTATTTCCGTAACAAATACTTCACACCTTCTATAATTTTATGTTCAATTGTCCAAACCGATAGAGAGAAAAAATATTCTATTCTCGTAGAAAACTTGTCGAAATCTTACTTCTTTTATTTAAATATTTTTGAAAACTCCTGGATATACTTATGGGTCCCACCTTGTTGTTTTCGATGGCATCTATGTCTCCTTAGTTGGTGAATATGTAGTTTCCAATTGTTTCTGGAGATGGGGCAACGTTTGTGCGGAAAATCCTAGTGGGAGGTAATTGTAAAATTCTCTTTGGTTGTGAAACTAAGTGACAATGCGTGGGAGACCGTCAAGAAGTATCTAAAAATTTTGTCTCTTGATGACATGCGTCAAAGGGTCAATTGGCGCATTTATGTTGACTATTTGGTCTATTTGGCAACCTCGTGGAGATTTTGTTTGGTGAAATATATTTATAGGATGGGTATACAATTCAGAAATAAATTATAATTGCTGTACAAACGGAACATAAGTACTATTTGGACAATTTATTAGTATTTCTTTGGTTTATTCTCGACATGTATAATTCACTAACTCTTGTTATACGTTTCACTAAAACTAACATTACATATTTCACACATACATAAAGTTATACATTATATGTTTAGATAAACAGACATTTTTTTCTTAAGAAATAAGGGAACACTACACCCTGCTGAATAAAACTGTTATTAATCGAAATATATATTTATTATTATTATTATTATTATTATTATTATGGTGAGGTTTAGACCATGACGTCTCCTCTTCGACCTAACCGCTTGATTACACGCTCGGTGGCAGGGTAACGTGAGGTCATATGTATGAGGCAAAATCATTCGAAGATAATACAGCTTAGAGCGGGGTGAAATCACCTATTTTCCCAAATCACTGGATTTGCAACGTGTGTAGGGAAAAATTGCCGACCCGTTATATCGCGAATTCAATTGTAGAGGTAGCAACTGCGGCGGCGTGGGAAGTCCTCAACGTTGAGTCAAAAGGTCTCGTGAGCGACGTTCATCCACCGCCGAGTCTCGCAGTCAGATCGCCAGACGACGGGCATCATTGCATTGTGAGACGGCGTCGCGACGCGGCGCGAGGTTCTCCTTTCAATGAAACCGCTTGCAAGTGTCCGGTTCAGCAGTGCGAACCGTCGTCCGACAGTCCATTGGAGGATCGGGATGAGCAAGATTTTATTTTATTTATTCTTTTTCTCAGCCCTCTTCAATACACTGACGATGATGGGCGATTATTCATGCGTCTCTAGAATTTTGTATAGGTCATAGGATTCTTTATTCTTTATGTATTGTTTTCTTTTTGACTTATAATAATAATCTTTAACTTGGAGGGCAACGGACTTTTATGTGAATGTAGAACATGTTATAGACTGCAGTGGCTTTTCCTATCTTATAAACCTCAATAGAATGAATTCAAATGTACGGCAAGACTTTAGCAATGACCATCAATTCAGTGAAAACAACTAATCTTTCCTAAATCTGTAAAATACTACGAGTATTTTAACATAATATTTGAAACTTGTTAATTGTGGAAACTTTGTCTTGTGAACTGGATTGACTTGTAAAAATATGTTTAATGGCCTCAGTTGCCAGCCAAATGTAAATAATAATAATAATAAATAAATTTATTGTCAAAAAAGCAGTACAAAATGCGTATGACCACGTGGAGGACAATAAACTAATTTACTCTCCGGAAACCAGAAAGGGACCATCCCACCAATTCCGATCAAGGGCCCTGAGGCAGAGGTGGATTCAAAAATTTAAGCAAAAATTCCTAAATAAGATTAAAAAAAGTTAGCAACGAGTTATAATACTAATAGAATGTCAATATGTTTGTAATTTAACACAAAAAATGTATTTTACACATACAAATTATTACCGAACTATAGATTATTCTGAGTATAGTGTTTAAAAATAATTAGAATTAAAATAACACTAAATTCATGATTTATTGTTACAATAAACATGCCCCTAGGCAAAACCTAGAGAACCTGTATAAGAAATCCGCCTCTAACCGAAGGAAAACCGGAGCAAAACCCGGGCCAGGATGGGGTTACAGAATTAATGAACACAACCGTGCGAAAGTTGAGTATACATAAAACTAAATAAATATGAATCATAAGACACAACAATCACGCAAGAAAATAGTTTTTGAAATTGTTATAAGTTATTTTAAAAGTATTACACCAACGGCATGATAAAGTACAAGTAATAATAATAATACTTATTATTATTATTAATTGCGAAGAAAGCGCATAAGAATTGCGTAGGTCTACGTGGAAAATAATAAGCTGCGTTGCTCTCCAAAAGCAAGCAAGAGATCTCATCAATTTCAATAAAGTACTCCAAAGAAAACCGATGAAAATCTCGGGTCGGAATGTGGCTACCCAGAATAGACACAAACCTCCCAAGATAGTATATACATGACAAATATGTCTATTGATAATAATGAGAAAAACAAAAACATCATTTAGATACAAAAACACAAGATTTTAAATATCTTGTGGAAATAAGAATAGTTTTAGGTGAATATTATGAATGTAAAGTTAATATTCATGCCATAAAAATCAATGTTAAATTGATGATTCATTTTAGTTGATTCACGAATGAGAGCCTCTCAGTGAGAAATAAATATAGGAAATATAAAAAATTATGACAATAATGAAAACTTTGGAGACTTGAAAGCTAAGTGAGGGAATAAGGAAACTAAAAGTAAAACTATTATTGTGGAACAAAACTAATTTAAATGCGGCACGGAAAGATCGAAGGGGGAGAATATTAACCCTTCTCTCACGTGCGTATCTTCCTGAGATTAGATGGTAAAGAGTTTTACGTGAGAAGTTTTATTGCAACAATAAGACAGTACAAGTCTATGGTTGACTTCCTACAGATGTGCCATGAACTTAAATTATAAACAGTTTTCAATATAAAATTGGAATACTAGAAGAAAGTTATTAATAGTTTTCCCTAAAAATTGTCATGCAATTTCCAATACAAAGTGTGAATTTTTTTTTTCTTAAAGATAGAAAAAATCAAGTCACAAAAGTTTTCTATCATGAAGTTAATTTTTTTAATCAATTAAATATTTAAATAACTAAGACGTTTATAATATTAAAATATCGTACTCGACATATCCAACTCAACTGGCTTTCTCCTTTGTATAACTCAAGTCCAAGTTAAAACTTGTCACTAAGTTGTTTTCACTTTTACAAAGAAATTATAGTAACATAAATACTTCATGTTCTTGCTACCTTGTCATTGTTTTTTTGTTTTTTTCGTTTTGAACCGGACGTGGCAAGTGGGTTCACTTAATGTAATCCATACTCCATATTAATATATAAATGCGAAAGTCTGTCTGTCTGCAACCTTTTCGCTACTAAACCATTGAAACGATCGTGAAGAAATTTGGTAAGAAGATTGTTCACTTAACCCAGAGCAACATAGACTAAATTTTAGTTTTAAAATAAGTGAAATTAAGGATATCAAATGGATTTTCACGATAAATGTCGAAGTCAGGGAAAAATTATATATTCGAAAAGGTACACTCAGGCTGTATAACGGTTAAAGATAGGTGACAACTATGATAGGCTTAAATGTGATTGATATAAAATTTGTGTCTATCAACAAAGTTTAACTTAAATTACCGAAAAAAGTTATTAAAAATAGAAGTGTTAAAATACTTCAATTTAAGAGAGTAAGAGGAAAAAAGTAATCTCTAAATTTAATTGGTTCTTTATTATGTGCATTTAACAAGAATAAAAAGTCATTAAATCGAGTAAAAAATTGTTTCTCCCATGGACATATTTCCTTTACTTACTAGAGAGTAGTTTCATCGAAGGATTTAATTCTTCTTGCTGATTAAGGTGAAACTCAAAATGGGGTATACAATAAAGTTTTGAATTAAATTTGTACATTTATGAATTTGTAAAATTAGAATACTGTACGTATGATTTAAAAAACCAAAAGGAAAATTATATAAATATTACAATATTGATAGATGGGTTTTCTTCAATGTAAAAGAAGACTAAAATAATCCGGTGAGCGCCGAGTAAACAGCTAGATTTAAAACAAAAAGATATATTGATTTTAATTGATCACGACAACACTGAAAATGACCTAATAATTTACATTCGTACTTCTTGTTTTCATTCTTTCAATTTTTTTAGATTAAATTAATTTTTGATTTGAAACGACTGTTCAAACTTAAATTGTCAATCGATGTTTCAAATAATTCCTATCAGGAAGGAAATGAAACATTTATTCTGCTGTGGAGCATATCCATCATTGTTTTCTAAAAACATTTATGATTAAGTGATAAAGTAAGGAAATGATTATTTTTGTTGTTGTTGTTGTTGTTGTTGTTCTGAGAATTCAGTTTATGATGTCATTACCTGTCTTGTCTTATATTTTTGTCCCATCTCAGTTGGAAATAATTCTTGGATTTGAAAAAAAAAGAAAGGCGTATCAAGTACTTGCTAATTGTGTATTACCGCTTTCCCCGTATTCCGATGGGTGTAAAACGCATGAGGATGGAAAATCCAGCAGAAGCAAGATTCCCGTCCTACATCCCGCGTGGAAGCGCAGGAACCAAGCGAGCATCGCGGAGGCGTCAGACAAGCGAGGGCGTGCTCTACTCGACTCTTGTGCAGCCTCTCTCCGACTCATCGGCCCCATCTTCTCCGCTCTCCACCTCGTATCGAATAGAACTTTCTATGGGCGAAGGTCACGCCAACGCCACACTTCCCCCCCTCCCCCGCCCCTCATTCCTTCTTCACCACCACCTCCGTCACCCACCCACCCATCCACCCGCTCCACCAGCAGCTTCTATAATGTCAAACGTTTCCCAAATGCTCGAGGAGCTTACTGGTTCAACCTCATTTACATCGTCACTTCGGTTTCTAATCCCATTTAAGATTGCCGCTCAAATTGTTTTACCATATTTTCCCGTTATCACATCATTACTACAGAAAACGATGCCACACTTCCTGACACGGTGAGTGACACTATTGACGCCTACTACTTACATTATAATCGACTTAACTTCTAGTGTTTCTTCTCACGCGTCGTTTCGCGTTATTTCTGGTTGTTTTCCTTCTTCATATCACGTACAAGATACGTGTTACCTTAAAATGAGTACTTGGATACAGCTAGTTTATTATTATTTTTTCATAAAAAAACTAATGCGTTTGTTTAATTATTTGTTTATAGTTTATTGATAATAAGATGCACAGAATATATAACTTACATACTTATAAAAATACTTATCAACATTACTATTTATTCTTCACGCAGTTCAAAGACATGCATTGAGAATATTTTATTATTTCTTTCTTTCTTACGTACTTATTTTAATATTTTTCGCGCTGCGACGTGAAATCAAAGAACACTTTCCAATTCGTTTTTCAATAATAAATCTAAAACCATTTGTTCTTCCATTATGAATATAATTAGCGGAAATATAGGCTAGCTATCTTTCCGTCAATTTATGGAACACAAGTATTTGTTTCTACGAATTTCTTCGGTAATTGATAGGGAGGATATTTTCTCTCTCTCTCCTATGTCTCTTATCCATCTTACAAAACGTAAATTTAATTTAAGAATAGTTACGTGGGACTAAAATTATTTTTGTCTCGTTGTTGGAGTTATTGAAAAATTTAACCATATATTTAATATTTTGTGTGTGACGGAAAACTGATATTTTCTTCCTCTGCCCCCCCCCCCCGTATCATCTCTTCACTTGCTTCCACGTCATCGACCTCTCCCCCAACATCCACACCACGCCGTCGTCACTGCTACAGCTGCGTCTTCAACGTCGCCACCTTTGCCACCTACCACCTACAGCTTTCTCCGTGTCGTACCGAGCAAGGTGGATCGGATCCAGGTTACACTCTCTTGCTCTTCTGCCTCCGCCCCCGCCACACCTGCCTCACCCCTTACCTCTCACGCCTCTGCATCACCACCAAGTCAGCCACCAGCGTCGCCGTAGCCGACGCGCCTGAAACCATCCCAGTCCGGACCTGGTTGCGGGCCACACAAAACGACGAGCAGGACACGAGGCGAAGAGGCATTTTATTACGCTCCACGTTTCCAAACGTTTTGATCCATATCGGCCTGTGTTCAGGGACCACTGCAGTAGCAGAGCCACAGTTCACTGAATGCTCCGTGTCACTGGGACATTCCTTCCTTTTAATGGCTGCTACCAACGTCTACAAACAGATGTCTTCCATACTTCATACAGATGACGTAATTCCATTAGGAAATATTAAAGTTTTAAGAGAGTGACCGTTCTCTTTTTATCATTACTTTTCTCGTTAATTATTCGGTTGAAGCGAGTTAAATGTATAGAAAATTAATTTTATGAATTTTAAATGTAATATAAAGTTAATATTTAATTTATTATACGAATTTTTTAACTTCTCTGACGATCCATCAATTCTTTATCGTATGTAGAGCGTTAGATTATAGATTCGCAAAACAGAGTTCATTGTATTGGCTGAGAATGTTCAGAGTTTTGACAGACGATTATTCGTCGATTTTTATGTTATCAACATAATGCTTTGTTGTCGTCATGTATTTACTAATATTGGAAATATTTTTCCGTAATATATTAATACGCTTAAGTTGTTGTTATAGGCATTAAATTCTAATAACTCCATTGCGTACAGAAAACGAGTATACAATAATTCCTTTAAAGCGTTTTATTATTATTTTTTAAATCCATATTGAAATCAAAACAAAGAAATATATCTCTTCAAGTAAAATGAACCGTAATATTAGTTTTGAAGAATCCCATACCTCTTTTATGATATGAAAATATAAAATAATACGATCCCAGAAAGCTTCATATTGTTGGGAAAAAATGAATTCATAATTCCGTCCACATATCCGCAGTCCATCCTGTGCGCTATCGCAATGGGACCTACCCTACAACAGGTGGCGGCTCTTGTGAGTCGTGGCGGTCGGTAGCGTCGGCAGCGGGACTCAAACCCGTTCCCTTGCGGCAGTGACAACTTTCCAGCAGCAGAAGCCAAGGAGACGGCAGCGGCGGCGATGCAGCCCCTCGTGGACTGGCGACCGCTTTCTGTGTCGGCATTTTTTAGCAAAAACCCGCGACGACGGCGGCAGCTCAAGCTGTGGTGGCGATGGTGGCGGTGATTGTGGCGATGGCGGAGGAGGCGGAGGTAAGACTGCGGCGGTGACAAATTGCTCCCGCGCCTTGACAGCGCGCGCGCACTTGCGTGCCGGTCGTCGCCGGTCGCCGCGTGACCGGCCGTTCGAAGCCTCCCCCGCCACCGCCGCCGCCGCCACCACCACCACCACCGCCACCGTCGAAGGCTTCATCGCCAACACAGTGCCTCTACCACAAAATTTTATTTATTATTATTTTAATTTCATAATTATTACACTATATTTCTAACCCATGGTATTGGGTTTCCGTGATAATAATTTGAAACGTAGTATTATTTCTTTTATCTGCAAGTTAAGCAACCCCTTCTCAACTCCCGTGAATGTGTGAATACAAATTAAACGGTGTTTACGGTTCGTGTGTTAATATCATTTACTTCTTCATAATTAAAGGGTATTTAATCCAATGTGAAGGTAACTCGTGATTTTTTCTGTCACTAATAATGCTATATTACATTATTATTATTATTATTATTAATAATAATAATAATAATAATAATAATAATAATAATATTTTCCTCTGTTGTTGATGTCGACATCGCCCCTATGTTTAACGTGTTTATACACTGTCAATCATAAATACGAATCTTCAATTGTCTATAGGCTCGGTTATTGATCTCCTACGTACATTGCAATTTTTGTGGAAGTGTAAAAATTAGAATTAAAAATATGCACTATTGATAAACATTATGAATAAAACCTTTTTCATTGTTTGAGATAAAGTTACACAAATTGAACTTATTTGAGAGTGGAATAATCAAGCACACTTTTGTTATTGCAATAAATAAAACTTCCGAGTTTTCATCTTACGAGAATTGTGAAATTCCTTGGATTCTTGGTGTAAACAAAACAGTCTTGCTGTTTGGATATTTGTTTTTGGTTGATCTAATTCTCTATGAGTTACATGTCACTAAATCATGCTAGTTAGCATATAAACAAAATTGTTCTGTACCTCAAGTTGAAATATTTTGAAGAAGAGCTTGTCGTATAATTTAATAACCCCATTTCAACATTTCAATTCGATTTGTTTGTAGTATATATCTATTTTTACTACTCTTTTATTTCTATAGCGATTGAATTTATATTTCAGTCATGTAATATACAACTAATTTCCGATATCTATATGATCATTTCTTGTGCGAAGAGGTAATTTAAAAAAAAACTACAACAAGCATCTGTAATGTCAGTAACCCCATTTGTTTTCTATGTTAGTCATGTCTGCAGCGTGCAGTTCCATCGAATAAATCTTCTTGCTCTGCGGAGGAATTTTGTTCTCTTTCTTTGAAACCCATTACATTTTCATTCCCGTTTTAAGCATTCTGTAAATAATAAGTGTCTGAGAATAACCTGAGAATCCTCTCGAGCCACTGTATGTTTCCAATGCCCCCCGCGAGCAGCGCTGCATCCATCACCAGCGCGCATTTTCTCGCTTCCTCCGCTCGCGGCACGCAGAACGTAGCGCCCGCTGCGGGGAAGGATATTAACTGCTGTCACACGAGATCTGCCGCTTTTCTGCTGCTGCTGCTGCTTCTTCTCCTGCCCTCACCAGCCTTCCACTGCGCCACCGCCTCTTTCTCTCGCTGCTATACATGGAAGGACGACGGAGACTCCGGCAGCAGCTGCCTTCGCATATATGACGCGCCGTATTAATCGGCACCGCTTTTGTCTGCGGGCGCCGTGTCGCCGGCATCGTCGCCGCAGCTGCCGGACCACCCCCGCCGCCATGCCACCGTCATGGATAGCGTCCGTCAATATCGAAGATGAAGGTTCTCGCGTGAAGCATTTGTTCTCTCTTGTACAATTGCTTCTCACGCATCGATCAACGCCTTACTACCTTCATCATTCCACACGCAACGCATCTAACTATTATTTTCCTACTCCTGTCATCTATACTTGTGTCTTTAATGGAACTTTGCTATTATTGTCAGATCAATCGTCTCCCAAAATCCTTTTTATTTTTATTAATTTATATTATAACTTTTTCTCATAATGTAATTTAGACCAAGAGACCTCTTTATTCTTACCACAATTTTTAAAAATTAATAATGATTGGAAAAGAGAGAATTTGGGTTGCCGAGTCTGAAAGTATGGAATCGAGAATTAGACGAGGGAAAACCCAGGTGTAATATGTCACCCATCTGATTCTCCTATACTTACATGCTCCTTCTCCTGACACACTCTCTCTCGTTAAAAATCTCATGACATTAACAAATTTCATCTGATCCATTTCCTTATGCTCCTTGACCTCCCAACATCTACGTGAACCCTTCCCCCAATACATGTGAGAAGATGAAAGATACTTATGACATTGCTCTTTCCACATAAAATAAAAGTGTCATGTATATAATTCGATTCCGTGAACGCAATCTCCCCTCCGAGACGAGGCGTTTCGCAGTGGTATGTGCTTTGGAACGCGCTTTGCCGTCGCGAAGTATTATAAAATGCAACGACCGTGCGTTGAAGCTGGCTATGTTTGGCTGTGCTTTGGCTTCCATGCAGGAAACTCGTACCCTTATGTAAGAAAGCATCGTAAGGGAAGGTTAGGGGAGAGGAGAAGTTAGTGGGAAGTTGTTGACGGATAAAGCACGAAACGACTCGCCTTTAAGCTTCTTCGTTTGACCCCAACATGCGGGATGTCAGCGGGATGTTCATGGAGTGAAAGCACTGTAAAATTCATTCGTATGAAGTAAAAAGTGTGCGTGCGCGTATTTTGCAATGCAGTTACCGAAAGCAGAAACGACGATCAAGAGGCTGTCAGTGGAGACATTTTCGCCATTTTCGAATTGTGACAGCCATTTTCTCGGAACTGACGAAGGTAAACTCTTGAAAGAGGAGTTGTAAGTCTCAGAGAATAGAAAAATGAGATACGACGGAAAATCATTTAAAATTAATAATTATCTGTAAAATAATTTTCTTTATAATTAATTAATTAATTATATCGTAATAAAGATTGAATCAGCGCATCACATTCTTTGAATACTTTATATAGTACAGCTCGGTATATTGAAGTTGAAATGTCGTGTTTTTATAAGTATTGACAGGTGAGATAAAGTGTTTCGCCAAACACTTTACCCAAGAGCATCTCTTACTTCAAACCAAGAGGCCTACATCCCTTACAAGGAGGTCAACGAAACTGGGCTTTCCCAAACAGGAAGAAGTAAATATATAAGTATGCGTCAAACCGAAAAGTACGTCTTGGCATAGAGGTTGAGGCTGTGATAAAGGTGTAGTTGGCGGAGCGGCATGGTACAATACGCAGACCCGCGGGCAGGAGTTCGGGGTTTAAATTCTGCACGCGTGGCAGCTCTGATCGTAAACGAAGCTAATGAATATGTTCGCAGAAATAAGAATGGAACATACACTGCCATGCAGCCGGTTTGGAAAGGTCCGCCGGTGCGATGAAGAGTTTGTGTGCTGACCGTGTTATGGTAATTTGGGAACGTGGCGTGCTTCGTTCGGTGACAGTTTTTTAATTTATTGCAATGGAATGAGACCAATAAATCAGACGATGTCAAGGGTTTTCTTACGTGCTCTGCTTTATGTTGGTTGAGAATCATGTGAAAATTTCGAGTTCCCTGAAGGTGAACTATATTCAATCAATATCATTTCAAACAATTAATCCAAATTTATGAGTGCATTGTGAAAAATAACCTAGTCTTGTTTCAGTTGTTCATTATTTTAGTTTTTCGATTATTTGAATTGCAACTAATAACTAGCAATCAATTTTTAAAGTAGTAAAACAAGATATTTTACGGTTCAACATATTATATAAATGTACTGATAATAAATGTTTCACTTTTTATTATTTAAGCATCACCAGCGTGACAAGCAATTTAAGAATCATAGTAGTTCAAAATGTTTCACAACCACAAATGATTTTAAATTATCTGCGTTTCGCCAAATGAATAAATGAGCATAAATATTAGCGAGTTAATGGCATTCAAAGTCACGAAACAGTTGGCAAGTTTATGAGTTCATAAGCACGACTCACAAATTACTCTAGGCAATTTGAAGCCCACGCGAAATGTCGCCATCACGTCACTACTCAGGACGACATTGAAAGAGAGCACAGGCAAGAAAACGCGATTATAACAGTAAGACCGTGAGGCATGTCCTAAATCCTATAATTTAATATACGTTTAATATTTCTTCTACTTATTTCTACTATATACGTTTAAAATTATTATTTCTTCTATCAATTACGCAATATCATGTTATATCTGTTAATTTTATATATATTTAGATTGCAATGTTGACACAAGTATGTAACTTATATTCTAAATGCTTCATAATAATTTTCTTCTTTTTAAGAAATATTTCTCTTTACATCGAATTATGTTTCTACGCATTTAAACTCATTTTTAACATAATATTATTCATATTATTTATTATATTAGAATACAATTCTAATTCTAGATATTTCGATAAATTGAACTTTTCTTTTCAATTTTCTTTGTTATATGAAAAAACTCTATTCATTTATAAAACTTTTCTTGAGTGTATAGCATTAAATTTAAAGACAATCCTTACTAACATTATAAATGTGGAAGTACACTAATCTGTTTCCAGATAGCATGAAATTTGCTTCACAAATCTGGAAGAAATATGGTGGTACAAGAAAGTTTATAATAAATTAACCAAAGCTTATCCTCTAAGAAAGTCTTTTTTATGAGAGAAAACTGAATATAAATATAAATATTGAATTGTAGTATAAAAACGAAACTTTCAGTTGTATCAGTGTTAACAAGGCATGTATGATATAGAAATCCTTATTTATATTTCGTACATTCCGTATCCTGAGCGTTGTGCTCCGAGATCTCATTTCGAACTGTTGGCTAGGAAGGTACACAAAAAGAATTATGTTATTTCTATATGTACATCTCTACGTAAGAATTAATCAGATTTTTTAAATAGTACTTGGATATTTTTGTTTCTGAAAACATATATATTTGTTGGACTGCCTAGTATGGATTGCAATTAAAATTGGAATCTAAATCACACTATCTTTATTTTACGCAAACCTGACCTGCGAATTTTTCATACTTTCTGAAGACACAATTACAATTTTTCGGAAGACTAAAATCGAATTCATTGTTAGCACCTCAAAATCATAAATAGGTGAAATTTCAAAAAATTCACGAAAACTTTCAAAATTTACTGGAGTGCCTGTACATCACATATTAGTGGGTGAACACAAGAGATGGTGGGATAATGTTATACGAGCAAAGCGATGGATAAAACTCGTCCTCCAAATCGATATATTTAACTTAGTGTGCATTGGTTGTTGGCTCTAAGTAAGTGCACTTCAAATTATGAGAAATGCCAGAATATAAAGTGCACTCACGGTCAAGTTTTTTGTCTATTTTATTTGTTTACTCTTCTAGGAAGTGAAAAATGATTGTTTTAATAATAATAGAAACAAACTTAGATGAAAATCTGAGTTTATTTTAAATAGCTGTATTGAAATTAATTTTCGGATACTTTAAATATTACTTCTATAAATTTTATGCAATAAATGATGCATTTAACCATCGAGTGGAGTAAATTAGTGTATTATAATGAGATTCTCTGAACCTCATTTGAGTATTTAATTTCAAATTTTGAAAATATATTAATTCTCGTGTCTCGTGAATAGTTTTCTGTGGTAAAACCAAGGTGGGAACAGCGTCGTTTCATTCGCTCTAATGAGTCAAATTACAACAGGAAACAGAAATACAAGAACATGTTTTGGGATGGAGAAAACGTGTCCTGTTTACAATGAGTAAGGTCATTTTATGGAAGCTGATACATTTATAATTTGGGATGAACACCTCTTAAAATCTGAACACAGGAAAACCGAACGACTTCTCACAAGGTTTTTTGACAACAGTGGTTGCGATGTATATTTCTGCATGCTCTTGATTTTCAAATATACTTTACTCCTTTTAATTGTTCAATTTTAATGTTTCATGAATTTCAATATAATTTATGTGAATAAATACCATCTTAACAACTAATACTTACTAAAATAAAAAAAGTGTAATAGCACTTCCATGTTTACCGATGCATCCCGTGTAAATTTCTAAACTAACCTTGATCATGAAGTTTACATTTTCTTACATTTATGTGTACAATTTCAATACCTCGATGAAATTAAGCAGAGGTAACTTAAAACCCACAGAGATTCATAGGATACACTGCTTAACTTTTCATACGTTCTACATATATTTTTACAGAAACTGAAGGGAATTACCAACATTTTTTTTTTTTGACATTATCGGTATCGCTTCTCTCAAGACGTAGATAAAAACACTGTATCTTAAAAGTTGCATAAATACTGGTTACCAGATATATGAACGGGTGTTAAATGACGAAAAGAAGTCTAGATGCATTGCATCATAGTGTGGTAGCTTGCATTTATTGTTTTGTTGGCGCTGTACTTAAAATAGTGTAAATAGCCGTATTTATAAATTTATGAAGAATGACCCTATGAATTATGTACATAAAGCTAAAAAAATACTGACTCTGGAGAGTAAACTGCTTCCGCGCCCGTATATAACAGGTCTCTTATACACATCTAGATGTGTATAAGAGACAGTCACTGCTGAGTCGATCTCAGTGTGGTTTCAGGAAGTTCCATTCCACCCTGGACAACTTANGGGGGGGGGGGGGGGGGGGGGGGGGAAATGGAGTGGTGAAGCTGGTGAAAAATCATTACGCAAAGTATCGAACTGTCTTTTCATTCCTCATTTTCATGCAATTTAACATTATTGTGAACATGAATTATGAATAATTTGAGCTTAATTTTATGCATGTTTTACGCATATTTATAGAATGCTTCGTCTTCGAAATACTTAGTAAATAGATATTCAGTTCTTATTATTTAGTATTCTGTACTACGTATGAATGCTGCAATACCTAGAATAGTTCTTAAATCACAAAATTCACACGAGGAAATTAGAGGGTATTGTTTTAAAATAAATGCATATGGCTGTAAGTATTAAATATGAAACTACATAAAATAAAGCAATCGAAAATGTTTCTGACAAAACAATAATCCTGCAATATGTTTTCACCATATGTTAAAAAAATATTTATAATAAGTACTCAATTTATTTTTATATCGTGTTATAGAAAAAGAACTATTTCACTCACGGTTCATTCGGTATTTTTTCCTTCTTAAATTCCTGTTGACACAAAATTCGTTGCTGAAGCGTTTTGAGTGGAAAAGGTTTCTGTCGATAAAAGATTGCAAAATTTAATAATTTAACAATTTATATTGTATGCGAATGGAAATCACATCTTAATTGACTAAGAAACAGTTTTCTCTTCACTTAAGCTCTTTTTCCTCTCGAATTTTACATCCTTAAATCTCACTTAACTCCGTTAGCGTTTTTTCTCTGCACGAACCGAAGAACTAATTCCGATCAAACAGTAGTCAGCCTACGATGCTGAAGAACCTAATTAAGAAAATTATCCTGAGTCAATAATTTACATGACCGAGGGAGTATCTCGCTCATTAGAAGCGTGTTTCTCCTTTGAAAAAGCTTTCTAATCAATTGATTTACATATTGTTAATGATATTACAGGTCATATTTCGTTTATGGAAGGAGATTGTATGCGTTGAGAAATTTCTTCACCTAGTTATTAAGAAACTATTAGAACAGTGAGCTGCGGACACGGGTTCCGGTGGTAGTGGACTCGAGGCGACACGGCTATTAGGAGCGTTATTAATTTTTACCGCTAGCGCAACGGCGCAGGACGACAAGAACGATTATCCAGCGCGCCCTGCGTGTTGGAACCGCGCCCTTTCACTCTTCATATGCCCTTGAACTGCGACGTCTTCCACATGATACACATTAAATGTCTTTTTTTATATTTCTACGAAAGAGTGTATTCAATGCCTGGCACTGGAAGCTGATTGAGACAGTTTACTGAAAGGAAGGCACTGAGCACAAAGGGAATGATATTACGTAGATTCTTCAAACTCATTAATAATTTGTACTACAATTAACATCCATTAAATAATCTAATTAAATAAATTATTAAAGACTTACGACCTTTTGTAAAAGTTCTTCGTCCATAAAAGGTCGAAGTCTTTCATTATTTAATTAATTAATAATTTGTATTCAAATACAAACTTTTGCAACAACTTCCATTTCCCCATGTATTTTAGTTTAGGGAGACAATTATATAGAGTAACTATACATAAAAAGCACAAGAAGAAATTTTAACATACCCTTTGTCTTAACGAATTATGCACGAGGAAATCTGAGTTCAGGGAAGTCAAATGTCCGTCTGTGTGTACGGATGAAGGATAAAATATTTCCTAATCGATAACTTGAGAATCTATGTGTGTTTGATCTTGAAAGGAGCCAGTGTTTTTGAAGCTCTTGAAATTTTTATTTCTAGCGGTTATCAAATAACTTCAAGCTATGATTAATTGAACAGCTGCGTAAGATATGGGATGTTAATTTTCGCATATTGAAAGGAACCAATAATATGTAATGTTATTTGTTAGTACGTATTATTCACAATATAATCAAACAATTCTTCTTGTAGGAAATTGTTCAAATACTTGTATTTGAAGTTTATGCGTTTATATAGACGATACTTATTAAGAGTTTTGCATTTGCGAGGGAAACCTAGAGCATATACTTGATATTTGGGTAACAAATAATTTACAGACTAGGGACAATTTCTACCTATAATACATTTTTGTTGTTGAATATATATACTGTCTCTTATACACATCTAGATGTGTATAAGAGACAGATACATCCATGAGCNCTAGTTCAGGTGCACTGGTAATGTCTTAATTGTATTTAGTGGGGTTGTCATATTTTATGGAGTTTTCCCCCGAAAAGTTAGTTAAATTTCTTTAATGCTTTCCCACAATGCTCAGATAAAACAAGTAGATCCATTAGAAATATTTATTAGATAACAAAAAAAGTACCTTACAGAAGTTGACGAGAAATCTACGACTAAGTTGACATATGTCTTCTTTGAGTGTATACTGAGGTGCCTTCATCTCTTTCTCCAAAAACGTATCGTGGAAACTCCCACATCTTCTTCCTCTTCCTCCATAGCTTCCTCTTCCACACCCTCCCCTCCCCCACCGCCACTCTGAGCAACCTACATCCTCGCTTTGGGTTCACATCGGAGGAATCCACTTTCTTCTTGGCCTCGCGCGACTTGACCCCACTCGCGCTCCGACCCTCATCGCCTCGCTCAGCTTCACTGCTGCAGTCGCTGCCACTGTCACTACTTCCATAATGCCCTCGAAGAACTCATCGCATTTCACCATACAAGCGAGTGTCTTCGCTCTCCAAAACAGGTTCATTTTGAATAAAAATGATTATACGAGTTTCAAGTTCCAAATAAATATTTTTTTTCCATACATATCCAGATAATACAAAGTGATGTTAATTCCACTTATACTTTATCACAACATTGTTGTAGTACTTTCTTAATACTGATTAAATTACAATTATTTTCCATGCGTGCCACATGGTTCCTTTTCATTCATAATTCTTTCTTTCTAACTAAACGAAACCTTAGCACGATTGTGTACATTATTTCTGCAACGTCAACAGCCAGATGAAAATTGCGACGGACCGGGACTCGAACCCGGGACCTCCTGCCAGGTGGCAGTTGCGTACGGACTTGGGAGCGGAGGCGGGTGGTGCAGTTGATAACACACGTGCGGCCAGAGTAGAGTGTCCCGGGTTCGAGTTCCGCTCCGTCGCAATTTTTACCTGGCTGTTGACGTTGTAAACACTCCTCCACGAGTACTCGGAAGTTGGGAGTTACATTATTTGTGTATCCCCCATCCTTCTGTAGCCTATTTATATATTTAAAATATTCAATTTATTTTGGAAATAAGAAATGAATAACAGTGGACCTACGTATTTATTAAATAAATTCATTTATAAATATTTAATCCACCAAATGTTCCTGGGTTCTACACTGGAAATAATGGGATGATCCCTTTCTCGTATCCGGAGAATTATATAATTTATTGCTTCCCACGTGGTCATACCCAGTGAATAACTGCTTTTCTTTACAATAAAGTTGATGAAAATTTTTGCGTATAATATTTGGATTATTTCACATTTTTCCTTTTTACAGTTATATTTGTGGGAATGGTATTATGTTTTTATTTTCTCCCTATTTTTTTCTACCCAATGTGACTCCTGTATCTTAAAAATAGCTTCAAATATAATTTCTTTTATATTTTTGGGATAACAGGTTATATTCTCGCAGCTAACTTTTTATCTTATCTAGGAACCTTTGCTGAAATTTTTGAATCCGCCTCTGCCTTAGGGCCCTTGATCGGAATTGATGGGATGGTCCCTTGCTTGCTTCCGGAGAGTAAATTAGTTTATTGTCCTCCACGTGGGTCATACGCAGTCTGTAATGTTTTTTGACAATAAATTTATGGTATATTCTTTTGTACGTTCTAGAAATGGAAATAATATAGCTTCGTCATGTTTTATTTGATAGTTGTAACATTGGAAGGGGAATTATTTTGATCAAGTTTGAACATGAAGAGCTTTTAAATTGTGAGAGATATTTCATTTTCTGAACCTTGAATAAATTTTATGAACAATGATCTTGTCCCATCGAAACAAAGACTCGAAATAAATAAATGGAGAGATGTATCAAAGATTTCAGTGAAACTGGTGAAGTATTAACGAGTACTAATTTATTTTCCTAGATCTGGTTAAAGTAAACTAAGTGTTAGTTTATTGTTGTGTCAATTTACCTACCTAATTATGTAGTACATGTAAAGCAAATTAAATAAAGACAAGTACGTGAAACAAACATTGAATAGTCTTAAAAAAAACGTGAAAATTACGCGTAAAAGTTTTCCCCCATACAGAATATAGTACGAAAATTTTTAAAAGTTTATATAACTTCAAAGAAAATAAATATTGAATAGAAAATGTAAAGAGAGAACTCTTAACGTTTCTTATATCTGTATTACAAAAATTCCTAACAAATACTGCATACATGTGTTCAATATTTATGTATGGTATTATTCATTTGTGTTAAAAAAAAGAGCATAAAAGCTATTACTTTAACAGCACAGAATCCTCTTAAAAAGTCATCATAAATTGTAAAATATAGCGATTAGTCTCAAATAAAATTTATTTCAATGAGTTGAACTGGATGTTTTATTATCTTGAGTATGAGATAATTAATGAAATGACTCACATGTTAGATTCAGGAAAACATACATGTATTCGTAAATTATTGATTGTATTTGCTCTGACTAATCTCTTTTTGCTCCTCCGCAATTTATTTACTTTCTGCGTACACATTCTATAATTCAAGCATAATGACAACGAAACGAATAAGGCCCTTCAAATGTTTCACATTCATTACAAGCGTTCTTGTAGCACAATTTTCTCCGTCAGATACAACATAGGTAATGAGTATGAAATTGCTTTCATGCAGATTTCAGTCCAGGAAAAAAGAGCATGATTCATAGCTCAATCTCTGAGACTGGAAAGTGAACCTCGTTCTTCCATGCTTTGTTTCTTGACCAAAAGGAGATCGAGATTTAAGGTAAATCACTTTAATGAGGCCAATTTACAGGCTCGTATACAGTTTGTGCAATGCAAAAATTCATATTGAACTGGTCCTACTTAAAACTTTATTAAAACTTGATAATATTTTCAATACTTTCCTTCCTAGTTTAGTCAGCTAATTGCAATTTATTGCAGAACAACCTCATTTATCCGACAACATTATCAAGATCTCCGGTTTATACAGAAACCTTTTACTATCAAAACTTTTTAATTTAATTTTTACTCTTCTACGAAGAAAATAATGATATTTACTTCTTAGTCCATATCGCGAAAACCTATTCATTTATTCGTCCAATTCAGTATGCAATTCGTGAATGTGCAGGCGTATGTCATTTAGACGATATTCTATTAATAAACAAAGTAAACTAGACAAATATTTTGTGTCTACGTTTTTTCCCAGGGAGAAATATACTTTTTTTCGCCTGTCCTTATTTTACATTTGAGACTTAGACAATTAGGATCATTCCAATCACCATTGGCACAGATAAAACCTGTGTAAATGTGTGACTTTCGTTTTTAATGTCCATGAATAGTGTAACCCACCAGTAGAGGGGGGGGATAGAAAGGCTTTTATACCATTACACTGCATTGAAACGAGGTAGGGGGTTTGTTGGCATTGGTTATGCGCGACGAGTTTTATGAACATTTTCAACTACTGCTAGTCTGCTACCGTAGTTCTAGCACTCAACCGCTGTGTGAGAATACTTTACAATGAAGAATAAATAATTGGATAGTCGTAATGAATACTTTACGAGAGAGCAGATTTATTTAATTTAAGAGATAACGTGTACATGTTATTTAACCTACCAGGGTTTTTTTGTCTATTTGTAATGAAAATTTCGTCTTTAATTATGTATTCAATCGTGCCTTCATTTTTATATAATTACTAAGTTACTATTTCAAATCATAAGATCACTTATCGCTGATGTCCTAATGATAGAGACAGTGGGATATAACAGAGTGTACAATAGATGTTAATAAGCACTTCGAGTAATTTTCAATATTTCCATGATTAATGTCATATTTTCATTTACTTAATTATATATTTGCATTATTTGAAAAACTTGTTTTCAGTGTAGGACTTCCGGTAGGAAAGTAGAATAATAAGAACATGGGACATTTTGGTTGTGATTCGCAATATCTCGACAGAATTTTGCCATTCCCCTTTCAATTCCTATTTGAATTTGGTTTGCAAAATTAAGCAGCCAGGAACCTTCGTTTTTAGAAAAGTTTCGGGCAGCTCACATCTTGAAATATTGAGCAGCAAAGAGCAGTATAGTGAGCAGAAAGGTGATCAGTGAAAAAGTAGTGAATGATGATCCGTGAGGAGGGGTTATATTAATATAAAGATATATGCTATTGTATTTAATTCCTTTGTTTTAAAAACACTCTCAAAGTAAACACACCATGGAGATAATAAAGAGGAAATTTTCAAAGAAATTGAAGGTGAATAATCAGATGTTCTTTTTTCGAGAGAGAGAGAGTAATTTTGGTTTTAATGAGACCAATATTTTTTTTCTTCAATTATAATTAATATGGTGTGTATTTGCGCTGTGGGAAGAATTGATTTAATCACATTTAGTGATATGATGAAAAGAATATTATAACCGCTTATTCTGACTAGAGGGGTACTCGAGTCTTCTGAGAAGAAATTTGGGATTTTTTGAAAAGAAATAATAAATCATTGATATCTACTGTGAAACATCGCGTGAGTTACTCTTATAGCAATTAGATAACTTTGCAAATACCTTCCGTTAGGAAATTTAAAGAGATTTATTTCCATGACAGTGTGTCCCAACTACGTTTCGTTTATAGTTTCGTTGAGTCACATTGAAATTGTGGTACTTTTTTTTATTGTTGAGGCAGTAAGCAAGTGTAGAAGGAAGCATTTATGCAGCTCAATTGTCCAACTGGTTGTTTACATGTGCCAAATAGTACCTCAGTAATCAACAACGATTTTAAAACTTGGATAATGACTTAGAAATAAAAGAATAGGTATGCTAATTTTTTTATGGAGGACTAACTTAATAGGTTGGTGACACTTCTTCTATCATTAAATTTTGACTAACTTAGTAATTCATTTTACCCAGATGGATTTCCCGAAGTACATGGTTCTACTATGTAAAAATGATCTGCATCACAAGCTGTAAATGTAAAAACAAAAAACAACCGATTAATTCATAAAATTGTACTCGGTCTCAACTTTATTCATTCCTTTTCAATACATCATGTTCATTTAAACAGACACGTGGTTGGTTGTAAATAGATTCTCTCTTTCTCAACAGGAAAAAAAACTATTTCAAAATAAAGACATTAATTTTTAAGATTTATAAAGATTTAGTAAAATAAAAATTTATATTAAATTAATAGTGAGACGTATGAACCGATTGTTTTACTATTTCGCCTTAGGAAACTAATAGATATTTTCATTTGAAACGTAATTTTCTCGTAGCATTTTTAGTTTCTTCAAATATATTTTTGTTCTTGTTTGACCCATAGCTCTGTATTCCTTTACCATTTCCATTAACAATTAACTTCCGACAATTTATGTTTATGATCTTTATTTTAATCTTGAATTTACTTTCTTCCCACGTATTCTAAATCATTTAGTGAACTCTTGTTTCTTTTCCATTATATTTCGATATCTCTAAATATGTTTGACATAAAAATCCCTTAACAGTATTAATTTTTAATACAAATTTTAATAGTATTATATTCTTTGAATTGCACTAGTTTGTGTGTACACTCTATTTCCTTCTGCATTCTTCCATCCAAATTACTTTAGAGACAGTTTGATGAGATCACTGCTGCTCAGGTATAAAATTTTCTTAATTGTGTGTCGATTTAATTTGCATTTGCATCTTCAGACACTGCGTCTCACCGGATGGTGTTAAGAAAATAAGAATGTATGATCTTCCCCCTAATTATTTAATCACGCGGTGAGACATGAATATTCTTGTAGCAGTCAAGAACTGTTGTACCACTCGTCTAAGCACGTTTTTGTAAAGACAATGTTATAAGTAACATAAATTTTGTCGGGTTTTTCTCTGTGATTTTTTTTTTTTTTTTTTTTTGGGGGGCAATCCTCCCATCACTGTCAGTAGCTGATGTACCTGTGTTGTAGGCCAGGGAGCGCCACGGCGTGCGTCCTTCCGAATGCTCTGCCGTTCACTAGAAATAACCCGTGTCCCTGTGCTTCTTGCGCTTCTCTCCGCTCGCCTCCCGAGGGCATAGCTGTTCGGAGTTCACTAATGCGCTTGCACGAGCCCCCAACGAAGACCACAGTTACAACATCCGGATCCTTGACCCTCCCCCGCTCGCTCTCAACGGATCGCGCTTTCGGAGATGCCAGCTTTTGCTCGTCTTGGCGTCGGTCGTCATCGCTGGTTCCCCGTCCATCTTTGTTTACACCATAACTTAAAAAAACGAAATTATTATCATCTTAAACTTACATATAAATTTTTTAATTAAAAATAATATATAAGAAAAATAATTAAACTGAACTAGGGTGTATTTTGGTTTTATAAAAACCCTTAAGGTCTGTAGACACTCAATAATTTATGACTAAAGTGTTTCACTTTGGTAAGGTTCATTTCACAATTCTGTCGATTCTAACCTTACTTATTTTTTGTTCCAACAGTTAAATTAAAGCAATGAACGAGATTTTGGGATTTGAAGGGAATGTAACCCGTTGGTACTGGATGCATCAGATTCCTCTTAGCATTAATACACGTATGCAATGCTGACATAGTGAACTTAGAGCCTCGTCTTATTAAGTTTTTAGAGGTGGTAAAAGGAGTGGATTGTGACAGACAACAACGGAGGCAGTATCGTAATAATTCCGACGTCATATCACCATAAAAACAAGATGGGTGATGGTAGTGATGACGTTATCTCCCGGCGATATGTTGGAAGAAGACGGCTGGCGTGCGCGGTCGTATCGCGTTATCGCAGGTCTTCGGTTAGACGTCTGTGCTCTGCGGGCGGCATGGCGCGGCACAGCGCTAGACTGCGACAGGTGAAGTTGATGAACGGCCGCGGTCTGCTTGACGGGACTCGTCCGCAAGGAGGTCACGTCTCCTGACCCTACGTCTGTGTCTATGGCGGCAGCAGTGAAATACTAAGGGTGTCGGGGTGGATGGAAAGTTGGGTTAAGCAGGATTAGAACTGATGTGATGTAGCGATAAGAAAATAATGGGGACGGAAAGTGTCTTGAAATTTAAATACAACTGCGACAGCACAATTAAGTAAGTCGTAATTAATGTCTTTGTTTTGTCGCTATGATATTTGGAAAATAAATACGACGTAGTGAAAGGATACGTTTATGTAAAGACATACGTTTTGGTTTTATCGTACTATTCTCTAATAGCGAAGAGATGGATGCTACACATTTTACGTGCTTTAGATAAAGAGAGCACGTGGGCATGAACCGCGTTGGTTAAAATATCTAATCTTTGTTTATTATGTTTCTTTTGTGAAATCGAAACTTGATTTCATATTTTACTCTTTCCAATCAAACCATCGCTTCTCACCAAATTCTTCCACAAAAATATTAGCCTCAGTGCCTAACCCTTACCCCACTAATAAATGTAGTAAATAAATAAATATATTAAACTGAATAAATTTATTTTGCCAGAAAGTAATTTCAGCATTATAGTTTTTATTTTTCGAATAATGTAAGTACTTTCGGAAAATCTTCATTTATTAGGAGGAAATATTTATTTGATGTGTGAAACGTTTTGAAAAACTATACGAATTGAAAAACTATATCTTCTACATTACAAAAATATTTTTTCTTTAGTATCTGTAGCTTCAACAAATAACAATTAACTAAACTTTGCGTAGTAATACATATGTATTGAAGAAAATGGAAGGAAGTGCTTTGGAGTGCAGGACTTTCTCCTCCACCATTAGGTTAGTGTCTTTACTCATTAGCACCAGTGAAAACGGAAACATTTTGAACTCTCGTCATGAATGAATACAGCGCAAAGGCGGTAGTTGTGGCATGGAGAGTAAGAGGGCAGGGAGCAACGTCAGTGAATGGTGGACGCGCCCTGGCGGCAGGCAGCGGGGTTCCATTCACAGCGTTCCACTTGGGCTCCGGAGGACTCTGTCTGAGCAGAAGCCGCACCGCACCCGTTCGTTTTGCAGAAGAGAAGCGCCTCGTGCGCACGCCCACCTTTTATGAATCTGCCCCTTTGTGTACTGAACGCAGCTGCCTCTTGGTTCAGCGCGAATACGTTGCTCTTCAAGAAGCAATTAGCTGCTTGGTAATGGGTTCACCCTATTGTTTCTCGGTGAGAAATTTTAGTGTAGGTGACGTATAATTACGAGTAATTGTATTATTCGCCAAATAAGAGCTGCCATATTTCTTCTTGGATGCAAATGTAGCAGAAAAAACTATAACCCCGGAGACACTAGCGCACAACTTTATTCTTTCCATATTTTCAGGACCTTAATAAGAAGAGATAATTGCTTTAATTTAATAATCCGTAGGATTAACTTTTTTTAAATATTTTGAGGAATAATGTAGAACAAAAGTACCCGTCTTCATGGTGTTAATTAGTATCTCCTTTTATTTTATACTCTAAATTTCTCATTTTCAAAAGTTCAAAAACTTTCATTCCTCACATCGAAAAATTATTTTAAAAGGGGTTAATATGTATGGACAAGTGTTGATTTTACATAATTGAACAACGATAGGTTTTATCAAATATATAACTTTGTCAACAATTAAAGTCAGGTTTCATACCACATACCATCTTGAAATCAATCGCAAAATGGTCACTTATCCTTACATAATACTCACTCACAGAGTATGATACATTTTTAGTGGAAACATAGTATTTACATCTGAAAGTAATTAAGTACATTTTTAGTTGATCAATCATTTTTTGTACGTTTGCCTCCAGTCATAATATTTCAGTTGCGATCCTTTTCGACACCACCTCACTCTTTTTCAAGATTTTTAGAAGAAAAAAATGTTAGCAATTGAAAACATTGTTTCATGATAGTTGGTGAAAAACGTGTATATTGACGTGTAAACGTGTCAGTGATTGTAAAATGATATATAAATCCATTTGTTCAGAGGTACCTGAATTTATGAATCCACGTAGACTAACTCCGTTGTCGTATTACTATCTAGGAATAAAATTCAATTCTATACATGTTTATGTTTCTTTTATACGTGCATTAAATATAATCCTTTATACACAATATCAGATGTAAATTGACATGAGATGTTAATCAGGTGTTCGATGTAAAATGTAATTGGTAAAACTAGTCAACACTTGGAGTTAGATTGAAGAGTTGATCATTACTTATAAAAACCAATGCAATGAAAATAAACACATTTCTCTTAAAGATAAAGAATCAGAGAACCTGCGAGTAACAAAACATGAGGAAATACGGAACATGTTTAAAGTCTTTTAAAGTGTATGTCTATACCGTCAAACAATATTAAGCGCCATTTGATACGTGAACTTTTTTTACTTGAATTTTACTTAATTTAATTTTGAGTCAACACGTTTTACAGATATACTGAGAGAACTGAATTGGTAACAAAACTGAAAATATAATATTCTTGATATGTCAATATTAAGATTTTGTTGGTTTAATCAATTATTATAAAGTATCTTCTTCCTCACTGATATTTTCCATCTACATAAAGTCCCGTCTCTTTGTTAGCCTCCCCTCATTCTTCTTCCGTCACTTCCAAGACCCCTCCTCACCACTACAGAGCTTCCCCGCGGCACGCCTTTGTATTGTAATCGTCGGGAGGGCGCCCCTACAGCGAGGCGTGACGTCCAACCTCCCCCGCTCACTCCCACCCGCCATCATCACCCTCTCCACGAGCGCGTGTTCGAAAACGTATCATGGCCCGGTCCTGGCGCGACGGAATCTCGCTGGGTGGTGCGAAATCGAGATGACGTTTGCGATAAAGTCGAGTTGCCGGAGACATTCATTCACCGATCATTCAATGGACAAGAGCTCGGTTTTCTCGCTATAGTAGTGATTGGATGTTTTTGTAGTTCTATAGGTTCGCTTCCCCAGGACTTTTGCTGAGAAGGAAGTTTGTTCCAAGCTTAAAATCCCATTGAGTTAGCAAAGTATAAGATTTTTATTATTTCATTATTCAATATTATTTCGTTTACTTAATGTAGTACTAGCGTAGGTAGAATTAAATAACTATTTATCTGAAATTGGCATAAATGAATAGAGTAACGTGTACTTATTGTGATTTCAACTTGAAAAACATACTTCACCGACCATTTATATGAAATATTTGCAATTATAATAGATGGTGAAATACATTGCGTCTCATGGAGAAAACACTTACAAAATAAGACCAACTTTTAAATTACGAAAGAGATGGAGGTTTACTTTGATTTGTAGAAAATTTTCCCTACGATTTTTATATTACTATTTTCTATGAGTCGCCGGACACTTGAGAAGGTTTCGAGGAAATCAACGTATGTATGGAATCTACTGTTTAAAATAGCACCGTTTTTTCGTAAATTAGAAATGCTAGGGACCGAAAACTGTGCTGTGGAAACACAAATATCTACATATTTATCTTTAGAGGAATATATAGTATATCGTCTATAAGAAATGCGAATCTGTATGTGTTCATTACTGCTAACAGTTAAAAGTTTAATTCCATAATCAATGTTTACAACTAGAAGCTCAAATCCGTAAATTTTCTCTCTCCTGAGTTTTAACGTAAACCTAATGATGGTATAGTTAATCACTCATCACTTCCAATTGTTGCAAAGCATAAACTACTCCATTGTTTACTACGATGTTTTACAACAGTGTATTTGGGTTTGGTGCGTGTTCCACTTTAATTTCAAAATTACAGACACAAATTGTTTCTGTTGATGTTGCTACATAATTTATTACTCAATATGTATGTGTGAGTAATTAATCTAAAGATAAATTTTCATGAAAATTATGAAAATAAATAGGCTACAATACAAGATCATTTTATTCAAATTTAACTATTCACCTATATATTTAAAATATAAGAATGTCGTGACTAGTGGTTTATGTGATATTATTTTACGTTACGTTCAAATGGATGGATGGGAAATTGTATTGGGAGGGAAATTCTATGAAAATCATCGCTTCGTTTTATCTCTGCTGTAATCACATAAACAAATAAATGTTTTTTTAAATTTGTTTTAAATCCCCTGAATTGGATCCTGAAGCTTAAAAAATATAGTTAGTTTCAGTAGTATTGTACAATTTTCAGTAAATTTGCTAACAAAGTAATGGGTTATATGCTAATTGAAAATATGAAATATGCGGCTACTTCTTAGCTTTTACCTCAATGGTTTTTTATTGTAAAGGATTTATTCATAAGTTTCATTTTGAGTACAGTAATCGACAACTAAGAATATAGTTTTCATTGTGTGAAAAATAAATCTCGTTTTCTTCCCCATTTTGTGGACAACTTTTCGGTTACAAGATGTATCCTACGTCGTAGAAATCTACAACAAAGATTAAACATTTTTATGACACACTTTCTTCAAATGAACTTTTTGTTCTTCCACGAGTTTGGAGATAAAAAGAATTATTTCAGTTAATACTCACATTCATAAAATCCATCCATGAAAGATCATGATGAAATGTTTCGAGAAAAAAGAGCAGTAACTAACAGGCATATTAGAAAACAGAGTACCATAAAGGTCATAATGGACGTGAAGTAAAACCTGTTTTTTCTTCCCTTTTTCAATTAAATGAAAATGTTTTCTCAATTTTTTGTTAATGAATCATGGGAAATGAGTCATATATTTATGAAATGCTTACTTTGTTGATTATGCAACGATTGATAAATTTTGGCGCGGTCTGTTAAAAGGAAATTGTCTTCGAGTAGTGCACGGCAATCTTCGGAAATGTATGCTATTGTTCTAGTATTACCTTTTACACATTCATTTGTTTGAATTAAGTTTCAAAGTGAGAGTGTTTTCGTAGTGACTATAATTTAAAACTACACTGTCTTTCATTCACTAGAGCAAATTATAATTAGGTTACTTTTGCATATTCACGTCACGTTATGTGACGGACACCTGTTCGCAGCTGTCTTTAAATCAATGGCAGACAGGACTAATCCATTTGTTCACCTTCATGGGTGTGTCAGAATTAAGAAGATTCGAAGAAACGCTCAGTAATATTTACTTGAGCATTTTCTTCATTTATACGGTGTTTCCTCACTTTTCTATAAAAAGCCAGTCTTCCTAATGGTATGACACGTCGCAGCAAATATAGATTTGAAATGAAAATTACCTAAAATTAATTGAATCATTTATCTTTATGTATTTCAACGTGAAACAGTTCACAAAATTTGCACAATATAAAACACATTACTGAGTTAAAAATAAATTTTATGGAGGTTATGGATGTATAGGACTACTTGTTACTTAAGCGGATTACTTTATTACCTTTCTATGATATCTAATTTCTATAAATAAAATCTATTCATTTGATTAGAATGGAATAGGTTTGTAAACGTTTTCATTTTCATTTGCTTTTATGGCTTGAGAAGTGATCTTTTAAATTTCTAATATTAAAAGTTCTGACTCACGATTGTTAATATGAGTTTTTTATTCATGCCACCAACTGTATTCTCTGCTACTCTTTCTTCAGCCTCCCAGTCGGTCTCCTTGGACGCCAAGGTCTCTCCCGTGCCGGAGACACCTGTCGTCCATCGTGTGACACACATCTTTCACCAAGGTGACGTTGAGGCGGCGCATCGACAGCGCCACCACACTTACAAGCGTTGTCACCGGCGTCGTCTCTCTGTTCTCCATCAGTCCCTCCAGCAGCGACTGTTTCCCGCGGTAGCACGCCAACTGAACCTTAGTGCACATTGACTCCGACAGCGACGGATGGAAGGCAAGATGTCTCGTTAACATACAGGAGAACCTCCCAGAGTCTCTTTGGAGATCCCTACACTCAACCACTGACAAGGGAGACACAAGACGACCGTCTCTAGAGTCTTCGTCGCCTGGGGCGCCTGTGAGCTTTTCACTCGATATCACCTATGCGCGTTATGCACATCCTGTATTTCTAAAAGACCAATTTGTCGTTACGTCTCGTATTCCTCGTTAAAACTGGACCTCTGACATGTCTCTAGCGAATCGTTTTTTTTTACCCTCATATGTTTGCCTTCAAAGCAACAACTTCTTAAGGATTCGTTCTAGAACAAGTGTTCAACTGTGCGTGTGAGAAAGCGAAAGTTTACTGGGAGACGCGTCATCGCGATGAAGTTAACCTCGCAATTTGCGAGATCATTTATGAAAGGAACCCTGGCTTGATCCTCCGTTTTGAGAATTCAGACCCTCAGAGTCAAGTTGCGCTTGTAATGACGCCCACATCGACAGGGAAACGAGTTTCTCTCCGCGCGTCCTTTGAAAACTTCAACGCTTGGTTAGAAGAGAACCTTCTAAAGAGCAGCTTCAAGATGCCCCTCGACTTCCTGGTAGCCGACGTATACGTTTCCCAGCTACACACTATTCTTCGGCGCTCATGTGTGGCCTTTGGGAACAATAGAGCAAATGGAGAACGCCTGTGAGTTGGAGGAGAACGAAGAGAGTGGTTGCAGACTATGCACTTGTATGACGAATGTTGCGTCGGTGGTTCGAGTAACTGGTAGAGGATATTCAAAATATATCGAACTTTATTTCTTTTCTTAAATGAATTTTTCCTTCCTTATAAGATTTTTGTATACTCAAATGCCACCGTGAAAACTAGACGGAAATATCGTATCAAGTGAGATATTATGAGTACGACTTAAATTATCCAAATTATTCTTCCTTATCTTCCTCTTTTTGGAAGTAAAAACTATTGTCTACATGAAAACAAATTATGATAAGATTGAGAAGACCAAAAATTTTAAGTTCGGGTAACACTTTGTTAAACTTTATACCCTATTATATAAATCTAATAAATATGATAAAATTAGAACGTAATTCATAATAGTGAAAATGTATTTCAGGTTCTATTAAAAACCTGTAACAATTACTACTTCAAATTTTCAAGGGTAACCAGTGATTCTTTTATCAATCCTACAAAAGCGAACGAAAAAATAAGATTCCGAAGTAAATAAGATACAATACATTAGGTCGTACATTTCTTACGCATATTATACTAAGCATATGCGAAAGGTCACTGCCAATTAATAAATATTTAGGAAGGGTAAAAGCACTAACTGATTAGGGAGCAAAAGTATTTGATTAACGATAGCTGGTAGTGACTGGCTTAGGCGTAGCGTTTTCGTTCCCCACTCGCTGCTGAGCGGATGAGTTTGAGTTCGATCCCCCTCTTGAACTGGATGTGTTTACCTACAGTTTCTTAATTTTCTCAGCAACCCAACGTCTCTATTACCCAATACGTTCACCCGTGTGGCAGACCTGATGGCCTGAATCGCATCTCATATTTAAATAAGACATGAAATAAATAATTTACAAATTTTGGCGTGGTAGAAATTTGTTAGATTGCGGATCATCTAGTTCTTGGCGGGTGAACTGTGGCTATGTGAGAGTACACGATAAAATTAAAGGAATCATTCTTCACGGTAAAAATGACCTGCCCAAAATAATTATAATGGAAAATATCCACCTATCTCTCGTACTGTCTTCACGCATCTTCAGGAATAGACTTGCGTTTTCTTCGCTCAACGTTCATTTTCATTCACAGTAATGGTGTCTTTCTTCGTTTTAACGAGAGCGCTTCGTACGGATAGTTATATAATGGGAATTGTTAATTGTGAATCCAAATTTAATCCCTTTTACTGAGAGAAATATTGTCCTGATTTTAAATATACCCTCACTCATATGTAGGAGGATTATTTTGTAATGTCCATACTATTCTTAAAATGAATGAATTTATGCCTCAGTTACGAATGTATAGGATACTTGTGATATATCTAATATTAAATTCCAAACAAAATTACTTGAAACGATTTGTTGTAAGTCTATTGAAAGTGCTCGATCACATAAGTTCAACCAAATTTTGAAATTTCTTGAAGGTGGAACTCAATTTACTCGTTATTTTAGTTTCCCAAAAATTGATCACAACTGATAAACGCGAGAAATGCACATAAAGTATCCTGAATGAAAAAATAATCTCAATGTACTCAATGCATATAATTTTTCGTCTAGATGTGAGTGTTCACGATATTCAGTTAATAAGTTTTTTTCTGTTGTTAAGATTATTAGGAAATGCACTGCCTTAATATGTTTACCATGTTGTTAGGGGAAAATAATAGTACCGAAATATTTAATAGTTTCGTAATAAAAAATTTGTGTCTTCTTGTAATGTGTATACTAAAGAGATAAAACGTGCTTTCTCTCCCCTATCGCCGAATGGAAAGCAGGGGCGAGCAGTCGCTTGTCGCAGTCACTTCCTGGGCCGAGTAGTGGTGCAGAAGGTGACCTGAAACCCCTGGAGGGCAATCGTGTGGATCGCATGGCGTGGCGCTCCGACGCGGAGTAGCATGGAGCAGAGCAGAGCGGTAGAGAAACGGAGAACAGAAGGTCGTGCTCTACTGAACACTGGAAATTTGCATGCCCTGCAGGGTACGATGCGACCGACGAAGACGGTGTCGATTGTAAAGGGCGATGGTGATGATGGTGGGAAGGAGATGACGCAGTTGGAAGATGCTGGAAGCAACTGTTGAAATCGAATGTGGGGATGATTGGAAGAGAGAGGTGATGTGATGATGGTGACGTCGGTGGGGTCGATGGTAAAAAGAATGGTGATCGAGAATAAGTTGGGACGGAAATCATGGTGCTGGAAGGGAAAGATGAAGTTGGAGGTTGGTGGGAAAGTCTGTGCGTATTTGGTGGTGGTGTCGATAGTAAAAGACGATGGGGGATAGTGGTGAAAAAGGAAGATGAGGTTGCAGGAGGCAATGTTTGAAAGCGAAGACGGTGAAGACAGTGGGTGAGAGAGGGGATACGACGCGTTAACGCCCTTGCGCACGCTGCTTGCAGTGCGATACGCTTCTGTCTCCCTCGCTCGTGTCTCCTGAATAATTCCCACATGTCTTATCTCGCTACAGGGTGTTTGAGAAACAATACACTAGCTCTCCGTCACGGATGCAATATCAGGTCAACTGGTTACATGTAGAAAGAAGTAATTTTTGTGTAGGTATACATTCACCTAAATAAAAAGGTTCGTGCCTCCAACTTCATTAACCAAGAGCAAAATCGTAATATATTTACGAAGTTTGTGTATTCCACAAATTGTGTATAGTCTACACGTATGTATTCACAAATGTGACACAATCGTCGTGAGTACGAGATAACACAAATTTTCGTATTCTTGTAAAATTCTCTTTCAGCATTTAAATGCTGAGTGTTCATAAAACTGTGCAAATAATGTTTGATTATTACTTTGATTATTTTTTATTATTACTTTGATTAATACTTGAGCACATACCATTGTTACTCAACATACGTTTGAGTACTTATACTGATCAAAATTATATCCACATTTATTATCACTCGATGTAATACTTGCATAGTAAATTATTTCTTTACCTTCCCTCGATGCTGCATCATCTATAAATTCGCACAAATTACACAATCTGTAAAAATGGTTTTACTGTTCCTGTGAATTGTTAAAAAAAAGCCCTTAAACGTATGAAAAGTTCACTGCACAATAAACTTGAAACTGCATTGTATTATTTATAAACTTTTCTAGTATGTAAAATTAGTGAAGATTAATGACTATATGTGTTTCATTGACCTTGTTCTGCCCATTTATTTTACTCGAAACGAACACGGCAGAGACATAAACTAATTGTATTCGAATGTATTCATAGAAGAGAGAGCTGAAACAAATCATTCAATTAAAATTGTGCAAGCAAACGTTGTCTAAAACACTTCCTCGTACTGATTTCATCATCTAAATTTAATTATTCAGTGCGTTTACATTCATAACCAAAATTCAACAATACGGAAATCTGAGATATCATTAAATTAACAAATTAATTGAAAGTATGTTGAGCATAATAAAGGCGCGTACTTTGAGTATTATTTTGACATTCTTACTTTTACAGTTCACGTGATAGTGAAAAATATATTATTGTGAGATTAGTATAACACATTTACATGTAATGAGGAAAATACAATTGAAAAATTGACAGGTGTCATTCTTTGGTTTGGAACGATATTCTGCATCGAAGGAGAGAATACTTTCTGTGCTCTCTGTGTGCGTGAGGAGGATTGAGGCTACCTGTGTAACACATGGGTATAAATAAAAATACGTACCATTAATAATAATAAACGCGGAAAACAAAATATTTGAAAATAGAATTTTTTTAAAGTAACGGAAAATATGAAAACTTACAACATTTCATTTAATTTTACAAGTTTTCTAAATAAATAAATTCATCCACAATATTTACAATTCGAATGACACAATTATGAACAGCGAATAATTAAGTTTTAAACCTAAAATAAAAATATCCTTTTTCTTGAAAATGATTTGCGATCACGTGATTTAGTGAACTGAAATTACCTGCACTGAAAGTCCATAGCAAATGTATTTATTCTTGCAAACCTTAAGTATTTTATTAATATTTTGCTATTCATACAATCTACAAATCTGAGACGAAATAGACGTTATTTCTAAAAACAGCCACGTATATTTCGTTCATCAATTATACCGATTTCGATTCGGTAGCATCAGTTATTTGTATTCCCAATTCTCTCACTTGTACTGTTTTAATTGATGACCATCTTTTATGCACTGATTTTCTTACTTTAGCAAAATTTGATGCCTTAAATGCGTTAAGAAAGTGAATGAAAGAGTTTTACGAAAGAAAATAAGAGCGTGTAAGGAATAAAAATGAATATGAGAGAGTAAATGTGATTCAGCAAATAAAGTTGCTCCAATAATCCTAAATATCAACGTAAGTCAACCTCCACTACTATCGCTGTTCCTATCTTTCCTAGTCTTCGAGTCGCGCAGTACGTTTCACCTTCGTCCTCATCACGGATTCTCCTTCCACGTCGTGCTGTCGGTGTCTGCTCCACCCTAACGCCCCCGCATCTCTCCACTGTGCCGCTCCCTGCCGCCATTGCGCGCATCCTTGAGTTATGTTTCTCATTATTGAAAACGTTGGCGCGATATGTTAATCCGCAGGTGTACAGAGCGGCCGTTCACGATGCACGTGGCCTTGCAGAAGCTACTCGAACCAGGATGGAAAGATCCGGAGCAGTTCGAAAGATACAATGGATGGAACTGCGGGGACCGTTGTGGCTAACCTTTAGAACATGTTCACGCGTTTCACAATTGATATCAAGGTCATTTTTTTTAGAAATAATTAAATTATTTGTTCAACTAGTGTCTAGTGGAATTGAGATAAATACATGATTCAGAATAAATAGGAATCTCCACATGTAGCAATGTAACAGCGCTAATGATGAAAGTATTCGTTTAAAACCATTTAAATGGCGAAATATTTAGTCCAAATTCCTTCAGTGGCATTTGCATTTCAAGTTGAAATAATAAAATTATGTATAATTTTAAGATATTGTTCCGAGTACTTTTTTATAATCACTCTATTACTGTTTGTACAACTTCAAAGATGTTTTTTTCGACTTACTCGAGAGTAGGGAATTTGAGTTACTATTTTTAAAACAATAATTTAGTAGTAATTATCTGAATACAAACCCTTAACTTAATTTATTACACTCTCTTAGACACAATATTTACTTAATCATGAAAAACAAGTACAAATAATGTTCTGTAGGAGATATGTGTAAATAAATTATGACATTGTATAATAAATTTATTGAAAAAGAAAATTAACTTTTAAAACTGGGTCTTTTCACAGCTTTACATTGCCATTTTTTACCGAAAAAGAATTGGGAACCGGTTGAAAGATATATTTAATGTTAATCAGTTATAATTTTTATCTAAATTATCACCTTAGGTGCGATTTTTATTGCAAATAATTAATGATTACGTTTTCAACAATACTTTTTATTGGTTTTGTAGAGAGATGAATTCAATACTCAAACACTGATTAATATAAGACAAGTAGACGACAGGTGATTAAAAAAGATGTAAGAAAGAGGTGGCTTCATAGTGAGTACGGGTTCAACAACAACGTAAGCAGGAGGGAGCAAATAAGAATGACTAAGCAGGAGTATAGAAGATGGGGGCAACAGAGAGGAACTTGGCAGAAGCGAGTTAGAGAGAAGAAGTGGATGACTGTGAGTGGCGAGGAGGGAAGAGTTGGTGGAGCCTGCCGTGGGGCGCGGGAAAGTGCGCTTCTAGTAACGAGCGCTTTAGCACCCAGTTAGCGATAAGCGGTCGACGTTCAAATCGATTGAATACGTAATGCAATAAATAACCGGTTAGTTCTTTTTTCTTCGCCTTCTCACCGAGAAAATAATATTTCGTGCACTTTGTTTTCTTTACAGATCCCATCGGTCGGACGTGCAAGTGCAGCGCGCTTCTTTTGTTTCTCTTGTTATTCGTCTTTCTCGAGAGGAGGAATCCAAATGGTTTAAAGGTCATGAGACAACTTTTCGCTGTTATCGCCTGCCTACGAGGGATATACGACCCCTGACACAGTTTTACCAACAATTCTTTATCACTCATCCATTTCTTTTAATGTAGTTTAGACCTTGTTCTACAAGATCACATAATTCTTAACTTCATCAGGACATGGTCTATGTATGTTTTCTATTTTCATTATTTTCTCACTATATCCAATTTTTTATTGTTCCTCTGTGTATTAAATATATTTTTAAAATAACGTGTTTTATATTAATGTATCTAATTCTCTTACTTGTCATATTCTTTCGAAAATCGTAATGAATCCTGCGGGTCATTTAGTGATTTATTCGAAGATAATTTAATTAAAAAATGACCTCGGAGTATTCCCTTTTGAAAACATAAAATGCACTTTTTTGCTATATTAAAAGTATTTTATTAAAATAAAGTTGTGAATGCTTAATTATTAAAACTTATAAATTGAACTGAAGAAAAAAAAATTAGAAGATTTTTACTTGCTCCTTGTCCAAACTGCAGAATATGTTCAACACCTGATCGGACGTTTTTACGTGGAATAAAATTTTATTTATTTTATATTTTTGGACGAGGATCAGATCGTCAGGTCTGCTCTTCCGTTGGACTTGGGAGAGGGAATTGGGAAGGAGAGAGATTAGGTTGCAACGGTTCTTATAGTGCTGAACCGACATTTGTCTGGATTAGGTGAGGGGAACCCTAGCTGGAAACCTCACTTCGTTCAGCCAAGTAGGGTTTGAACACACACACTACCGCTCAGCGGAATCATGGATGCGTAGACCCTACCACTAGAGTGATAGCGGTGATCATTATCTCTTTCTCAAAAATTTAATATCACATATTTATCCAGAAGTATAGTTGTTTCTTCAACAGAGAATCAAAAATTGCAATTAATGTCCAGATTTACCCGGGTTACCGCTAATTTAGACGACTCTGTATTTTATATTACTTATTTTATATACAATATATTACTTATATAGTATTTTATATTACTTATTTTATATATTACTTATTTTATATAAAATATACACAATATTAAAGCGTATATCACAACATTTCGTCCATGTGTGTGACTTTATCAGGTGCCTAAAACTATAATGACTTTTGACACTGGCAGACTACTGTCAAGGCAAGGAAAAGAAGACACAAAGTGAGATCAGTTTGTATTGTAAATATATCTATTCTTCTACATTTTATTATCTGCTCCGCCATATTAACTACCCTTTTTGTAGTACCTAGTAATCCTGATTGTCATCTGCAAATGCATTGGGATGAAAAATTATAGTCTTTTGTTTCGAATAGGTGATCACCTCTGCTATCCTTCACAAATAAATGAATAACTGTAGGAGTATTGGTGAAAAGTTAGTAATATAGGAAATATTATTGAAAAATATTTTTTTCTTAAGATAAAATATGCGCCATATTTTTATTACCATACATGTTCATGATTTACATAATATAGATGATTAAAGGCTACATGAAATATTACAAAACAATTCATATCGGGTATTTAAAAGTGTAGAAATTCAACAGCATGCAAATCCTTTCCCTTTAAAGGATGTTATGTTCTGGAGGCCATTAATAGACGCCTTACAAATTCACTTCTCGGTTAGTGGCTGTAGCTTCATTGTCGTTTATGCATGGAACTTACGTTGAATGACCAGGGAAAACAAAACATTTTGACATTACATATTCTCGTAATATTGAAAATGAAGAAAAATGATATCTATATACATTGAGTCACACATTTTCATGATAATTAGCTTAATTTCGTATTATTAGAAAGTCCACGAGGAAGTAGAGCGAATAAATCAGAGAAAAAACTTATATATTTTTTTTGTGGGGCTTTAGGGCTCGTCAACATCGAGTTCATTAGAGCCAAAAAAAAAAAAAACTTAATGGATTATTCTGAAGTTTAACGGAATTTTTTTTCAACGCTACTTCGAAGTTGTATTGTTTTGTTTTTTAAGAAGTTTAGTATCATAACAAAATTATTCAATCACCATATATTTGCATTCAAAAGCATTTCCTCGAAATAAATCACTATAATATTGACAAATAAGTGGGCTGTAATTTGAGTGACTCGGTAGCAGACCATGGATCGTATCAGAAAATGGCCGGATCAAGAGAAGGAACGGCATAATAATCAAATGTAATTTTATTTTAATAGTTGCTCGTCATATGAGCTGTTTTATACGTGTACAGTAATAGGAAGCTAGATAATCTAGCTACAACCTTAGAGCTGGAGTCTCGTCTCACTGGTCGGACGAACCAACCGAGGCCGGACCAGAGGGAGCATTCCCTCGTTTCGTCTGTAATAAAATTTGTCAAGTGACTCATTCAGTTCCCTTTCATTAATTCAGAATTTCTTTTTTTCTAAATTAGAAGGGAAAAATTCTTTTTTGTTGTTGTACTTCACAATTCCATTTACTAGTCTTTATGTGTGGAAGTGCATTTGTGTAAGGTGTCAAATGGTATTCTGTATTCGTATTAAGATGTTGTTCGTTATTTTCATTTTTATGAATAATTATATTGATTTGCGTAGTTTTAAAATTATTCAAATGTTCAAGTGAAATGTACGTATCCCTCTTATAACTGATATGGTCGAAATTTATATTCTAACAGTGGTCTATTCTTATTTTTCATTGCGTATTGTGGTGGTACATAGTCACGTATTACGTAAATACTTAGCTTTAATACGAACACATCGGGGTTAATGTTCGAGCATTTACCCACGGCCGAGTCAGCGTAGATGATAGCAAGAACCCAGCGTTATAAAATACATGTTTCACGAGATGAAATGTTACGAGAGGAAAATGAAGAGAAAATCAAAAGTAAACAGAAAATAATAGAAAATGATGAACGAATGTGGCGACCCATGGCGTAGTGCCTAGCGTACTCACCTTCCATCCAAGACGAAGCGGGGTTCACGGTAAGTGTTCTCGGGGCACTACCGTTCCCCTGGCTTTCCTTCTACCACAACATTCACTCATCATCATCATTCACCCTCAAATCATTCATGTATCCCTTGGGGAGGTGCGTCGGAAGGGCGTCCGTCACCCTTGTAATTCCCCTGCCATATTAATAGAGGCATTTCATCTTCCATCTCCGACCCCTTCAAGACAAGGAAAAGGCAGTTAAGGAAACACACATACACAAACAACAACGACTAATATATGTTTCTATGAAGATACAGCTTGATGTAATCTTGTATTATCACTAAATTATTTACCCCAAACCTCTAAAATACAGTACCACACCCACCGAATTTGGAGAAATTTTGATTGTGTTTTTAATATTATGATTTAGATAAGTTATAATTTCATATTAATTGTTTCCAATCATTTCTCCAGTCAAATTTGAAAACTTTGTGGTAATATGGAAAAGAAATATGGAAACTGGAGGGTAAACACAAAATGTTTGTTTCACTCAGGTCTCGTCTCCAGACTTTGAAAAATGAATAATATAAACAAAGTTTGATTCTAATATTCGTATTCAGCAATGAGTGCGGAAGGTTTTCCGTAAAAATTTACCGTTAGGTAAACACTGCTCGATCGTTCCGTCATCTTCCAATGACGAGTCGCTTGTACGTCATAAAACGAAAGCGCTATGCACCTGGAAGGTGTCAATGAGGGCGGGTGCTCTCGCAGAGGCTTGAACACTTGTGGGGGCGCCGTGCTGCACCCATTCCATCTTCATGTAGCTCATAGCACGAAATGAGCATCTAGCAAGGGCGGGTCGCGTCTACGCCGGT
The DNA here is from genome assembly GCA_002313205.1 of Laupala kohalensis. Classification (NCBI taxonomy): domain Eukaryota; kingdom Metazoa; phylum Arthropoda; class Insecta; order Orthoptera; family Trigonidiidae; genus Laupala; species Laupala kohalensis. The sequence continues at coordinate 145,300 of NNCF01126268.1, forward strand.
GGTTATCGACGCTCTCTAAACTGTTGAGGATGGCTCATAATTGAATGCGAACCTAATGCCTGACTTTAACATTTACGTAACCTTTTCCCGCGATGCCATTGTTTCCTAAACAATAAACGAGACCGGCTGACCGAGCTCATCGTGGCGTTCGATTTTGCGCTATTGAGAACCACTCAAGAAGATATTGCGTACGGTGACGACTGTTTATTAGATATCCTGATTAGAAGTTCATGATCAATATACACATTTCTAACTCATATTTTTTTCGACGTCGAAGATATTTTCATCAACTATATAAGTGCTCTCTACCAGGGCTGAACTTGCACCATACCTTATGGAAAACAAGTGCCTTCACTACTACATTATTCTAACTTGCACTCCGACAGATGCATGTAGTCCTTTATTTCTCTGTATTTAGATTTATGAATTCGAAATCTAGTTCCTATATTTCTACTGCAATTAACGTCCATTATATAGTTATTGTGAGCTTCTAAATCACAAAATAATATATTCTGTACGTCCGTTGAAGGTCTTATATCTCGAAATATTCATTTAATCTAGTTACTATACGTCGATGCAATGAAAGTAAGCTATGTATAATATGTTTTACTGTAAAGTGTGTTGGTGAAACCATCGTTTTTATAAATATCATGTTTTTATCAAGACATAGGCCAAATTTAGTCGAAATGTAATGACGTTGATTTACCTTTCAGTTTACTGTAATAATATTTTTACGAAAGTCGTACGGTTTTTGTTGTTTATAGGATTAAGATGCTTACAGTAATTAATATATATTGTGAATAATAGTAGATGAAAATGCTTAAAATGATATAGGAAGAAGGTGCTGGAGAATGATTAAGGAGTTATAATTGTTTATTTTCATTGAAGCAGTAATAGAAATGTTCAAAAAATATAGTCTGCCGTACAGTCGCCGACTGAAAATAGTGATGTATGACAGAATTAAAAAAAATATGAAGAAGGTGAGTTGTAGTTACTCTGTTTAAATACATTAACGAAATTAAGATATTTTCTAGCCAGAAATTTCCAAAATTTAGATTCACTAAAGATGACGACCAAGCATGTTATGAAACAAATAAATTGGTTACCACGGCAAAACGTGGAAATTTCGTTAATGAATTAAAACTGATCGTGACAGACTTAATTAAATACGATTTCTTTATGGAAAATACTTTTAGGCAAATTAATTATATCAGGAGTAAAAACCATTCGAAAATCTACTCCGCCTGTGGAGAATATTGTCTTTGAAATATTTATGTACCATTAAAATCTTTTCTTCAAATAAGAGGTGTTATTGATTCAAATATCTGAAGTTATTTTGATTTCTCTTCTTACGTTAGTACACTTAAATACTATTTTATTCAAATTGTATCGTTAGTTACCCAAGGACGCCTTCCTAAAAGGAGTTAACGTACCAACTCTACTTCTGTTTCGTACTTCAAATCTTTCCGAATAAATTTGAAATGAACTTGTGCAATAAGAAGGAAAAAATGATTAACCTTGCTTCTTCCATTCCGGGCCTGGCAGCAATTTGGAGCAAAAGGTCAAGAATTTGTGGTCCCCCGCTGTCTCATTTTCTATATCGTCTTCCATTCCTCTTCATATGGCCCATCTACCTTATTCGTATCCTTTTAACAAACGTCTTTGTCACCCTTACTGCGTGTGTTGAGACGGACCCTGAGCACTGGAGCCGCTTCTTTCTGTGTCTGTTTTAGCCTGACAGCCGCGAATCCAATCGCTTCAGCGACCTTTCGTACGAACGACCTCCATTCGCGGGAAAGTTCATCTGAAATTTGGAGCGATCGCTTTGCGCAAACGACCACCTCGGCCCTTGTGAGAAAAAAGGTACTAGAGTGTAATAACAAGGAATCACTAAGAAATGTTGAAGCAAAGATTTTCTACATAAAATGTCTAGAAGCTAACTTGAATGATTCAGAAAAGAGATAGGGCATTAGATAAATCATTGTTCGTCATTCATTGATTTTTTTTTTTGTAATTCAGTTAAGAAGAAAAGTTGCTTTAAATAAGATTATTGGTAATGATCAAAGTGAAAATTGTGTCTTTAAACAACCCGATGCGTTCACAAAAGGTTGTCGGTGATTTTGTTCACCGTGATCACTGTCATTCGAGGTACAATACGAGCTGAATCGTTCTGGATGTCGAAATATGAAAAATGACCCTTATATCCTCGCTATGATGTGAATCCTGCGAATTGACATTAGACAGAAGTATCTAAAGAGGCATATACACGGGGCTCGTGAATACCGTTTTTCAAAGCCTCTTCGCGACTCTGCACAGTGAAATAAATCGATGTGAAATTTGGTCAAAAGTATTTCATCCCGTGAAGTTGCTGAATTATGGCGAAAAATCATTTTTATGTATATAAACAAGTGTTATGTCCATTACTTTTGTTAATAAAAATGATATAGAACTTCTTTACAATTCTTTATATATATTTGATACATAACCTCTCGACTCAAAATTTTTTTTCTTTAAATTTACATTTCTTTTGATTTCGTTTTTTATAATATTTTAGGTAACTTTTGTCGGTCTTTTCCTGTCTTCTTAGTGTTCGGATATGTGGTGTTTCAGGAGGGTGTTTAGAAGGTCGAGTCATTCGGCGAGTCCCACATGCGGGGAGAGTCATGTTGGCTTTCCTTAGTGCGTAGCAGCATTTTTCCTACCTGTACAAAAATTTTAGGACTCTAATGACCTCGATGTCGGAAGCCGTAAAGCCCCACTACGAAAATCGAATCAAAATTACATAAATCTAAACATGACATATTTATGTACATATAAATGATTATTCGCCATAATACATCTACTTCACGGGATAACATACTTTCGGCCAGGTTTAGACTTGATGTACTCCTCTGTGCGACGTCACGACGCGGCATAGAAAAGCGGTATACACCAGCCCCATGTATTCTTCCCCTTTGGGAGAATCGTAGTTGAAATTCTCTTCAAACTTGAACTTCAGATCACACCCAAAGTCTTCTAATATTATACGGGTTAACCTTCAAACCAAAAACCAATAAATCCTCTCTCTCTCAAACGAAATATGAGAAATGGATATACGTATTTACTAGTAAATACAGGGTTGGGCAGGGAGGTATGGATGATTTGAAATAACACTTACACTCTCATTTTTAAACGAAACTCAAAATTTATTTTTTTAATGTGTACCTTAGATGTTGCCATTACAAAAATTAAATTAAATTAAATTAAATTAAATTAAAGAGGAAAAAATTGAAACATTGATTACGTACGAAAAATAACATCTGTTAAATGCTGTCCGTTTTTGTCCATACACTCCTGTAGACGTTGTGAGAAGTTGTCCATACTCCTCTGAAGCATTGCACGTGGTACTGCTCGAATTTCTTGTGTTATTGTTTCACTCAGGGCTTCAAGTGTACGTGGTTTGTTTATGTATACACGTGCTTTTAGGTAGCCCCATAAAAAATAGTCACAAGGTGACNCGTCTCCATTGTACATATAAAATTGAGTATTAAAGTGTTGTGATACTATAAAGTCATTTATTTGCAACAATGAAAATCACAATAAGTTTAGATTTAATATTATTGTATAAAATAACCATTGTTATCTTTACGTCTTGTCATTTGTCACGCAATATGTTATCTCTTGTATTATCTGTCTGGGTTTAGTGGTTGTACACAAACAAACGGTGCTCTTCTCTCGCTGCACTTCCATGGGGTAGGTTAGGAAGAGGATGCGATAGGAAAAGCGGGTTTCGCTTCTCACCTAACGTATGGTAAATTATGCACTGGATGGAGACCGGCGCGGGAGATCTCGAGAACCGGATCACGGGAGCGGCGCTAAATGAAGTTACGGCGTGTGAGCGGAGAAGCCTTACGCAGGTCGTTGGTTCAAGGTGATCGTTGGAGCAAGTGCGGGGGCGGAGAACCATGTTGGATACTTTGTAGCTATCCGGAGCACACGCTATTTTTATTGCCACTTACTGCATGATTATCGACATATTAAGATAAAATATTTCGATCGCATCTTTGGGGAAAGAATTCTTCCCACGTTGGATTTCACTCCTTTATAGAGCTTGGAATAAATATTGAAGTATTTTTAAGTAATCAACTCAACATGAATTCTCTGGTTTGACAAATACTGTAGGGTAGAGAAATCGTGTAGATTTTTTTCTTGGAGCTTTAGTGTTCGCCAACGTCAAGGTCATTAGAGCCCACCATTGGAGGTTATAATATGTATTTTGTGTAATAAAGCGAAACTGTCCTTTTGTTTATGCAACTCAGAGAGGAAAGAGGAACATATTGAGTTAGAGTATTGACTTAAATATTCTGACACTTGATATTTTTTGTTCTAATTGCAGCGACTCTATGGTGAAAGAACCGACTTTATGGCATGAATTTTTGAATGTATGAGAATTGAAAGATGGATGAAGAACGAATATTTAAGCCACTTTTACTTCATAGATATTGAAAAAGAGAGTACAGTTAGATAAGATTTTATTAATGAAAGTACAGAATAAAATTTACATATCTTAAACTAACTCAAACAGTTTTCATTATAGTAATTGTATCGTTTTTGTCAAAAAATGCATTGAATGAAGAAGTTCTGTTTCTTAAATCGGTGCAATTGGCGAGAGCAGATGGAATTTCATGGCAAATTTTGTCATAATAATGAAGGTGTGGTACAATTAAGTACTAATCTAGAATTTGTTTTGTTGTATTTGATATGCCTCAAGGTTTTTCCCCGATATTTTTTATCGGATTTAAATTCAAGACTTTTAACATTTGGAGATAACAGAATTTGACGAATATCAGAACGACACAAGCGGTTCTCGGCTAAAATTTGTGTGGAAAGAAAGCTGGAAGATTTTCTATTATTATTAACCCTATTTTATTTTGTACGCGTACATTACAAAGCATTTTACTTTCAAACTTTCGGCAATAGTTGCTAAATACCGTCTTTGTGGTGCAAGTGTAAGTGCAAGTGCTTTTTCGTAAAGTTCACCATTTTCCTTTAAGAGGTGGTTAACTCGTAGTCTTAAACCACCTATGGTCACTTTTAACGTAAGAATTAGATATAAATTTATTTGTGTATAAAAAATTCCTTTTTTTAGAACAAACTACGAATTTTTTTTATAAATTATGTAACACTTTTCATCGGAGTAATCTGATCATTGAAAAGAGATTTTGCTTACCCATTATGTTACTTTCAATTCTCATCAGAACTGTAAAGATATCAATAATTTACTTGAGAAATATTACATCACACGACTAAAACTAAAATTACCAACGAAACCGTGAGCTGGGTCGATGTGTGATGTAGCGGATAATGCATTAGTCAGTCATAGATCGAACCACGAAGGATCCAAATGGTTGTTGTGGTGGAACACAGTGAATATTTAATAGGATTTATTACTCTCACTTTCACTGTTATCCATCTTCATTAGGTTCATCTCATCTTTGAATTTCCTGAGAATGCCCAGGAATGTGGATGAGATAAGGTAATCGGTTGAGGTACTCTACCTACGTGCACTCTCATCACAATTAACGCTCACAGTGAAAGCTTACTAGCAAGGTACTTTTAGATTTGCAGGCATTAACTAAATTGTTTGGTTTAAATATTTAGCTTATTTGTTCCGATACTTTGACGTATAATGTAATACGTTGATCAGAATGACCGGAGTCGTAATATTTTAGATTAGAATGGTTTCGATTCACAGACATTTGCGATACTAAAAGAAAAAAATTTAATAAATATTGATATAAATTCGTTATCCATAAAGAAAGTTGTGATTGTGACCGCCTTTCAGTCAGGGGTTACACCCTGAGACACACTAATTATTGTTTCAGTGTTTTAAACACTTAGAAATGATGCCACAAAGTGAGATGTTTGCCGTTGTATCAAAAGATGAAAGGCAATCCCGTGTCACCTCCAACAGTTTCGGGGTAGATGTACCTGCCAGGAACCGGGTGAACGCAGACTGTGTAGCGGGGGCGGCAAAGTAGGAAGTGCCCCCGAGTGCCAAACGCGCGCGTCGCAAGAATGAGGAAGCGTACACGCGTGCGTGTACGTGCGAGCGCGTGCGTGAGCACTCACAGTGCGGGTGAGTATATGGCAAAGACGCGTGCTTCCAGAGTGCATAGACAGAGAAAGCGCCGTTGTCGATGCCATTGCCTCGGACGACGCAACGATGACGACATCGTCACCACAGATGCTCATGGAATGATAATTCGTACCAAAAAATTAGCGAGGAATTAAACTGCAATTTCAAAAATTATTGCATTCACCCTAGATATTCTATCATTTACATCGTAGTTTTATCATTTATAATGACAAGTTATACATTCGTATGTTAAATTCGAATGTCTCTGCCAGTTAAGGCCAATAAGAGATCAGCAAATTCTTATCAAATAATATTCTTATCAAATAAATTCTTATTAATAAGTATTCTTATCAAATTATTTTTTGTTTAACTATTTTCTTAAAAAGCATACACCCATGAATTGAAAATAATAATAATATTCGTATTTCTGTTTGACTGAAAGCAATGAATTACGCTTTCAGAAGTGAGGAAGAAAATTTTGAGTGATTTCAGTAAATCTACATTTTTTTTTCTTAATTTTGACATATGTATGCTAAAGAGATTGTCTAAATAAGTGCACAATTTAGTTCGTTGTTTATCAAATCGAATCTTCTACGTTGTTAACATGACTATTAACAACGTAGGCGGAATCTCTTCCATCACAAATATTACAACCAATCTGACATATCCCCACACATCATGAGTGCATTGATATCTCTCATCACCTCATTGCGATGTGCTCCACATGCCATTTCGTCGTCGTCGTCGTCGTCTTCCGCGCCGGAACGCATCGGACCGCGGCGCTGCTTTCGTTGTCACCATGAATACCGCCTCCTACGCCAACGTGCGGTGGGTCGCGGTGGCCAGCAGGCCATGCGCGTGTGGCGCAGCACTTGGCGAGCGTCCTCTGCACGCTTGCTGGCCATGGCTCCATTTGCACAATCGACAGATGGCTATCGCATCGCTGCTGCCGCTGCCGCTGCCCTGGCCGGCATCGTGCCCAACACCTACGCTACCATTACTTCTACACACTAATACGCCCCCACCGTAGCCCATCGCTCTTGCATCTCCACTGGACGAGAGATTCAAAATATTTAAGGAGTCATATAAAATTTGCAACTTCTTTTTTCACAAAATTTAATAAAAGTTAAATTTAAATCATTTTACCTCACCGCATCAAACTGAAAAAAAATATCTGAGTTGTCACAACAACCACAACAACAAGAAAAGATTTATTGCTGCTATAGCACGATGTCGAACATGAAATAGCCTTACTTCGGCCAACCCGGACAGAATCAAAATATTGGCACAGGTACACACTAAATGTACAGATTTCCCGACCGAGATCTGAAAAAATTCGACAATCAATGTTCAGTTACGTCCTGGTTCTTAAATGTAATTCTTAATTAGAAAAAACATTAACGACAAACAATTAATTAAAAGTACAAATTGAATACATATTAACGAATAAATAATATCTAAATGACAAATTATTCAACCTGTGTTTGATTTCGATGAGATTAGTAGGGTAATTCGTTTTTCAACATATATCCAAGAAAAATACAAAGCAATTCTCTTTACAAATTTAGGACATAATATTTGTTCAAGCTATGATATTTAAGGAGAGTTATTATATAGAAATCCACCGTAAGTATTTGAACCGAAAAGATTATGTTAGACCCCGTCTGGACATGGGTTACAAACGATTTTGAAATTTCATTTATAGTGTCGAATAATATGAAAGAAAATTGTACGTTCACTATTCGCTCTCAGAGTCCCTCATTATTACCCCATGGATTTTTCTTTCGATTCTTTCTTCTTCATTCCTGAAAGTAGCTCTATTTACGGTCTGTCACTGCCGTCATTGGAGGTCACCTCTCAAACGCAGTGAGTTTCTCGTTTGGTGGCAGAGAGGACGCTGACTTGCTAATCGCCGGGTGAGAGATAATACCAAAGAGCTCGTTGTCCTTCCAGTTGTGGATCGTAAAACGAGTTTTAAAATTAACACGAGTTTCTTCCTGGGCTATCTTGACATGCATTTCAATTTCAGGGACTCATTTTCAGGGTAATTTCAATTAATGACGGTCTAACGTCCCTGCAAATTGATATTATTTGGATAAAAACGATCTCTATATGCTCTTCTCTTTAAGAGTCAGAGAAGTAATAAATTAAATTATTAATTTGATTTTTAAAATAATTTAAATTTCATAATTGTGTACTGGTTCTCTTACTTTGTTTATAACCAGTATTGTAAAAAATACTGAATGATGAAGCAAAACATTACCCAACTAAAACCAAAGAGAAGCTTTTATGAATATAAAAAAAAATTTGTATCAGTTCGTTTTTCTTTTTCTTTTCATGAATGAATCCTCAGGTTATTAAACACTTAAACTTAAATTAATCATGGGGATGACCACGCGAGACCTCCTATCGCTCTTTAGAAAGTTGTCTTCAACTTCACAACCATGTTCCACGAATTCATCTAGCATATCTCTTAATTAACACATACCATTAGGAATCATTGAAAATTAGTAACTTATTTCAAACACATCCCATAAAAATTTGAATATGAATTTTCCCATTCAGTATTGTTTTTCTACTTAAATATCAAAAGAGAGAACGGAAATGTGGATTGTCTTATCCTTGAAAACAGACTTGAAAAACAGGTTTCCGATTAATCGATATTCTAACCCGAGTGCAATGCTTATCCTCCGATAAAAACAGGACTTAGCTTTAAATCTGAACAGGATTTAGCTTTAAGTTCATTAACTTAGGTGAAATAGGTTCCCGGTAAAAGAGTGACGAAACTTCAATATTTTCGAAGAATTGTTTAGGATCATTATGTGAGTCTCTCTGTCTTTTTCAGTTTGGTGATGTTATATTTCAAGAAGTATAAAATTTATATATTAATAAACTCTAAAAAAGATGTAACTGATCTTACAACTATTGTTAAAACTTAATCGTTGAGGCAGGACTTCATGAACAGCAATAATTTTTTAGAATGTTTATCAAACGCTTTCGTTGTTGGTAACAATTTATCCATAACTGAAATTGATAGTTTTCAAATTGATGTACTATAATGCATTACAGAGCATTCACATATAAAACGAGTGATGAAATAAAATATGTATATTTTCAGTATATTCCTTATTATCTATAATCTTTCTTTAACTAACGTCTATTTTTTATATTTGTTATTTTAAGTATTTTTTTCTCGGTGCACATTGTTTCCGATACTGCCCTTCTTATTCGATAAAATCTTCATTTTACGAAGCTCCACTCGTATAGAGAAAGTAGAAATAAAGTACAGTGATACAAAAATAGCATTTTAATGAAAAGTTTATTTGAATGAAACTTGTATAATATTATTAAATTAATAAATAAATTTTACTCACCTTATACAATGAATAAATGTAACTTAAGATTATTTATGAATGAATAAAACATTCGGAATTGACATAATTCGAGTTCTAATGTGGTTATTACGAATTGTGAATAATGTGGCAATTTAGAAACCTCACTGCAGTGAATAGGAGAAATGATTTAAATCGAAAAAAAAATGAATATAAAACCCAAACAAAAATCATACGAAAAAGGGTTAATTTGAGTGGGCTCTTGGTCAAAATAGATACCTTGAATAAGAAGTTCATTTTGTTTAAATAAAATCATTAAAAAATTGTTATGTATTTCGACATGTTTCCGTTTGAATTCCTAATACTATGGCGAATCAACATTTGATTGGCATATTATGTACAATTGCAAGTTTTTGATAATACACCACGAGATTCCATTCAATATATATTAGTAATCCATGTGTGTTATGACCCGTGTTATTGTGTGAAGCAATTTTCCGCAAAAGAAGTGCCAGGGTTTGATTACTTCATTTATAGATAACGTATACTCAGTGATTGGAGCTTTTAGACTCAAAGAATGAACCCAAGAGTAACAACTTGACAGCTGACAATCATTTTGAACTTACGTGATCGATATCATCGCATTCCAGTCCTTATCAGTTCACTCTTTGAATATATGGATATCATGGATTATGTTCAACAAAGACGACTTTCTGTGTTCGTCGATTGAAACTTTTAAAGAATGTAATTCTTTCTGTTCATATGTTATATTTTTGTATCGAAAATTTTTCATCAGAACAAAACTGTGTTCCTTTTCCACATACTGTATCGTTTAGTGTAGCAGGTAATAAGGACCAAAAATAAAAATTGTTGTTGACAGCAATTCCGTTCGCTTCTTAAAGAAACCTACTTCAAACTCGCTGTAGTAACTTCTGACACGTCCCGCTTGAGTAGGTGTGGTACACATACGACTATTCGTATAATAGAACTCACCATTTCTCTGTTAATTCATTTCAAAAAGTTCAAAACATAATACATTGAGAGAAGAACTGTAAAACGAGTGATTTAAATATTCTGATTTAAACTTTTTCGAAAAAGTACTTATTTTAGAGATACAAGTATTATTAACAGAGCAAGATGGAAGGAGAGCAAAGGCATGACCGTGCCTCCCTACCTTCCTCCCATCTGCAGCCGGCGAACGAGAGCCCATCCTCGGTCGAGTATGTGCACCGGAGCGAGTACGTTCCGGCGCCCGCGGCAGCGTCGCTGCGAAGGAGGTTGAAGCGCGAAGGAAGAAGCGGGACGTGGTGGAGAGAGGAGAGCGGTAATGGCGCGTGGGCGGCGGCGGGCGCGAGGTCGAAGGTCACCGGAGCCCGCTCCCACGCGCAGCCGCCACGGCCGTTCCTGTGCTCCAGCGCCGAAGGAAGGGGAGAATGGCCCCGAAAGCGAGAAAGGAAAGGAGGAACGGACACGAAGAATGCATGATGGAAGGTGTGAAGAATAGAGAATATGTGAATAATATTACTGGATTTTTAACGACATTAATTTGAATGGCTAGATAGAACTAAATTTACAACACGAAACTAAATAAATGTTCAAAGAAGTTTGAAAAATTGTATCCAAATATATTCAATTTGAAATGGAAATTAGGGAAACGTACGGATATGTTATGATAATGTCTGTGCAATATGGATAGAAAGGAACGAAAGAGAACGATTTCTGAAACCGGAAGTAAGGAACACATTTTCCAGATAAAGTGAAAAAGAAAGTAATGTTTAAATATTAATTAGTGGTAATGGGAAAAATTGAGATTAAAGAATCACATTCTCACATGGTTTGTAAGATATTTCGGAAAGGGGGGGGGGGTTATAAAAACCGTAAATTATTTTGTTATTAATTATATTTATAAGGTATAACCTAAGTAATTAAATGAACTTTTTCAATCATTGGTTCAAACGCGATGAATGCGATGATTTCCGAAGTACGTTCACACGATTCATCGCCATGGGAAAAGCGAGTGTTGGCGTGTGAGAGTCCTGAGAGAAACATCGTAGGTGGCGTGGAGACACTGATGGCATGGGTGGAGCCCAGTCACTCCACGTCCACTGAGGTCAAATGCACCTCCTATAATGAGAGCGCACTCGAGACTGTAAATAATACAAGAGCGGACGACATTCCAGTGATATATAGAGGAAAGCCATTCGGGTTATCGGTGATGATAAAAGAATTAATTGAAAAGCCATGCTGTCCATGAAGTAATGGAATATTGATGGTCTCTCGTATATACTAAGTAGCGTAATTTATTGATACCTGTTGTATAAGCGGCTGAGTAACTATACAAACATGAATTATAGCTCCAATGAGAAGTATTAATAGGTTTGAGAACTGGATCTAAGGCACTTATATTTTATTATTGACCTCACTCGTATCATTCACCCTATGGAAAATGTAAAATTTGGTAGGAAAATGTAAAAATGTAAATATGAGCACCAATGACCTTGCTGTTGACGAGCCCTTAAAACCCCACAAAAAAAGTATAAACCCCACAAAAAAAATTATTTTAATACTTATGATTATGATTAGCAGTCAGTTCTGATTGTTCATAAGTTGCGTAAAGATTCGAAGGTGAAGGAATCCATCGAGAATTACAGCAAAAGGGGTGAAAAACTATTTTGAAAATTTTATTTTTTCAAATGTTGCATACTTATCCTTTTACCTTCATTCATCTATTTTTAAATTTTTATTCCGCTATAATCTGTACTCGCTTTTCTCCTCAAATGATGTTTCTCTGATATTATACTTGATTAGTGTTTTAATTTTCTTCTTCTTTTTTTACTTTTTTATCTGTATTTTATCTCTTATTCTCTGTCCACCACCATCGCCAGAGTTCTTGGCTTTTTATTCTTATCTTTGTGTTTCCTTTTACCTCACACTTTTGTTTCCTGCTTTTGGAATCATCCAATTATCGTTTCCCCTACTCAGGATTCTGTCATTGAGTATTTCTACCCACATTATCTTAAGGTAGTAAAATTGTAATATTACGGTGTTCGAACATATTTTTAATCATGAGTTAACTTTCCATCTTTAACCTATCCTTGTATTTTCGTTTCTTAAGGAGCTTGTGTTTTAAAAATATTTTTAGAGTTTTTATGAGCATTGCAAAATTATTATTTCTCGCAACTCTCAAGTTTTAGAAACCTTCCTTCATCGAGAGACCAATATGATGCACGGAGAACAGGAAACGCCTCCTTTCAATAGATATTACAGCATAAAAGCACAAAATATTTACTCGGAACCTACTTGTAATGGATTCGAATGGGCGACCCGTGGCGTTGTGTCTAACGCGCTCGCCTTCTGCCTCTGGGGACGCCGGTTCAAACTCGGTCCGATCCAAGTAGAATCCGAGGAGCGGTGTTCGCGGCAGGTTTTCTTGGGTTTCTCCCGCTTCCCCTGCCTATCATTCCACCACAACATTCACTCATAATCATCCACCCCCATTGCATTCATAAACACCGCTTCCCGCACCCTAGTATTCCCCAGCCAAAACCAAAAAGAAGCATTATATATCAATAACCATTCGCCGACCCCACATGAAGTGGAAAAAGGCTGGGTTAAACAAACAAAAAATAAAGGGAATATCGTATTTTCATACTAAATCCATCAATGTATTTATTATTTACGCATAACGCATAGAATACATGTATTAATACACGTTACAAATTCATTTTGAAAAACGAAAACAATTTTATTTCTGTTACCGTTATTTTACAGTTAATGAAATGTATCTTTCATTAGGACCTCATTTTTTAAGATTAAAAAACGATAAAAATGTTTCAACCTCAATTAACCCGAAGAGTGAAAATCAAAATGTTGAATATTTTCAAATTACGATAAGTATACCGTCGTCTGCATTATATTTAGAATATCTACTAAATATCTAAGATACACTCTAGTTGAAGAATACTTTTCTAGAAAAACACCAAATGTTCTAAATCAAAAGTAAATCAACAATATTTTGATTGGAAATTATGAATATTTAAGAGCGAATATTTGAACTAAAGTCCTTCCGCAATCGTGAAGTTGCAGGATCTCATAATGAAATAAAAAAATTACTGAGGATAATCTGTAGTAATCGAATTAGGAGTAAATTTTGCTAATCACTCTCAGACTCATTTCCTATGTATTCTCCTTGTTCTTTACCCCATCAGTCAATGTTAGCGAACTGAGTCACTAGATCATCGCGCAGCTCCTCTTAGCATATCCTTGGGTGGGCACTTCACAATCTCGTTCTGTCCGTATTTCTCACATTCGTTTCCTGTGTATTTAGTTTTCCTTACCTATTCTTTTCTTAATTCTCTTCCTTTAGGCGGGAGTTTTTCTGGCGTGACTTCTCTGGCCAGATATTAGCTTCGTCACCTTCATACCGCACGACTCGCGGCATAGACAACCGGCGACGCCTTGTATTGGCAGTCTCATTTATTGGCGCTGCGATGCGCTAGAAGGTGGAACGCTGGGCTTCCTCTTCGTCATGCCTGTTTGCAAAGCTAACGACGAAGGACGGCGCCTTTCGTAAACGCCAGGGTTTTGTGCCGTAGAAATCGCACCCACAATATAACGGGCCCTGAGAAGTGAAGGAAAGGAGTGAGCGTTAAGGTTTCTAAGTGACATGGTTTTACAATTTTAAATATAATCGAAATTATGCGTATTTTTATTATATGTCAATAATAAAAGAAGGAAGGAGGTTTTGGTCGTGATACCTTAAACTGAAAATTGCTTGAATTACATCTGCTTCGCTCGCGTGAAGTTTCGGTTTTATACAAATAATCCGTCTTCCATATCCAATGATATCTGATATGTTGGGAGTTTAGTATGATGTGAAGCTTATTAGTGTCCTTCATTCTTTTTTTAATTGTAAATAGGGAACTAGTGATGTGTTTTTTAAACCTCTGTTTCATCTATATGAAATTTTCCATCGAGGACGATGATACGATTACATAGGGACAACAGTTACTTGCTTACATGTGACTGATAGTTGAGCTGGTTGCCTACACAGAAATCTTGTTGTGTCCCAGCAATTCTCATTTCTACATTGCATCCGATAAACAACCGAAGACTTATTATTCCAAGTATTATCAAAGGGTTCAAATACAGTTTTACCTATGTATTACATTTCGATATATCTTTTTTTCCTATTACAAGTACAGTTACGTATACGTGAACCTCATCTAATAACTTTCTGGTGGTTATGTAGAATCATATTGACAAATTACGATTCAAATAAAATCAGTAATTTTTGAGAGGATATAGAGTTATTGACAGAGAGACAAACACTTCAGCAAGTGGTATCACATGAGGTTTATTATTCTGCGTTGTTGTAGATTTTTTTTCTTCCTTATTTCACACACATGAAATTTTTGGAAAATCAGAGAAAATTTAGGGTTTGATCATACATTGCTAAAGTTGTCGACTCCATTGCATAAAGCAATTAATCTACATAACGAGAGTTTTATTCGTCAATTCTTTGGATTTCCACAATTGTGAATTTTTCTTATATATATATATATATATATATATATATATATATATATATATATATATATATATATATATATNAAAGATCTGCAGAATTTTGCAACCAAGGTGCGAAAAATACTATTTTTAGAAGTGATCGCGATAATAGGTATCTTATACAAACATCACAAAATTCGTGACTCTAAGAACCAATGAGCGAATCAATGAATGAAAGAGAATGCACATATTTCTTCCGTGTACCCTACACATGGAGAAGATATGATAACTTTCGGTCAGGTGAAAATGGCGACTACTCGGGAATCGAATCCGGGAATCCAGCTTTGATTGCAAGGGTATTAACCTCTACACTACTGGGTGGAAATTGTGTACAGTTGTAGGAGGCGAATGGGTGGTGTAGTGGTTAACATCCCTGCGATCAAAGCTGGATTCCCGGATTCGATTCCCGAGTAGTCGCCATTTTCACCTGACCGAAAGTTAACGCAAAGAAAACGAATCTTTGTGAATCAGCGTAAAACTGTAGAGCTATATACGTGGCTCTCCATTATAAAGTGAAAAAAGTTTTATCTGCACCAACAAAATGAGTTTAACTTGAAGCAATCCCTGAAATCACATTAAAATCGTGATAAAAATTAAGATAATACATCTAATTCAACATATTTTTCTTTTATTAATATCTTTAGAAGTGAACTTGTGACTGGAAGAGTTGGGTCGATTACTGAGGTAGAATAGATAATTTGTTACGAAATTTAAGTATTTTCATTGGGACTAGCACAAATAGTCTTCCCAAGGAAGCTCATGATGTCCTGTATTTTGTGGATAAAATGTTTTGAATTTGGAAAAGAACAAGGAATTAGGATAAGGAATTAAGAATAATCCCTCCAAGAAATTTCGTCACATTCTATTTGATATATTGTTCCTTACTATTATAAATTATCATCTCGAAAGTTAAACACATTTTTTCGGTGAATCTAGTATCCGAAATATATTTTTTGGAAAGTTCATACTAGAGAATGAAGAAAAAAAGTAAGATATTAGTCATCATATGCAACCTGATAATTTTCGGTTGCCGCTCACGGAAGTCTAAACCAATTGAACTACCAATGACATACCTCAAAGTCCTCAGAAATCGTATTTGGATAAGAACTCCTTTGTTTAAAATAAATGTGTAAAATATATTTCGGAAATTTGAAGTAATTGTCAGCATAAATGATTATTGATTTGAATAACCAAATCAGAATTGGCGGGATGGTCCCTATCTTGCTTCCTTCCTTCCGGAGAGTAAATTAATGTATTGTCTTCCACGTGTTCATATGCAGTTTGTAACTAATTTTTTGACAATAAATTTATATACAAATTGTCATACTGTTTATAAGTTCCGATATTCCACATCATTTAAATTTCATTCTTTTGAATTAAAGATACCATGAGCATTGAAATCTAAATATCGAAGCGTATCTAAAAAATATGTAAATTAAAAATACAGTGATATCAGTTCTACTTGTAACTGCCATGATATAAGTTATATGATAAAACTGTGTTAAAAGTTTTCTAATAGAACATTCGAATGACTTTACGAATTTATTTGTTTGTTTTTCTCTCCACCGGTTGATTCTTATTGATTTTGGTACCGTAAAAATAAAGAGTAGCCTTAAAACAATAAAAACTATTCATCTGCGAAATATATGTGTGGATAAATGTCAGGTAAAACTATATGGGTTCATAATTTTCCTAATGTTCATTTTGTATTAGTAATTAAGTTAAAATTCCTCGTGTTAAAATGATTTAATTTCTTGTTAAATATTTCAATTTGAAGACATTTATCTAAATTTTTAACGCATTTCTGATAAGCGTGTTTGAATTTTTCTGTAAGTAATATTGAAAACTTGCTATAAATCACTTGATTGATCCTTCGAACGTTCGATCTCAATGCTACAAGTAAAAGGAAATTGTAAGACAAAATAGATGTTGCATTTCAAATGTCAGTTTGGCCTTGTTCTTATCAAAACATATCCTTTTCATCCGTTTACACGAACCTTTTTCACGAAGAACGGCATCCTCACGAATAGGAAAAGAATCGCTTTGCATCGCCCATTTAACAGAGAGACCTTGCTGCATCGTGCTTCTCGCGAGAATCCTTTTCCACAACTGACTCTGAGATGGAGGCGGAGAAACAGTGATGTTGTTGGCTGACGGGCAAAAGTACAGGTATCCTTATTCACTTTCTAGGAGTTATGGTTTCACACGTTTGGATGAATGCGCGGATAAAATACTAATATACAAATTGTGGGTGCATAAAGAAAGCAAAAATATTTCAGATTATAATTTGGAGTTGCTACAAATTAACCTTTTTCATCACATCATGAACGAAATCAGTTGAATAGGCAGAATATTTGTGTCGTAGACACGCACATGCTGTAGTAGCCGTGAGTCTTAAAAAATCTGTAAATTTGACGTATTCACAAAATAGGGGTTTTATATTCTGTTCACCCAAACAACCTAAAAGACTTATGTTCAATACACGCAAAATCTTCACCAGATAATTGTCTAACTAAGCACCAAAGAAGCGAATGAGAATACTCGTACATTTCGTTTCATCATAAGGGAACAAGACAGGTCGGCGCTCGAAGTGCAAATGTTGTAGAGGGGATGGACCTGACCAGAATGCGATGTGGACGCCCAAATCAGAAGGATTGAAGGGGCGTGAATGTCTCTGGATATTCGATTACGCGTGGTTTCCTTTGACGTGCATAGTGGTTTGCGGTATGATGAACCGTTTGTATCAGCTCACTAGGCCAAGGCAATTTGTGAACTACATGGAAGTTGGCTAAGAATGTTTATCGAGAGCAAAGAACAGTCGAAGAGAACGATGCGATACGATCGCCTTTGAAATAATTTATTGAAATTGAATAGGCAGAATATTTGTATAAAGCGAGAATTTGTTCACTAGCATCTGACGGATCAAGAAGTGACAATCTAGAGAATGACAAAATTTTGAAATGAAAATTTGTAATAAATGATAAACTTACTGTCCTCCACGAGGTCTTAAGCAGATTTTACGTGCTTTTGGCAATACATCATTTTTTTTTTTTTTTTT
>NNCF01126268.1:163716-230377 GCA_002313205.1 Laupala kohalensis
GCGTCGGGATCGAAAAGAACAAGAGGTGACCAAGGGAGGTCAGAAAAGAGAAAGGAAGGAGCATGGCACAAGTAAGTGGAAGCAATGCCAGACTCAGCTCGGGGCCCCGTGTTCGCCAAACACGTACTTACTAGATGTACGTCCCCTGGGGGGGCAACACATCATTGGATTGAAGTAGGTTACATTTACTTTTTACTCGTTTACCATCGATACATTGTAGAGGAAATATATGAACCATTCTATTACATACTGGCCTAGATTAGATGAAATTTCCACTCCGCGTTTCCCTCATTTCCCCTTGAAAAATGTCGGTCTGCTATCTGACAATTTTCCACCGACTACAATCCGTTAACACTGCATGTCCATTCCTTGTATATTTCTGTGCGATTCTTTCTGTAAGGTAACAGATGGTGTAAACGTTATAATTCAAACAAAGTAATTAAATTGAAGCAGAGAATGCCAAAAACCCATTGTTAAAATAAATAAATTAGAGTGCGGAAGGGAAGTAAGAAATGAAACCTCGGCGTGGGTAACTGTAACACCAAGGGCAATGTGGGTGTTGCGAGCATCGCTGCCGACAAAAGGCGACGGGAGAGGGCGGCGTGGGCGGGCAATGTAGAGGTTGAAGTTCACTCGGAGACGTTCAGTGGCGACGGTGGCGGCACCGTGCACGACATCGCTGCTGCCGCCGCCGCCGCCGCCGAAGCCAGGTGTCGTAAATAGGATTTTGCTGCCGCCTCCAACTCCTTAGTATTCGCAATGCCGCGCTTTGCTGGTAACGGGCCTCTCTTCGAGAAACCGCTGAGCTCCTCCATGTCCAAGTGGAAGTCTCCTTATACTACTGAGAGATACAAGTTCACATTTACCTCTCGGAATATGTATATTCTTCGTCACTTCCCTAAATGTACTTGGCGTACAAACATTTTCAACATTGCAAAAAGGAATTTTTATATCATATTCGCTAAAAATTTCTTGGAATTGATATAACCATTCTAATAATAACGTACGACATTGTTATGAATGATAGTGTGTATATAAATAAGTCTCACATATAAAATTTATATTTGGTTAGAATTACGGTTTAGTAGCTATGAAGAATCCAGAAGAATGTTTTTCTTCTTTCATAATGCTCATTACAAAATTCAAATCGTTTCACCTTCTCTATTACTTTTAGTTCTACCAAATTTTTATTTAAAAATAATTCTGACTTGCATATCGTTTTTCTACATTTCAAAAGTTTCTACATTTTTCATAATTTTTTCTACATTCCAAAAGTTTTCAGAATTTTTAAAGAATTTATGATTACCTCTGAAAATTATGATAATTATTTCAATACCTTGTGGGTGGGGATTGTGTTTTACGCTTCCTCTTCTAAGGGCTTTTCGGTGAATAAAGCTTCGCCTTGGAAATTTGACAAACCTCATAACTTCACTCCTTCCAGACCGCTTCTTCAAGAACAGATCCATTATAAGTCTATCTCGTTCGCCGACGCCGCTTCCTTATTCGCAGGTGCTGCGGGGAAGCAACCAAGGGAAGTGGTTCTCATATCGCTCATCCCGTTACATCGCATTCACACTAGTAAGTGGCGATACAAAACTTCCAAAGCCACGATGAGGCGTGAATTTATGGATTCGCCATTCTTAGAAGCCCACGAAAACTGGGCAAATGCGTTTATTACATTGTATTTTTAAATTAAACGGCTCTACACGTTACGGCGCGTTGTAAAGGGACCCCCACGAGACAAGAAGGTACATCGAATTGAGAAACAAAACATCGGCGCGCACATTTATTATGAGACGAGACGTGCGTGCATTGGAAGGGATAAAGGCGGCTGACAAACGTATTAACTCCTAACAGAGGACACCGATGAGGTTGAGTAATGAGTTAACTGCGACAACCGCTTATTTATGGACGTCTGTGTAGAAAGTTGCTCACTTTGCGGCATCGTCCACAAGGGAATTGGAGAGTGAGGCATAAATTTCCTTTATACTTCTGTACTCGTGACTCATGTGTTACATATCGGGTTAAATGTGTATTAAATGATTTTCACGTTTCTCCTTAATATCGAGATTTTTATAAAATAGTTAGTTGATTGAGTATTTCATGTGTTTATTACTACATTATCAACTCATGTCAGGTTTGCATGGAAGTTTTTTTTTTAATTCTTTTTTTTAATTCATTTATTTTTAATGCTTTATCGTTCAAAAAATAACTTGACTAAAATATTTTTAAGATAGTTTAAAATACTTCTTTTAGGGGCACTTTATCCTCGGAGCACTCTCGTTTCCCCTGTCATTCATTCCACCACAACATTCACTCATCATCATTCCTCCATCTCCTTCATCTATAGATCACCCACCTCGGGGAGGTGCGACAGGAAGGGCATCCGACACATGGAAATTCCCCTGCCACATTAAAGCGAGAGGCACCTTCCCATGATCCATCTCCGAACCCTACTATAGACTAGTGAAAAGGATAAGGAAATATCAGTACCCGAGATTCCCAAGCTACGTGTCGTAGGAAAGACCAGAAAATGGAAATCAGCAGTTCTCTAGAGCACATTGAGTGACACGAAGTCGCTGGAACAAGGGTTACTCAGATAAGGGGATACCACAACCATGTAGTTAAGTCATTTAGCGGCTTGCGATGGCCCTCTCCACGTCTGTCCCCCCCCCTCCGACTCATGGTCTGACCTTTGATTCAAAATCTACAAAAGACGAAATCAAGTAGAAAAATAGAATAACTTTTATTTACTTGACAATATTGATGTATTTGAGTTCAGTGTAACTTACAACCTAACTTAGTGTATATTACATTCAAGCAAACATTATAGTAACTTATTCAAAATATATTATGAGAGTTAACATTACCCCTCATAGGTGAAACTTTTTCTTCGTGTTCATGAATGGAAACTTACACCTTATGTAAGATCTTACACGAAGAATACATTCTCTTGAAATTCAAATATACAAGAAACAAGAAACGTAATAAATATAAGATATGTTTTTCTTTATCTTCTCTACCCAACTAAGCCTACTTTCACTATATCTATGTCATATTGAACTATTGCGTGTTTGACTAACTATAGAATCATTGACTATTTGACTGATTTAACATTCAGTTAGCTTTTAACGGTTGACTTAACTTCCGTTAAATTTACAGCTGCAAACTAACGATTAAACAATTAACGAAGTTAACTTTTGAAAACAAAGTTAAAGTTCAGATTAACTCTATCCATCTCTGCTTATTATTATTTGGAATCATATTTATATTTTTTCCTGTAGGGTATTTCAGCGTCAGTCAGTATCCAGTCCTCCTTCAACCATATCTCCTGAAATCTATTCCATCTTTTCCACGTCTCCTGCTCCTGATCTGAGCAGTTGATGGCACGCTGCACCTCTATAATTTGAGGACCACCATATTCAAATGACGCGCACTAAGCCTGTCATCCAGACAATCTAATGAACGCCAGACACATCGCGCCGCATGCGGGTTTGCTGCCGAAACACAGATGTATGATCACAAAGCTTGCTACACCCGGAGGGAAACTTACCGAACTTATCAAATAGGAGGTGAAAGAAGGATCCACACGGATGCGACGAGGTGCAGCCGTGAGAAAGGTATACGTGATTTAACGGTGACTGTCGCCACCTTCGGTGTACTAATAGAGTTCACCTGGTAGAGTGTCCGCTTGATATACCATGAGAGAAAATGTCATTGCTTTAAGATGCTTATAACAAATACATTTTTTTCTTTTACTCATTTTAGAAAATAAAATATCATGAAAGTTTTTCCAGGAGTATTTGTATTTATATTTTTATTTCTCATTATTGAGGGGAAGCTGACACGATAGCTAAAATTCCATTACCTACAAAATGGGATATATTTGCCAAAATTATTTCCTGTTTTTCTTATAAAAAAATTTAGATTTTGATAGAAATGGATGTTTAGTTTTAAATATTAATAAATCTAAATAAAAATCTGGTGGTTAGCATTTGAGACTTTATGTATTAGAATGTACTTCATTTTATATATACCTCATGTTTGGATGATGAGTTATGTGTAAACAACCATTTGTACACGAATGAATATATATGAAAATAAGAAGAAATCCAGTATACTTATATATTTAAACATTCAAAATGTACCTGTAGTTATTAATGGAATAATAGTTGAAATTTTAATATTGACACAGAACCTTTGAGTCATTTTCTCACCGAAGGACAATCATGGCAAATTAGTTGAAACCTGATTCAGCACGATTTCTTCGGAAATTCCATCAAGAAGTGAGACAGTAAGAAGAGAAGATGATCATTGTGGCATTATTGGAATCACAGGAGCCAGAAGGATGCTGCATTGCTACATTCAGAAAGGAAGCGTGCAGTGTCGTTCAAGGAGAGACACGTTCCGATCTGAGCCACTTGCTCAACAGCCGCAATGCTCCCATCGATCGTTCTAGCTTTACGAGTGTCGACCGAAATAGGCTTACTTCACTCACGTATTATTATTTCTTAAACTATTAATTTAAGTAAATTGTATTCTAATAATTTCACGAATGAACAAAATAGATTGTGATATATTGCGCAATAGTGTAAACCCGTTAGGCACAAAATATACGCTGATTAAGCACGTGTGTGATTAAGCACATGTGTGATTAAGCACGTGTGTGATTACACACGAGTGATGATAAATGAGTTCGTTTCGTTGATGAATCCCCAATAGATATAAATGTCAACGAGTTTTCGTGTAGTATTCAAAATTATTTTTATGTACAACAAAATATTGAAGATCTTCTCGTCGAATATACTGCAGTTAGTTTGAAGGTTTAGGATGTATAACATAGGAAGTAACCAAATTGAAAAACAAATATTATCTTATGAGAATCTTTGTGCAAGTAAAGTGTATGAATAATTTCAATACGTCGTTGATAGTTTTATTTATTAATTCATTTGATGCCTTTTGGCGAGATTCAAACCATGAAGCCTGCTCTTCCACGTAAACGATAAGGGAATTGGGAAGGAGATATGTTGAGAATAGTTGGTAAGCGCGCCATAACATATTACGCTAATCCACCTCAGTTTAGTGTAGATCATCTTGATCTATATAATTTCTTGACGAGTATTGTGGAAACGTTTCCCTCTAGTTAAGTAATTCCTTCAGTTCAAGGGATGAGGACAAAGTTATTGTTCGTGGAAGTGGATGTGAAGTACTCTCCAATCTCTGATGAAAACGTACATTATCCGTATGGATTTTTGTCAGAATGCGAGTTGAAATTGAACTGAGGGTCAAGATACTTTAAATGAAACATAAAATCATTTACATTAATAATTATTGTTACCGTTAAAGGGATGAATCTACTTCCAGAAAAGCATTTAACGAAGATATACAGAAATTACGGGAGAATTTGGGTGTTGGGATAAGAGGTTTCGAAGTACAGAAAAATGAATGTGGATGAAATTTGTGTTCAGAGATAGAAGTGCTAGAAAATAATTAATAACATGAAATTTCAACGAACAAAATAAGAAAGAATTCAAATGATACAAAACTGATTGGTGGCTGTGTGCTCGGTGAAATCTAGATGAGTTGCATCTGTGATATGATGATGTGATTCTCCAAATGCCTCGTGGTACAGTCGCGATGTGACGGATGGATTGATGTTGAGGTGATGATGTGCGTTGAAGTTTTAGTTGATATTGAAGAGCCGGCACCACGTTGTAGCGAATGGATTATAGTCGAAAGCGCATGACCATATCATCTCGTGGGCAGACTAATTGTGAAGAGACCAACGAGACATGCGTGGTGCCTGGTTGAGAACGATTTGGAGAGCTTTTGTCGGTGTCGGAGTCAAATGAGAAGTGGTCGATCTCGAATCGAACTGAAGATATCGATCCAGACAGAAATAATCCACAGCTCAACTATGAAGAGATGTTACTCATTTGCATGAAAGAGCGTCCGCAGACTACTCACTTGACCTATGTTACTTGTTGTGACCATATTCGTAACAGAAGTATCAAGCTGTTTGAAAAAGAACTGTGGAGAAATACCAACAATTAGTGACTTTAGTGATAATTACAGTGGGCTAGAAAAATTGGACAATGATATTATTTTGTAAATGTTCAATATTCAAACGATTTGAAACAATTGATTAACAAACATAAATAACCCAAGTTGGAGTCGCAGTGTACAAGATCAACCGAGAAGACAAAAATTGGAAGTTGTTTAATAGAATGGTTTATACCCTTCCTCCTATATGCATCTTTTTTCCCAAACGTTTGTGGCACAGGATACGAAAGAATGGTGTACAGAAAATTATGAAAAAAATAGACAAAATGTTAGGGTAAATGCAGCACGGCAACCATACTCTTTGCGAACCCCTTGGCGAACATTTACAGTTCCCTATCAAAACAATATTTGATTTTTAAGTACTCTATTAATTTTATTTGTTTTTATTATTAAGAAAAAGACTTTCTGGTGATGGGGAAACAGTAGTGTAATAATATTTCCTCCATCTTATTCTTGACCTCACAATGCATAACACAAAAGAACTCATCCTGAAACAATACATTTCTTTTATTGACGATTTTACATTTTTGGCGTGATTCTGGTCGTAATTTTTGTCTTATAACAGGGAATCAACAGAAGAAATCATCACTAAACGTTACGCAAATGCATGAAATCCCGAAATAGAAATCAGGAATGACACAACTGTTTATGTGCAACCGAGTAAAATTATTTATGCAACCATAGACATTTTCGTTTGTAAATAAAGTCGTTTCCGTAAATAATAATTGACATGACAAATAAGTCTTAAACTATTTTGAGTGTTATATCTCTGTAAACTAGCTTGTTGGAGCAGTTGTTCTATAAAAACTGTTACAGTAACAGCTAAAAATAGCAGAATTGTACACACCCCCAAAAAATGTGTCAATACGTAAGGTCTGTAGGGACACAGCGGGTAGTTTTACCGATATCTTGTAACATATCAAAATAAACATTGAATGGAATTGTGTGATTTTTGGAATAGCTTAAATTGATCTCATAACGTCAAAATTATTAATGAACTTTAACTAAACTTTTCCAAACTGAATCTATAACATTGTTTATTTGTAGGAAAGGAAAAAAATCTATGAAATGGAGTCCTAAACAAAACTCTTACATCTTTTGTGGTACTTCTAATACACAGAATAATACTCGCACAGATTTCTCATCCCACCTAACTTATACGATACGTAATTTTAGGGGTTGATAAGATTTGTAAAGTACTCAGAAATATGCAAATATAAATCCAAAAAGTTACACCAGACATTTAATTCTTTTTTCTGCTTCAAAAGAAGTTATAATGGTTATTAATCGGAAGATAATGACAGTCATGATGAAATTAATATAAAAAGAAAGAGGAGACATCTTAAGCGTTCTACGCTGGTTCTTACTCTCTGTAAGAAGTATTGCAGAACGCTCGTTTAGAATTTTGCGGGATGAGTCACGTTTGTTTCAAGGAGAAAGGACCATTCATTACTCAATGGTTCATGTTAAAATTCCTTTTGAAACCTTTCAACTGCATTCGTTGATCACTTGACGCACACTTACTCTGATTGCAGTAATTATCCTCTTCAGTAACATTTTCACGCCTCATAATGGTTAAATAAATATCAGATAAAATTAATCTCCGTTCAATCGAGTTATTCCCCGTAACCTTCATCGTTTCCCAATAATGTTCAACAGTGGTACTTCTATAGAAGATCCGTTCATCCTCCCACCCGGACTTGAGGCTGAGTTACATGACTATAATTTCCACGCGAATGATATGAATAGACAGTAAGCTGTCCTTATAATGAGAGCCATTGAATCGCAGGTAGCTCAGCAGCAGCGAAAGGTGGAACTAATGCAGACTTTAACTGATGGTTACAAAAGCGAGTTGCCTCTATGTGAAGACCATGAGTCAAGGGGGAAGGGCAGCGAGTGTGTGCGAGTGCGAGGGCGGCAGGGCGCGCGCGGTCGTCCACTGGTGGGTGAAGGATCTAGGTTAAGTTGGTCCACCTGTGGCCGCGAGAGCAACGTGGGAACTGTCGACACTGGACCTTGAAAGTCAGCTAATTATCTCACTCTGTCCTTCACTACCGTCTCCTCCACTGCCATGGTGCTTGGTGCACTGGAGACGCTATGTGATTGTTTGTTTACTTATTATCATCAAGGTCATATTACACCGAATTCCGATCCCGAATACTACACCGCATGAAATAGACGACTAGAAAGAAAAGTCAGGAAATCCAACACAAGAAACTAGTTTTCAAAAGTTATCAAATAAACTTATTCAGTATCTTACGAAGCTTATACGAAAAATGTTTTGGGTGATTCGCAAAACATTAGGCAAAATTTTTATGTTATATAAGAAAACAAAATAAATAAAGAGAACGTAACATATGTAAAGAACGGCCAAAAAAATATTTTTTCTGATATATTGACATGGCAAATAATTTTAATTTTCCACGATGCGACGGGTACAGTTTCCTCAGAAAGCAATATATAAGGAGAAAATACATTTAGTACCCAGGCAAAAAACGGTTGAAGCATACGAAAGATAGAAAATCATGGGCTCTATGATAAATCCGTAGAAATTGTCAAAATGGAGAGAACCGTTATCCAACAAGGTTATTTCAGGTATCTATGAATAGCAGCTTGGTTTCTAATGATGAAAAAAAGCAATTGCAGTACCAATACATAAATTAGGAAACAAAACTAGTGAGTTAAATTACAGACCAGTGAGTTTAAATTCGGTAGTATCATTGAATTTGTAATGAGATAAAAATTTCCTTCGCTGTTCGGAATGATAAGATAAGAAGTTACAACAAAAAGGTGTAGGTTATACCATTCGTATTACTTATTTTCATGAAGAGATGGATTGCATTTCAGGTGACGCTTCCCGAAAATAATCCGTAGCAAGTCTCGGAATAAAATCGTAATTAAAAAATTAATTATTTTTATTTGAGTTAGACATTATAATACTGCATTGTCATTTTTATATATGCGTGCCAAATTTCACCTCAATCGGTTGGGGGAACTGGTTTAAAATTCAGTTATATGATTTGACCCAAACATTTTAAATAACTGGTAAAGTTAAATAAAAGCTTGTAGAATAGTAAAATGAATGGGTTCAATAAAGATACCGATATTATAGAACTCATACTATTATTACGGGTGCCATTTGAACATTTTTCCACGAATAACGTTATCGGTGTTTGAGTCGGATTTAAGCAAATGAGATGTAGATGACCCTGTAAATGAGTCATTGATATGAGTACCTGCACTTTATGAAGGGGATGAACTCATGTCATGGAGTGCATTCTTAATATCTTATTCTAGGTGTAAATATCTTTACTATTATTTGCATCAGGACCAAATCATAAATTTCAACATTTGTATTTAATGCACTAAAATTAGTGGTACTAGTCAACGAACAGAAACTAGATAATCTACTAGTTACATATCATTTATATTCAATATATAATATTCATTTGATTTTTCTATATAATACTATAATGCATCGAGAAGAGAGTCGTTGTCAGTTCTGATTGGAAACAAAGGAAGAATATGGAGATCCTTGACCATCTTTTGGTATCCAAATATTATCGAATCAATGTGTAATTAGAATATGTTAGTGACATAAAATGATTTACATATATTTAAACGAAAACTGAAAAATATATAAATAAATTGAAATGATAGAAGATAGGTTAGGGAAATGTTCAACCAATAAGACTCGACTGCATTGCTCTCCTTCGAAACTTTAGACGAGTGACTGGGAAGACTCGTACTGTTAGTAACTTGCGGATGGCACTCCACGAAGGGGCTAAACGATCGCAGAGACGTGTGAGCCACTGTCAATTTGAGCATTCCAGGCGGACACAAAGAGTGCATCGATGCTCATTTAATAACTCTCCAGAGCGTGATTGGAAACTAACGTTCGTTAGGTCGGGTGGCGCACGATTCACCCTGAGGCTAGTTTCATTGAAGGCTGAGAGCAATTTGCTCCGCTTTTCTCGACGTGCTGTGGCGTCGGCGTCGGCTTAGCAGATGGTGGCGCAGTGATGGAGGACTCGGCAGAGGAGCCGAAGGATGGGAGAGATGTTCTTTCTTCAAGATGATGGATTCGGGTAATAGAACAATGGAGGAGTGCGAATGTGGGAAGTAGTGATCATGGTTTTCATTTTACCACACATTTCCTGATTTTTCAAGTTAAGTATGAAGTAAGATTAATCGTGATTCTTGATCAACACTCTGCTGAGAGATCAAATATGGTCGTGAGATCCAAATTCAGAGACAGAGGAAAATATTTTCCCTAGCCTTTGGATGTAACGCTCCAATCTGAGTGTGACATTCCATTATTTGAATATAGTATCTCAACCATTACACGTGACATCCCAACCATTAGAGATGACATCCCAATAAATAGAGGTGACATCCCAACCATTCACCGTAACATCCCAATCTTTGGAATGACATTCCAACCTTTGGATATGTCAATCCAACCTATGCAAACTATAAGACAGGTTTGTTGTATCAAAAGTTTTAAAGAAATCTTTACTTACCTCGGTTTGGGAATCTCAGATTCAATTCGAGAGTGCTCGCACATCCACGACGTTTTTCTCCGCCTCTCTTCTTTACTCAGTAGAATACTCAGATCTAATCTGATTTCAGATTTATTAGTTTTCAGAACAAGACGAACAAAAATGAACACATTTAGAACATGAAAATTAAATACAAAATTATATATATATATATATATGATTTTAACTTAAAAGTTCTATTTTATTGTTCCTTCGTATATTTCATTCCAGGTTTCTTAACAAATGGTAAATTAACATTTTTTAACGAATGAAATACAAATAATATCGAATGACGTAGTTTTAGTTCCTGTTCAGGACAATGAAAACTTACTCAAGAATGTCATGTATATAATTCACTTCACTATCAGTACAGAGCATTGTTTTTTTCTGTTTCACGCAAGAGTAAATATACTGGTATGCATATATGAGAACGAAATACCCTCACAAAATGCTTTGAGTCATTGGGAGCTAATCCCTATGGTTAAAAAGAAGAGTCTCCGGGATGTAAATCACGTGTATGGACCACAGCATCGGGATCACCGCTTGTCGTCACCTTAGGATCATAATTCTTAAAGTAGTAGCGGCATGCCAGCAGCTTCGATGAAAGGAATGCGGAGAACTCGGATGGTAGCTTTTCTTGTCACTCAATACAGCTACTCTTCTTCACAGGGTTCCTTGGATTATTATGTTAACTGTTTTTGGACATTCCCACAGCTATAGTCTACGAATGAGCACACAAGTAGTATTCGTTTTCGCAGAATTCTATTTACCAATAATTCTAATTTTAAAATTGAAATTCTTTATTTGAGTGTAGAGAATTGAGGTAAATATTCTACAAAAATAAAATAAATATTACGATTCTTTACTATTTTATTTTGTGATCGCTGTTCTTTTGTTCATACACTTTATGGATTATAAACTAATTTAATTAATCCTGGCAACGTTGTATATTACATTCTACAAAGGTCAAAAAGGACCGAAATTTATACTTCATAGAAAAAAAAGCAACCGCCTCTTAAGGGAATTCGCGCATCCCTAGTCTTACACTCCGAGTGAACACCAATTTCCTGAGGGTCGAGGTCCATTGAAAATAGCAATGCATCGTGACGTGTCGTGCCACATCGTGCTCGCGTTTCGGCGGCCGCCATGTCATCAGGCGCAATCGCACCTCGCCTTCAGCCCGTAATTTGCCTCGCGCGTGTGGCTCTGCAAGGGACGCTTCGAGTGAGGGTTCGTGAAAAAGGGAAGACTGAATAACTTGGATGGATAAAAAAAATATGAATCCGAAGGAGTAATAATGTATTCAACGACTTACGCGCGATGTTGCAGCATTCCAAGTTCAATTATACATTCATTATTCCAATTTTTTCGTCATTAAAATAGTTTTACAATCTATTCCAAAACATTGTTCCGGAACCTGAAATGTCAAATGCCTAAATCTGGGATGACCGCAGGTTTTATCTATTTGCGTGAAACCCCGAGGAATCGTATATACGTACGTACCTCCGACAGTATTATATATTCATTTCAGTTGCGTTAATCATAAGCATTTGTCTGAGATCACTCCGTACTAAGAACTAACTAATATCTGTACTACATTATCTTCCAAAAGAGTATTACATGTACACTAGAGTGGATGTTAAAAATTAAAAGTGAAAATTGTTCTTCTCTGTCCTCTTAGATCGGTTCATAGAGCAAAACTGATAGGCTAGAAAATTTCACTCATTTTAGATAATACTAACCCGTGCTGTCGAGGGGTTCAAATTTATAACTGGTTACCTAAGAACTAGTAATTTTTTATGCTCATCTTTACAATGTTTTGACTCAAAATGTGTACTTTGTTTTTTTTTGTAATCGCTAACTACGGATTTTAAACTGGAAAATTGATTTGAACGTTAAGAACTACAATTACACTCACATTTTTTGTAAAAGACTTTGTCCCGTCACTTCGAGTTTCCGATGCATTTTACGCGTATAGTTTGAAAATACCATACACTCGTAAGACTGAAACTGCCATTAATATATGCAAGTCTGAAAATGGATGGAAATATATTAACTTAGGTTAAGAAAATTGATCATGTTTCTTAATACATAGCAGGAAAGGGATATGTACAGTTAAGTTGTGAGCGGTATTACAATGTCTGATGTGACAAAGATGTCTGCTGGATTGTCAACTCTTAATAGTTAAATTGTCGCCTTATTTAGTTATTAATCAGTAATCTTATTTGCTGCAGAGTAAATTAAACAATTTTATGAGGTAGTCTCATTCTGTATTGGTGTACAATATATGTTTATTTCAAGCACTGATTTTATTCATTAACGAGATCTTCACGAGTGATCGTGCATCTCTCGAAGTTTACTTGTCTTAAAATTTCAGGCGTAAGGTAAACAAGTACCTTATTAGTAGTGGTGGGTAGGTAGGTTGTAGTTCTACCATTAGTAGTGTTACATATTTTATTTTACTCCCTTACCTATTGTTTCTGATTTTTTTTTATAAATTACTTATATCAAATGCATACTTCGAAAAGCTGTTAAACTTTTAATTTATGGTGCTTTAAAATTTTTTCTTAAAAGTCAAACCTCTATTAAGTTAATAAAAAAATATTTGTGAAGAAAGTAAGAGAGAAGAGGAAGTAAAATATTTTCAGTAAATTTAGCATTTCCCGACATGGCACAAGTCCTTGATAGCATAAATTCACTTACTGGCAATGATACAATCTGCTATCTTTCGCTTTGGAGAATGCAATACCCGGGATAACGAGGTCTGGAGTTTCAAGCCGAAAGAACGGAGAAGTTATACCTGAAACAGTTTTTCTTTGAATAGAAGAATTTGAGTTGTTTTCACATGAAGTTTGGAGAGAGAAATAAAGAAAACAAAATTTGAGATTATTTCAGAAACGAAAACCAAATCAATAGTAATATATTTTTAGAATTAAAAAAAATATTCGAAAGTGTTTCACGTTAGTCTCTTGTGAGATGGTGCAAGTACAGTAAACCAGCAAAGCCGCAGCCGCATGGCTGACGGTCACGGCCATCGCAATGCTCTGCCGTCGATCGCCCGGCGAATTAGGAGGGCGGCGCGGAACGAGTCGAAGGGGCGCGTGGGTAACCGCAAGGAATAGGCGCTTTGTTACGGCGCCACGCTGTGCCGACAGACGCGGAAATGAAGCCGCTTCGAAGCATTTGCTCAGCATGATAGCAGCTGAGAAAACCAGGGTCGAAAGATGATTTCGGTAATGAGAGCTCTTCAGATAAAAGCATCGGAAATGACTTGGTCGTCAAAAGTGTGTCGAGTTTAATATGTCTTCATGTACAGTAGTTCAGTTTCCATATTGTATCGAATTAGTTTTTTTATTGCTTTGGTCGAAAATGTATCTTGTTACTTTCCAATTACTCGGAATGATAAGGAAAGTATTGTAATCAGTCGAAATAATGGGATCTTTACGTATCCTTATAAATTGGCTCCTGGAGAACCTATTTTCAAAATTTTGGCAATGTTATCCAATGCCGTACGTGTGTGTGTTAAGAATTTTGTTCCCCCGATAACTCACGAGCAAATTGATGCATCGAAACCAAATTTTAGAAGTGACTTTAAATGCACTGGGAAAAGAAGCCTATTTTTGGACCCCTCATATCACCTCGTATCGTAGTGCTCCACTTCCGGTTTCTTAAAATAAAAAAAAATAAAGATATGAATATAAGTATCACGATTGTTCAGTTAATTCTGCGCACAGATTGCTAAACTGTATTTCTGCGAGTCGTACAGTTTTGGAGATACAGCGAAACTTTATTACGCATGTATGTTATTTTTGTGCCGTTTTTAGATCAACCTATAAGGTAATTGTAAAACGTTTACTATGGAAGAGAACTCCAGCAATCTTTGCCTAAATGCATATGACAATCTTCGTCTAAATCCCGAAATGATGTTCAGGAGGGTTGTGAGGTTAAATGTATTTTAACGAAAATTTTTTTAAATAATAATAATAAATTTATTGTCAAAAAACAGTACAAACTGCGTATGACCACGTGGAGGACAATAAACTAATTTACTCTCTATATACCATTTCTTTCTGAAAGTATTTTTCTGTTTTCTTATATTTTTATTACAATAAAGGGTTTTTAGATCTATTGCCTTTTTGTTATGAATTATAATTGGAAAGTTGAGTGGACACACTTCAGATTTTTTTTCAAATATCACTGAAAATATTGGTTACTCCCCAGTCCGTAACTACGTTTTATTGGTAGTAATTTCACGAATTGAAGAAATAATTCGTAGTTATAAATCTGTCTCTTATACACATCTAGATGTGTATAAGANTTATAATGCAAATTCAGTTGTAAAGTCTTCAAGTTATTACAATATTATCTTGCAATATTTATTTCGAATAAAAAAATCATCTTAGTAATCTATATAATTTAATTTTTTATGTAATATCTAAATGGTCGATTTTGATACATTCATAATGATATTAATTTGGAATTACATTCTCACCTTAAATAAGGTCAGTTTTTTCTCCTAACTTTTTTTCTTCTAAACCGTAAATGAATGGAGCGTATTATGGCATCTAACTGTGAATAGCATCAGAAACGGTAGTTTACTACTATAGTAGTAGTAGCAGCGTTGTCACTCGTAGTACTCCGCTGAGCAAGCGAGCCAGCGGTCGATTCCAATTCAGTCAAACTCAGTGAGGTCTTCCTCTGGGGTTTCCCTCTCATTCTCCTTACAAGTGTCTGTTGGTTAACTAACATAGGTTACCCGGGAACCCAACATCTCCTTATCAATGACTTCATTCATGTCATGGTTAGGTTCACTTATTCATGTCATTGTTTGATTCTTACTATAAGACGCGAAATAGATAAACAAAAATATCGTGCGTTGCTGAGCAATAATTTCCATTCTTTAACGAAATAAGTGTCTGAAGTTTTTTAAATTTATGAATTCGTTCATAAGTTGAGAGAACTAATTTTGTCATAATAATGTTATATATACATCCCAAGATTGACTTGAAACTTTAAGAAAATGTCCTACTGCACAGTTTTCCCAATACGTATACAGGTATCGCAAGTTTTGTTAGGTGATAATTGTTATATGCGACAATCCCTATATCACATGTATAAATACGATGGATAAATTAACCATTTGTGTCCAAATTAATACATTACTAAATCTTATTGGTGACGAAGTTGCTGACTGACGTTACATTTGATGGGCTGTGTCTTGATGTTTCTACAGATTAGTTGTACCATTGGAGCTCACGAACTTCGTTGAGTGAATAAGTCAAAGGATGATGTCCATTGTGGAGTCGTGACTACTGTGTGAAGAAAAAAATGCTTAAAAATTAGTGCATTTCTTCACTCCATCTCATGTGGCAGCAATGTGAAGTCGCTTTTACGACGCTCTCGGTGCAGACAGCTTTCGAGAACAGCGGTTCAGTGAGACTGATGAACACTGAAGTTGGGTTTTTATAATGTCCTTGCAGTCTCACACTCAGTCACTATTGGCTGTGTGCACGAAGCACCTCATAACGTCTTCTCCTTGCCATATTGTAGAGATAATCGATTCTTCCCTCCTTGGCTCGCCTAGGACCCCGTTTCACTTTATCACTGCCAGATATGTTTGGCACCCTTGACTTCGTCTGTAACAATAACAATGTTCACAATGAATTACATGTACTCTAGCCGAGAATACACTCCCAGCTTGTCTGAATCGCCAGTGGGCGCAAGACGACGGGAACAATTTTTTGGTCAAGAGACACGATGACAGTACGGACTAATTAAGTATTGGGTAGGCAATTAACAGAATATAACAGAATTTCTTAGAATATATCATTTAATGATGGGATAATCCAAATTGCTTCCATTGCTCATAGCTAAATGTATCTGCAATGGTCACCAATTGTACCAATAAATCCCAGGCAACACCGGTTATTTAGCTAGTTGAGATATAAACTAAAAGATACGTTGACTATGAATGGGTAGGAATAGGATTTACCAAATTCTACCTCTAAACAGATTTGAAATAATCTGATAATACTTCGTGTCTTTGAATGCAGTTCAAGTAGTTAAGACTTTCTTCAGAAGCAAACAAGTAATATTGGGTCTAATGACTATTTGAAATAAAAATTTAATTTATTAGTTTCGTGTCCTTTACTTGGAAGACATGAAAATAACTTGACATGTCGAGATGTAGAAACTGTTTTTCCTAGTGCTAGAAACAAAATATGCATAGAGAAGAGCAGTAATAGAACAGTGAAAAACGTAAATGAATGAATGAAAATGTATCGCTCATCATTATTCGAAGGCCACAGAAGGGGTAACATCGATCATGGCGTGGGGGCGGCGGATACCGCACCGAACCGGACGCTTTGGCCAAGGCCATCGGACGGCAAGGCTGAAGCGCAGGCGAACTGGACCGAAGCGCACGAGTTGCCGCGGGGGCGTTCACTGAAGATGATGCGACTTACGTAACAGAGCTCAGGTTGCCACTCAGATATGAAACTAATTGAGTTCCGGGGTAGATACCAGTATGTCGCTTTTATAATCGTTTTAATGTTACCATGCATTGATTGGAAGATATAATTAATGTACCTTAGAATTAAAATTTTCTCGGACCTGCCGCTTTTATTTCGGGATGGGTGGCGGTTCTGTCAGATTTTTTTTTTTTGTGGGGCTTTACGGCTCGTCAACAGCGAGGTCATTAGAGCCCTTAAAACTTGTACAGGTAGGGAAAATGCAGTTACGCACTAGGGAGAGCCAACATGAATCTCCCCGCGTGTGGGACTCGCCGAAAGACTCAGCCATACCCACTAAAAACCCTCCTGCATTACAACTCAAAACACAAATTCCAACATATCACATGACTTTTACTAAAAACATTTAAAAAAAGAAGAAGAGGAAAGAGGAAAATGAAAGATACCCTAGCCCTAATAGCGTCGGGATCGAAAAGAACAAGAGGTGACCAAGGGAGGTCAGAAAAGAGAAAGGAAGGAGCATGGCACAAGTAAGTGGAAGTAATGCCAGACTCAGCTCGGGGCCCCGTGTTCGCCAAACACGTACTTACTAGATGTAAGTCCCCTGGGGGGGATTTTGTTTGGCTAATACGTGAAGTAATGATAAGATTTCTTTAGATTTCATACAATTTAATACACTATCTCATTTTTCATTGCATTGGTACATTTCCTCTAATTTTATGAATTAAAACTTTCTCCTCAATAATGATTAGTTCTCTAACCATATATTAGAGTACATTATAATGAGAGAAGAAAGAGGGAATTTCTGAAAATTATAATTGAAAATATTGTAGAATCATGTGGAAAAGAAAACACGAGTACCAATTTGGTAATTCTCAAGTGCTTTTATACTTCAGAACTAGGAGAGCAAAGAAATTCCCGGGACTCTTGTTTTCTAACAAAAACAAGCTTTTATAAAGAAAGAGATAGTATTACCAAAGAAAAACAGCTGTGAATATCTGCATTGACCTCCAAACTGTCCACGAATGAAATGCAATGAATTAGAATGATAAGGAACTTCAGTCCATACAGTCGGCTTTAGGATTCATTCATCTATCCCGACCAGAATTCCCTTTCGAGTGTGATAAAGATTTCGGCATCGTGGATAAAAAATGTTTGAATAAAAGTATTTAACTCAAGTGACTTAGCATAGACAAGAATTCAGTACATTCCGATTCCTTAAATTCAACAGCAAATTTCTGCATCGGATAAATTCTTGCGATAGAGCTGTGGTTCATATCTAATTCGAAGTTCATCTGATGCGTAGATTTTGTACGAAGCTTTACATTACTGACGCTGATAAGTTGAGTCTTTTGCTTATTCGGAACGTGATTATTAAGGGAATCCCTACTTTCAAGTGTATATACTATATTAATATGATTGGAGACGAGAATATTGTCTCAATAAGATGTCAAAAATGTCAGTGTACAGAGCGGCGCTCTGTAATAAAGAGTGATCGG
Source organism: Laupala kohalensis (assembly GCA_002313205.1). NCBI lineage: Eukaryota > Metazoa > Arthropoda > Insecta > Orthoptera > Trigonidiidae > Laupala > Laupala kohalensis. Next base: position 182,290 of record NNCF01126268.1, read on the forward strand.
GCAACCAACGTAACTCCCTTGCTGAAACATATTTATGAGATCTAAAAAACTAGTCTAATTATGACTTCTCTAATTATTCGTATTCTAGAAATGTGATTCATTTTATTTATCCACAGATGATGTCAGCTAAGTATGTACTCGTATGTTCAAACATATTATTAACTTTGACCTTTCAGACGTGAACGCTAACTTCATGTGTATTAGAATGATAGGGGTGTCTTGATGAATAATTTGCAGCTTGAAACAATCTTTACAATAAACATTGTGACATTCGGATTCCCAATTTTAACACTTACACCTCTATATGTGCTATACGTGATATAATTAGTATTCACTATTTACTTCATTCTCACATAATTATAATTATTCTTGAACATTTTATTTTTATCTTAAAATATATTGAGATAGTTCATCTCTATAAATTCGTAAGATGATGTAAGAGATATAAAAAGCGACACTGAAATTAAGTTTAATTCTGTCTTACAACGAGAAAACGAGATTTCTCCAGGATGTTCGATAACCTTCCACATATCACGCTTCCATAGTGTAGATCGCAAATCTCAAGATTATCTCATCTTCACGTACTTTGTATTCAAAACATGATCGCCTCTTCGGAATAAATCAAGTATCTTGCGAGCCAATAAACCACAAGGAATGGAACAGATAGGAGCTCTCGAATTGGTTGCCTTGATAATCCGTGAATGTATGTAATGAGTCCAAAAATATACGTACTCGTTACGCGAGATCGAAATGTAATGAAGTGAATCACGTGACGAATTCAAAAGTTCCGTGCTTGAGCCGAACATCGCGGTATCGTGAATTACCATTCACTCACTTTCCTCCCTTTTCTTCTCTTTCCAAGGCCACGTATCCGTATGGCTCCAGTTTTGCTTCATCAATGATTCCCATGATTTATTGGTTCCTAATCTAATTAATAAAGAGCTAAAGTCAACAAAATGCCAATAAAATATTTTGACTTCTTGATTGATGTTTTGTATCCTCTCATAATTCCTGTCATACCATTAAATATGAAGATGCATGAGTTACGATATAAAAAAGAATTAAATTTTCGAAAGGGTAAACTCAAAATTTTCACTACCCGGAAATCAAACGAACAAAATGTATTGTTTGTGTAAACACTAAAGTAGGTATTTTTTAAATGTACTTTCATAACGAATTATTAGGTGGATTAATTAAAATAAGACCATAAATATTGAATTAAATTAGCATTGTGTAAATTTTTGGCGAACGTATTGCCAACTGTTGTTCTTATCTTTACAATTTATATTATCTTCATGATTTATTTTAAGATGTAAAACTCATTTATTTTCTTCATTTTCTTTTCAAAATCATAATTTTTCTATATTCATATCAAGTGATTGGGAAGATAAAGAACCTGAAAACTGACAATTCTTCCACTTGTCTCTCCATATTATTGCATTACATCTCTATCAATTTGAAAGTAGGAAACATATACGGACCCATTGATTGAGACATCATGTGTCGGAAATCTTGAAACAAAAATTTAGAAGATGGCTCCACCAGTATTTATTGCAAATCCTGTTGATTTAGAACAATTTAGAAAAATATTTTATGAATCATCACAAAAAATCTTGAAAAGTATAAACAAACATAAATTCATAAAAATAGCTTACGATTATATATTTAACAGAATTTGTGTCCGCTGCATAGCGTAAAGACGAGTTGACCAAATGCTTCGAAATTTCGGGTATGCATTGTACAGAAAAGGTGCAAGAATACAGTACAGTGACTTATTTGTATTTTATTTATAATTTAAAAAAATTAAGTGTGTCTTAACAAAGTTGTGTAACGTTGCGAAAACCCAACAAAAAGACCAAGAGCTTTGATAATCTGCATTCTCTATGTGCACCACCCATATTTTAAAAAAAATTTAGTTTAGTGATTTCTTGTTGAATACGCGTTATATTTTTGTTTTCTCATAGCACAGACACTTGAAGCCCCAGAGCTTCGAAATTCTGGCACGTTTTGTCCAGGGTTAGTTCGTCTGTGGACCATCGAACAAATTCGGAACGCAAATTCTATGAGAAAATTTGGTACTCGGTTCTCGTGGATGTGTCCATCAGCACTATAAATCAATTTTTATGAATGGATAATTGGCTAATTTTTAAGTGGACGTAAAACTCTTTTCTTACGTTTTTTTCGCCATGCACTTGGACTTCCGGACCTCGAGCTTTGACATTTGGCTCACGTGTTCAACACTGTTAGTCCGTGAAGGCCTACGAATATTTTCTTAAAAATTCGAATTAGATTTTTCTTTATTGGCTTTTAGCACTTATTGGTGTCCGTTGCGGAAGGTCTAGTTTCAAAATACGGCACACATGTTCTCTAAGGTGAGTTCAAGAGCACCACTGTGTTGTTTTCGAAATTTGAATTAGATTGAATTGGATTAGATATTTTGATTCCACAATTTTGTTATAAATCAATGGTGATTCAGGAAGAACAGTTGTATCAAAAAGGGTATTAATTGAGTAAAACATAATATTCTTGTAGATGAAATAAGTATTATCATCAAAGTCAGCACGGTTGGTAAAAGTTCAATGTTTGAGCGAAAGAACGGTGCTCAAAAACAGAGAAACGTAGAATATACTGTTCTGTGCGATAGAGTGCTGTAGTGTTGTCCTCCTCACACAGAATAGTACGTTCTCAGCTTACTAGATTCGCCAGTTTCTCCGCTGCACATCATTCTTTCGTTCAAATATTCGATTTGGATAACGGAACAACTGTGACACTTGGTTTATTTGACTAAGGAAACCTAATATCAGGGTGTTCGCAATAAAATTATTTTAAGTTTATACATTTCATTAACAAAACAGATTATTTAGAATTAAATAAATTTTTATTAGTTTAATGAAGTGGAGCCTTGACCTGATATAATTGGACAACCCATCCACAATTTGTTTGTTTACATCTTATGTTAAGCAAAAACTACCTTTGGTACGGTCAGGGTCGACTTGATTCGGGATTTTGTACTATAGACGAAAGTAAGTAACTACGAGTACTGTGAACATAATTATCATGAGAGTTCTTTGGTCCTCTCATTATTTTCGTATTAGTTACAGAATTTTACGACCTTTAATGGACAACGGTTGAAAATTATAATTTCATTCTTTGTTACCAAGGTACTGCTACTTTATTTATGCAAGCACACAATTATGGTCAAAATCCAAGCAAAAAATGTGCAGTTAAGTGTAGTAATTCCATTAAAAGTTAATTTCTATTACTTCCATGACTATCGGAGTATGTGAAATAGTGGGAAAATTTCAAATCGATCCTCCGGGCAACGCTGATATGTTCCACCAATACGCAAATTATTAATAAGACGATTCATTTTTTTAAATATTTTACTGTACGTATTTCTTACATTGTTAATATATTATTTAATTATTTATCAAGTATAATATTTCATCGTGCCCCTATACCTTAACACAGAGTCATTACCAAGGTCATATATGAACCTGCTTTTTTAAAATCATAAATCTTTATTTGCAACTTGTTCTTAGAAATTGAACTTGAGGCAAATATTGCACAAGGAGTAAAAATAAAAAGTAAAAATATATAAGTATAAAGTGGACATTCAGCAGTGTTACTTCAAATGAACATTGAGAAAAGAAAAATTAACATTGAAAATGAAAATATATAGTTAAAATCTAGTCACTAAATCTAAAGGATGGTGGCGTTTGAGGCGTCTTCTATGGTCACAATTGTGAAGTAGAGATAATTGGGGTGTATGTTAAGTCTGTTTAAATAATTTGAGCTGTATCTTGTAATATCTTGCTTTGCTGTTCGGATGCGCAAGTCCTGGTGGAGAGTTGCATTTGTGATGTACCATGGTACGTCAGCGACAATGCGTAGAGTTTTCGACAGGAATATTTGTAGGATTTCAATGTTAGAGGTGGAGGCAGTTCCCCACAGTTGTATTCCAAAGGACCATATTGGTTCTTTCTCCACTGAGTGGTGGATATTACGTACTACGACTGAATGTGCGATCTTCTTTCAGTTGGTACGTATAATTCTACTGTTAACTAGATGTTTAACAAGTTTTCTGTAAGTGTCTGGAGTTTCTGGCAAAACTTTTATTTTGTCACTAGACATACATTTGATTTGAAATTCTTTTTTTGTTAGTACTTCACAAATAAAGTTTATCATATCCGGTACGTTTGTTACGTTAGGGATGAATATTGGTGGCATTGCATTTTTCACAGATGGTGCTTCTTCATTGACGTGCGTTTCATCTGAGCTTCACACTTCGAATCAATTATGAGTAGGGATTGTAGAAACTATATTAGAAACTTTTTACCTTACCATTCTGGTCTTCTAGGTTTCATGTATTGGTACTTGTGGATGAGTAGTTTTGCCACGAGCACCGTGTTAAGTCCACAGGTGTCGTATTCTCACTGCTTGCGTCCATGTTAAATTATGATTCTGTGGGTTGCCCTTGCTGTATGCTGCCGGACTGGAGAGCGGTTAATGTAACAGCGCAGTCCACGTAGCCACTACATGACGCAGTGGAGGACCACACGTCTAAGTTGTTCACAGTAGAAATCTCTATTTGCTGAATGTTGTCACAATGTAATTGTCTTCTAGCACTATTAAATAAAAGTAATTTATGCTATATTTCCTCGAAGTACTGGCACAAAATAGTAGCACTGTTCGACATACACACTCTTATCGCACTGTTAAGAGAGCGAACCGATACGATGCATATGTTCACCACCGAGGTTCACAGTGAAGTAGATATATGAACCTGTGTTTCTTTTTTCCTTGAAAATAAAGTGCTTCATTTCGTTTCAGATTTCTTTTCTTTTTGCTCTTTCTACTATCCATGTATGTCTCACTGTGATCCACTTATATTTGTTTCATCTTCTCTTTTTTATTATATTCTTACATTTCGTTTTTTGCTGCATTACGTAATGTTACAATTTCTGTTATATAATCGGTAAAATCAGTATATTTACTTTTACTTCCAATTACAAATTCCCAGTCATTTAAATTTGTTAAACCCTGTGACTTCATTTTCTCAAACCATCTTAATTATATTATGTTGAATGAATGAAAATGGGAAACGGGACCGAGATTCGAACTCGGGACCTTCTGCTTAACGCTCTGATGTGCTTATAAAGTGCGCCATCCTCTTCACCTCTGGGCACAGTCTACCATTTTCATTCAACTTGCGAGACCCACAGACCTCTGAGATGGTATCATAGAGACTAGAATCCTTATATGAGGTGATTCTCTAAGGAAATACTTGATAGTGGAGCGGTATTTTCCAATTCACCGCAATTAAAGAGATTTCTGTATCATTTTTAATATATAATTAGTCAATATAAATACTTTTCTCACTAAAATTATTCCAATTTTCATGAACATCCACATATGAAACATTAGGCCTCCAATGACCTTGCCGTTGTTCGAGTTGTTAATAACTACTCTTATTGTACATATCTTGTCAGCGTAATGTTTATACTTTTTGTAATTACTTTTGTGAAATATCAACCCCGGATTTTCATTAAATATCGTTACACTTTTCTCAATCGAACTGATTTCATAATTTTCTATTTATTTTCCCCGAAATATTTCCTCTCAAAAAACGAATGAAAACCTCGTCAACATTGGGTCATGACGAGGTTATCTTTTACTATCTCCTGTCTTCATATATAGTTGATATAATTTCTTCCTTTTAAAGGATATGTATTCCAATTGTACTGTCTTATGTCTATATAATTTTGGGTGCTATTCCACTATCCTGTTAGTTATGTATCTCCTATTTTCCCAATGTCTATAAAAAATTGATGAACGACTCAAAATTTTGTTTATATCCTCTTAATTTCTTCCATCATTGATGTTCATAATGTCTCTTGTATTCTTTAATAAGTTTTGCTCTCTTTTCCCCTGATAAAAGATTTAAAATGAGTGATAATATAATCTTGTCACACGTGCCCCTGCTGCCTCCATTTCTAGAGTCACCACGGTCCCCGCCACGCCACCTCCCCAAGCTCGTGCCACGTACGTGCCAGTCGTTGGCGAGTGTCTCTGCGGCGGAGGATGGTGATTACGCTCCTCGACGTAGCAGGTGGTTAAGCGAGGGACGCGGGGCCATTAATCCGGCGCGGGAATCGATTATCGAAGGTCCGAGCACAACCTTTGCCTGTGTCCCCGCCTCCTTTTCTTTGCAGAGACACGCAGCTCCGGTGAAAACGATCACTTTGTTGCGGTGCTTCGCCGGAGAGAGACTCTTGGCAATTGGAAGGTGATGGAGAGGGAAGGAGAGAGAGGTGTTGAGTGAAGTCCGTGCGAGCGTGAACTGCGAGAGATGCATTAACAGAAGAATGACCATCGACACGTTGAGATAATTTGGAAGGTCATTTTGTAAGTTGTCGAGGTTGTTTCGGAGAAAATTATCCATACCGTTATTGCAGTTATCATAAATCTGTCTCCTAGATCCTCCTTTATCATGGAACTTTCTTACCGAAAAAAAAAATGATAATTTTGTTCTACAAATGTTAAAGTTGTTGTACCGGTTTTAACTAAGAATACAAAAAATATCAAGACACTGAGATAATGAATTGGAACACAACAATGAATTATTATTATTATTCACGTAAATTCAATTTTTGACGCAATGAAAAATTGAAAAAATCAATCATAAAATACAATAAAAATACCAAAGAAGAAAGAGCATGTTCTTTAAATTACTTCTCGCGTTTCTATATCATTCACATATTATTACTTCTGTTTGCATAATAAAGTATTGACAGATGTCATGTGATTCTTCCGTGTATTAATCATACACATGCTACGGTTGGTGCAACAGGAGTTAATAAGTTCAGGACTGGAGAAGTGTCCAGAAATAACCCTTTTGTGAATAAATTTTTCTTAACTGCTTCTTCTACACATGTCACAGTCATAGTAAGTGTTTACTCCTCTCCAAATACACATGAAGACCGACAGAGCAAATTTATAAACGTAATAAATACAGTATAGTTTTATCTTTTTGATATGAATTGAATGTTCATTTAATTTTGTACTCAGGCAACTTCCCAAACACATGAATATTAACACAAAATAAATGGTGATATATCGGTGAACAAACATGTAATTTAATTTAGGCAAGTTTCCATAGGTATGAAATATAGAATGGATCGTTTTATTTTCCAGACAATAATTTGGAACAGGGATACATTGAACCATTGCTCTAACTGAAAGGTGTGCTCTTAAAATCTCGTCCGACGGAGTAGTGCAAAATATCTGGGGTCGCAGGGTGGTGCTATCAAGCCATTGTTCGCACACCTTCTCTCACGACGAAAGACGAACGATGGGTTCGTGGCCCAGCCGCGAGGTGCCACGATTCTTTCCTGCGTTTATCGATATCAATGCTGGTATCGACATTTTCATTCGCATCATTTTGATCGCCAGACCGTTACAACTGAAATTCTTCGTGGAGAAAATAACAGAATGTAATATTTCTACGAGAATTTATGTACAGTTTCAAATTCTTTTGACTGAAATATGTAACAACCACTCATACGGTTTTTCCTCTAAAGTAACATTTGATTTGATAACGTAGTTAAAATAATTATTATAGAAAACCAAAACATTTAACTAGTAGGTCTCATAAAGGTAGTTCTCATTATTTAATAATGACTTCGTTGTTGAGATTCTATCGTGAGATCGTAATTCCATATAAAAAGGTCTAATCTACACTGAAAATGTTATTATGAAAAGCAGTACAAAGTTATAAATTGTAAACGAAAAAAATTAATAATTATTGTCAACTAAAATGCAGTTTTTTATTTTGAACTCTTTACTTTAATGATAGCTTTTTCATGCTCCTATTTTATTTTCTATTCTTATGTACGTGTGGAATAACAGTTCTTATTTATACTTCCTCCCACTTTCCCAAATATCACCCTACACTCCATCGAATCGTAAATTTTCCTGAATACGTTGACCTCACTTTCGCCGATTCACCTGATGTCAGTAACCTGCCTGCTTGTCTGGAGCTCCATCCACCGTTAGTACCTTTTGAATTTTTGACTTTCTCTGTTTATTTCCAGCAATCACACATTCGTTTATTGAGGGTTCTGTTTGAAAGTTCTTATTATCATGAACAACACTAGAAAATATATATGGAAATTATTTTATTATTGTGCATTCTTGAAAAAATAATTTTAACATGAATGTATTTTCATCTCTTCAAAAGTAGTATTGAAGAATAAAAAATATTTTAAAAAATTATATAAAAAATAAATGTTCTAGTTCTCTGTACTCAAATATTCAGATATGTATGTTAAAAATCATCAGCGAATACGTGAGATGAAAGTTGGCTGGAGAGCACCATTGATATACAGACGTATTGTATTGTGTGGAGTATAGCCGCAGTGAAGACTGTAACAGTACACAATGCCATTAAACCATCTTTATGCTGTCTAATTATTCATGATTGAAAATAGCTAGGGAGCTTTCAGGATGATACCATGAGACTACTCACTTTATTTAGTACAGATCGGAGAGAGGTGTGTATCGGAAGTCTTTAATATTCTTCTATTCTACCGCGTTAGCTTTTTCTCTATGTGGGGTTAATTCGTATCATTTTTTCCCTACTATCTCAAAAAATTCTTCATTTTGTACATTCTCATTTCATTTTCATGTTCTTCATATATCAATAATATAATAATTATTTTTCTTATAAATAATATATCTTTCTTATAAATAAATTCTAAAACTTCGAAATCAATTTTTTGATGAAACTCCACATATTTCACTGCGCTCACTGGATACAAATGTCTTCTGGTACAAACGACAGTTCACTGATGGGGTGCGCAGTGCGACTGAAAGAAACGCCCAGCCCGACAGTCGCACAATTTGTCGGATTGGGACAATAACGACTAACAGTTTTGTCATTTCCTTGGTCAGTCGCCAGTGTGTGTGATCTCATTTCTACAAACGACCACAGATACAACTCTGATATGAGGTAGCTCAACACAGAAAGAGTAGTTTTTGGAAACAAAGGTTTAGTGTGAGCTCGATATAATATGATTGATTCAAATAATATCAATGACATTTTATATAAAAAATATTTTTCCTGATATGGAAGATACTTTTTTTTCAGAAAGTAACGCTAAATTCACTGCAGTCTATGCGTCATAATATTTGGCTAGAGGTTTAATGTTAAGGTCTCATTCCTATCTGAGGATACGAGTGAGTCTTGGAAAAATTCTCAATTTTCTTACTATAATACATTATTTATTTCACAAATAACTCATCAATTTTTTTTTAATTTTAATGATAAATTTCAAAATATTATTACGATAAAGTATAGCATTACAAGGCTTGTCGCATCTTAAATTAGCCGAGCGCCGTTTCAGAACATTTGTGTTTTCTCTCTTTCCCCACGCGTAATGCGCTTATTGTTTCCTCTTCCGAGACCTCACCCTGACGTCACAATCGCTTATTTCCACGCTGTTAATCGACGACAAGTTATGAAGAATGGAGCGCCCTCTAATGATGGAGATTAACGTAAATTGTTCATAATCCGGCGTGGAGCAGGCAAAGACCGAGACAGCACTCGATGCTGAGCTTCACCCCTTGACGAGCGATTCTTGAGGCGAGTCATGATTCACATCATGAACGATTCTCGGAGAGGCATTGGAGCTTAAGCGGTGCGCGTCCTCTGTCGCCGGGGTATGTAGCATGTGCCGTTAAATCAGGCCACGGGCTTAGAACGCGCTTCTCGACGAGCATGACGAGTAAGGGAATGCAGGTGGCCGAGCGATTTAAGTCGTTGCCGTCGAAACAAACATGGGATGGCGGCGGCGGTAGAGAAGAGGAAAAATAAAAAGTGGGATAACAGATTACGCGGTTAGGTAAAAAAAACAACTTATAGTCATATTCTAAAAATATATATTTTATAGTGGACCAAAGTCATATCATGAACGAAAAAATTATAGTTAGATATCATTATATCGACATCAACATACAGATTGATTCTCAAATGTCCCAGAAATTTCCTTTTTTGCAAAACAGGATGGAGTAAATCACACCAATGAAGTAATGTTGTTAAAAATATTAAAAGATGTGTTGGCAGTTTCCTGCTACTTCATATTTCACCTTTTCCTTTCCCAGATAACAGTATTTAAAAATTACATCGAGAAAAGAAGCTTCTCTACTCATTTATTCGAAAACTTGACTGTAATTAACTTGAGTCCTGACAATTGACAGTTCTGACGCGTGTGGCCATGCTGTTATAAACAATATTTTTGAGAATCGTACGTGAGTTACGTGATGCTTCATTCTGCACTATCATATACTGTTACTAACTATTCTGATGTTCTTTTGACAACATTGTTCAATGCATCATATGACATCCAGCGAACAGATGGAGGAAAGAACTAATTGCCATATTATACAGGTAAATAAAGTAGTCTAGCTAAATACAAGTAAAAGTTCTTACTGTCATAGAGAATGTTAGTTAAACTCAATTTTCAATTTACTTTATCATAAGCTAGTGATAATTAAAAACACATTTCGAAAAAAAATATGTATCAGTTTTGAATAAATGGATAAGATTAAAACTTTTGAAATTGTTTTGAATGATAAAAACGAAATATTCGTGTATTCATTCCTGGTAAGCGTTTATTATATATCTGCTATACGTGTATTTCATATATAAGTAATTTTTATACTACTGATCCGTATAAAATATATTTCTGATAGTAATTATTTAACGTCATCCCGAGGTAGGTTGTACATCTTTAACGAAGAAAAATTTAAATCTTTTCGATGTAAATCTAAGACAAGCATAGTAAATACCTTAATAAGAAAGTCACATATCTCACCATATTCTTTTCAATTTTCTCAAACTTAATTATCTTTCGATGCATCATTTATGTACACAGTGACGTCTCAAGAGTTGCATCATATTTTCATATTTCTATTATAGCTAAATGAAACGTCTCAAAAAAAGCCTGCAGATGACCTTCCAGTCACTTTGATTCCTCGACTCATCGCTTTCCGCGAAATGTTCATAAAGTAGATACCAATCAATTTTTATAGGACAGTAATTGGTTGGTAAGTAAGTACTTGCCAAAGGTTGTATTTTCTTTACAATTCGCGTGACAAGCTTGAGGACAAATAATTCAACATACAATATTAAATCATTCCTGCGATGAAAATAGTAAGTACGTTTATTTTTATTAGGATCTACGAACGTGAAATGTGTATAGGATATTAGCAATTGGCATTGCATGAGCTTAAAAGCAACCTAAACTTGTTTTATTCGTTTTAGTACATGGCATAAATAAAAACTTGTTTTTAAAAATAATTTTTATTTATTATGTTATATTTTTTAGTATTAGAATTTGTTTATTTATTTGTCGTTATAATTAAACAAAATACATAAAAGCTTTTTAAGCACAAACTCTTATTTAATATAAATAAATAATATAAAATTATCTGTGTGATACACCTTCCGGTAGCATAAACATCCTTTTGAGAAACAAAGGTAATGATAAGATAATAAGTTACAGTAAAAAAGGTGTTGGTTATTGAGTTATAGCCTATTTGTATGAAGAGCTGATTGTATTTCAGGGAGCGGTTCCCGGAAATAATCCACTGGGAGGTATCTCGTAATATCATATAATTTTTATTTCTTTATTTGAGTTAGACATGTTGATGGAACTGGTTTAAAATTCAGTTGCAAGATTTGGTCCGACATACTAACATCAATTTTAACTCACAACTTCCGAGTACCTACTCCGAGGACAGCACATCTGTGGCCAGAGCAGGAAGTCCCGGGTTCGAGTCGCGGTACGTCACAATTTTCACCTGGCAGTTGACGATGAAAACACTCTTCCAGGAGTAGGTACTCGGAAGTTGTGAGTTAAAATTGGCATCCGACGCGTAGGTACGCTAAAACCGGGCTTAAAAGCTACCAGCATTGGAGCCGCCTGTGGTCACTTACCCCTGAAGGGGGATGTGATCCAGGTCTGCCGGAACAGACCGGGTGGAAGTTGCTTGAGAACTTGGGAGTCGAAGCGGGTGGTGCAGTGGACAGTACACCTGCGGCCAGACCAGAAGGTCCTGGGTGCGAGCCCCGGTCCGTCGCAGTTTTCACTTGGCCGTTGACGATGCATACTAACATCAAGTTAAATAAAAGCTTGTAAAAACGTGCTTTTACGATCCTCATCAATATTTTAAAATGGTAACGTACTCCTTCCACATAACTTTGCGTTAATAAATTATCAAAATTAGAAAATTCGTAATAATATACGAGATATTACTTGATCAAATGAACATGCAGCACAATTGACAAGTTATAATTTGTTTAACAATATCGCAGGTAAAAAATCGGGACTAATTAATTATATATGAACTTTCTTTCAAAATTAATTGTTAATTTTATTCATACGTATCATATACTAATCCCAAATTTTTCATTCGTCTTCAGTTATTTCTTTTTCTGAAAATATGATACTGATTATATGTGAAAATTAATTAAATATTGTTTCTAATATTTTAAAAAGTATAAAAGAGTGTATACGAAAATAAAACTTATTTGGATTACATATATTATAATTTAGAATGAATAATCTAATCATTTTCCTTTGACGAGAAAAACTACTTCTAGAAGTAGATTGATATGTATAATACTAATTATATATATATACTAATTTTTTATTCATACACCGAAATTAGAAACATTTAAATTATAGGAATCTTTCATTGATTGGGGACGTCACGTTTTACTGCAGAGTACGGTCCTTGGGTGTAGTTATTTGTTTGTTTCGTTATCTTTCTCTTTCTCCCATTTCGCTCAGTCACATTTTACAACCCCATTATATCTCGAAGTTCGTAGAAATATGACCTACAAATTCTGTATTCTTCAAGCAATGACTTGCAGAGAAAGACCTTGGTATCAAATCAACTCTTTCAGGTGACATTTCTAGAAAACGAAAGAAGTGTTGTAGCGTAGCGCAAAAAGTGTCCAATCACTTCCTGGTATTTGTAATTTACGCAGGCGCGGTACCTAGATTACTGTCACTCCAAACGTCTTTGCGAACAAAACTAGTAGCTGTTATATGATCGGGAAAATAACCCCCAGCGCATCATTTTCTCTCTCGCTTTTACGGTGCAGTATTTACGCTCACTCACGTTCAATTTGTTCACCTGACAAAACAGGTTCACGAAGAATCTACAGTGCTCACACATCGGCAGTTACCCTAATAATTGTACTCCATCATCACATTTTCACAACCAAACACAGCTCCTAAGACCGATAGATTTGAGTACTTTGACATTCAGCGTTCGTTGCCCTATGTTTTACACCCATTTCATATTAGACTAGATCCATCACATGCTTATTAACGTAAAAATTACCCACCAGTTATTTTTAAACCATATGAAGAGGTGCAATGTATTGATAACAAAGAGATTTTAAACGATCCTCTTCATTTCGACAACTTTTGTAGGGGTTCAGTAAATATCAGTAGATTGATGAGTAGTCGCTAATATTCTATTGATATTTACGTTTAATATTAAAATATGAACTGCATTAGAAATCTTGTAGTATTTAATTTCTATTGGATCGTTATTTCAAGTTTTTTGGGTTTATCATCATCACGCGCATAATTATATAATTTGTTACCCAACAAACCACTTGTGATAAACCAAGAAAACCTTCACAAATAAAATTCTATGTTCTTTTCCGATACAAAAATCGGAGTCAAATTTAGGAAACAAAAATATCTTCCCTTTTTGTTCAATGTTGCACTTTTACTTCGCGCTTTGAATCTTCAAGACGCGCTTGAGCGCTAAAGTGCCTCCAGACATATTTACTTCTCACTAGTAGCAAAACTTGCCTGCAGACACTCTTTGCCTCTCGATCGATGCCGCACTTCCCTATAATTAGAACAAATAATTTTACACCCACTACGGTTAAAGCCGACCGCCCTCGTAAATGACAGTAAGGGAAGCGTCAGAGAATATGGTGACGGTCTTCGTAGATGATGATGGACAAATTGAAACAGGGTTACTGGAGAGGAAATATCTAAGTGAAGAAACGAAAGTGTCAAAGGGGTTTCAATTTTTAAAAAACGGGAATCATGTGAGGAATGTTATAAAAGTTTAATGGTGGAGATAGAGACACGCCAAAACTAGAATAGTAGTATCAGCAACAGCGGCTAATACAGGTATTATGAATTACGGGGATAGCAAATGAAAGGTGTAAGAATGGTGATGGATGATTCTGAAAGTGTGGTTGCTACCTATAGGGAAAGCAGTCAGTACATGAGTGCGTGGAGGGTTGGGTACATGGGTGGAAACAATAGTGGTGGCAGCAGCTACAGCGTTATCTTCTGCCTATCGTTACTTTCGACAGGTGTTCGTTCCTCTTAATGGGCAGCTAGTATCTAGAATTGAATAATAAATATTTATGCCAAATATTAAAATGCGATTGAGTGAAACGTCTTTCTTACCTTCCTTGACATGTGTGTTCAGTGTACGAGGTTGGCATCCTTATGGGCAGAGTGACGTGTATGGCTGAGATAATGCGATCGGCGTCTTGTGTGGCAGCGGAAGTAACGACTCACGGGGCATCAGAAATGGCGGAGACGACTGCGTCGGCGGTGTGCGCTCGGTCGCCGCGACGCCTGCCCCCTCCCTCTGCCCGACTCCCGCGGCGCTTAACCGCCCACAGAAGCGACGTAAAAATGGAAATCGCTTTCTCGCAGAACTGAGTGGACATGCGGCATGCAACTGCACAGTCGTCTTGAGCGACTGGTCTTCACCCTATAAGCCATTTCAATACGTCTGCTCATCCTTCATTGAGGTGGAAGACCTCTGCCGACTGCGCTTCAAACTGCTACTGGCAGCGCCGTTCCTGCCATCCTTCGTTGCGTCTGTTCCCGCGCACACGCCGCTTCCTCAGATGTCAACCTATCCCTCGGAGAAGTTGCTTAAGACTTTCTTAAGGGTAGTGGCTTTGGTTTCAGACAATTAGCAATTTAGTTTGTCTGGTCTAACCTTACCGCAAATAATGCAAATAATAAGATGAACCAAATGAAAACGACATAGGTATCTTTTACTATTCATTGGCTAAACAATTACAAAAAAAATGATTTTGGCCGTAATTGTTTAACATACATTTCATGGTCATAAATAAGTCGATAAATGGTCAGAAACTTGTTGAAGTTGGCAGAGCCCTGAACATGTTATAAACAATGCTTACGTTTGTGGTAATTAACTATATAAATAGCCAATAAATGGTCAGTAACTCTGGACCACTTTTCATTTGGTTATGGTATATCATATTATTTTGTTCATGTCATCAGCCGTTTCTCAAGGAATCGGTGGTCTTTTTCTCAGTCCTGTTCATATCCCCACACTCATATACTCTTTTATGGCTATCTGTAAATCTCATTTTCGACCTAAAAACTTATTGCTAGATTATTTTATGTCTAAAACTTTGGAGTTCGTTATATGGGAATTACGCATCTAAATCTATGCATATGGGGAACAAGTCAAAATATCATGTGTTTGTCTTCAAGCCTGTAACTGTCTTTTGTTGATGCCATGACAGTACTTGGATATTCTACATTGTTTTGTACATGTAGGTTTCACTTTAACTATTTTTGAAAAAAACAACAACTCAAATTCTTGTGCAAGGCACCAAACGATAGTGAGTATGTGAATATATCTCTTTGTTTTGTCCGTCCTTTTTTTGCAAAGACACCCTAGAAGCATGTCTGTAAACACTATTTAACATAATTAGGTGCTGAAAGATTCCATGTTCTTTTTTGAAGAAGAATATTGTTTGTTCACAATGAGAAAATGGATGGTAAAACTTAAGTCTTCTATTCATATTTCTGGAGGAAGTGATGAAGCTTGGTGAGGCGCGGTAGGGAGTGATTGAAACTAAACTAGATTTCACATGACATCCAACATAGTTTTATTAGTAATTAATTTTCTGCAGATAGCTATTACAATCACTCCAAAGCGTAAAGAAACATTTTTACACATATAATAATTATTTTAAGGTGTTCAAGAGATAACAGGGATTTTCGACTTAAGCTTTTACGCAATACCTAATTTATTATTCACAATAGTTAAATAACCAATGTATCCTTGGAATTGGCCAAAGAAAAGTTTTAGTTTCCCCTCAAAACTTGTTTTACATTTGAATGTATAAAATAAAAATTGGATATGAAAACCCATCTACAGTATTTTAAAATAATAACATTGTGAGTTTATGTAGTGAGAGTTTATTTGGACGGAGTCTATTCTCCAGACTTGAAAGTTTAACTGATGTTTTCTTTTACTTGATGCATCAAATTAATGTATTTTGCTAATGGTAGATATCGGAGAAAGAGATTTAGTTAATCAGAGACTCTTATTCACCGCGATTTTTCACTTAAGTTCACACACAGACAAGTTCAAAAGCGAGGAACGTTTTCTTTCATTTCGTAGGTGTCACAAGTCAGTTTTAACTTCTTTACGTGGAAACTATTTTCGGGAAATTTGCGTTATAATACATTTTTTGTCAAAAAGACAGTTACAAACTGCGTATAATCATGCGGAAGACAATACTCTCTAGAAGCAAGCAAGAGACCATCCCACACGATCAAGGTGGATTTAATATTTCAGCACACTCTTAAGGTAAGAATAAAGATAGTTAGCAACAAGTTATAATATCGACAGAATCTAAACAAATTAGTATTTAATGAAATATAAAGATTTTCATTTTCAAGTAAGTATCTATTATCAAACTACCAAAATCCATATGCACACTATCGAAAATATTTTCCCCCCAAGGATCCTGTATGAGGATGTATTTTCATGTTCTATTAACATTAGAGAAATGTGCTACCATTGTTTATGGTGTTTTTTAGTTTTCATCTCGTACTCTTGGCGCCGTTGATTTTTTAATCCAAATTTCATTTTTCAAATAAGCAAATAAGTGCACATTGCGGTTTGGTTATCAACGGAGAAATCCGTTTACATTCATATACACACTGCGATATGAAGACAAGTTCACAATTCAATCAACACTTTTGTGGATAGCTTATATTTAAAAATATATTATAGTTTTGAATGAAAAAAAAGACAATCAGAATATAAGGGCCGCAAGAATTACTGCCTATTAATCACCATTTTTAAAACGAGTTCCATTATTTTTCATTATCATATTGATGTTATTTTTTGTTTGTTTCATGTTCGAAATTGAAAGGAAAAATGTAATGAAATTTAAGAGCATTAATTATTCAGATTCTCATTACGTTGTCAACAGTTGTTGATCAACAAATCCGAGTGACTAAATGAACGACGCTTTGGAGACTAAATATTCACATGCAAAACATGTATTCACATACAAAACATGAAGTAGGAAATAAATTTTAGTAAAAATCGTACTTCCTTTGGGTCAAATTGCATCATGATCCACTAAAGATAGGGAAAGAAAGGCGAGGCATTCATATTAGAATAACTGAAATGTCAACAAACTATTTTTGAAACTACTCCTCCAAATTTTGGTATTTCAATATTTCATCATAAGTGAGTTGTTCCATTTCCTGAGTATTGTTTATGTTGGTAGGAAAATTTTCAATATTACACCGTCAACTCACAATCGCGAAAACGATTATGATAATAGTTTCTTTGTTGGTAATCAAGAATTTAGTTTAATTTTCTCTTGAATATTTGCCGAAATTTATTTCTGCTGTTTGCTCCCTAGTTAGAATCGCGGTTCTACACAATTTGAAGGCAAATGTAATAAAAATGAGCTTTGAAAGTATCTCGAGGCGTCCCATCAATGTGATGGAAAGTGACAAGACGATGGATAATATGCAAAAAAAGTCTTTTAGTTGGGTATGAACAGTCAAAGTTTTTAGAATTTGGTGCTACCATATCGACCACAAGATAAACAAAAAAAAATATTTACACGAGGTAGAATACATACTTCGTAAGTTGAATTTGCACCTTATTTGAATAATAGTTTTATGTTGATTACATCGAGAAATATGTTATAAGAACAAATACGATGTGTTTCAGAGAACTATTGATGTTCACTTTCATTTAGTTTTTTGTTAGGTGAAATCAAGCACTTCTCTTCTCGCCCCGTTCCCACGCGTTTCCGTTCGTAAAAGATCGCCATTGCGGAAGAGATTTGACGCGTCACAATCTCTTCTCTCAGTAGGTTCCGGGTTCGACGTAAGCGTGTGAGCGCGCGAACGCCGGCAATTCAGTGCTAGCGGAGCAGACCGGTCCAGAGAGATCGCGTGGGTCGGCGACAGTGGAGTCGATGGCGAAACCGGTGGTGACGACGGAACGCTAGCACAATGACACCGCGGTGCTTGCGATCGTGCGAGTGGTATCTGTTGAATCGTAGGTGGTGATAGCGGCGGTGGATAAAATCACCAAGAGGGTGATGGAAGTGATGGAACGAAGGGGTGAACGTTGCATTCAGTGCTGAACGGTGGCAGTAGCAAGGATGGCGATGGTGTAGGTTACAGTCAACTGCGAGAGAAAGACGAATGAATGTGTGACATTCCGTGGACGTCCCAAAGAAGATTCATTCCCATGCTTTCCAGACCAACTAGTCGCTTTCTTTTATAGATTGTTCACTTGAGGACGCGTCTGCACGCGTAGCCCAGTCCACTCGGGACGTGGCAATACCCGATATAAAGCAATAAAGAGCTGTCTCATGAACAAGAAGGGCGACGCATAACGGTGACGGCTATGCTGAAGGGGCAGGGGGTCGAAGTATTCGTGGAAGACCCCGCTCGAGAGAGGATGGCAGTAGATTGAGAAACATCAATTGGCCATGTCGCTCTTTCACTTTTTTTGGGCAGTGCGGAAGATACAGAAAGTTATGGATACGGAATGGTTAAATCGATGAAAAACTGATTCGTTTTATTGAAATCAATGTACAAGAATAATATCGGATATGAACCATATAGTGAATAGTATTATTTCTAAGAGGTTTATATTTTCAAAAGTGCCTTGTAACGTAATTTTTAATACGTGAAAATAAATAGCTCAAAAATTGCGTAATGATGCACGAACGACAGAGTTTAAACAGATGTTCCTAATCCGTTGGAGTTAATACGTGAAAATGCGTGCAGTGTAATAAGAAAACCTAATATTTTTTGTAGACCATAAATGAAACTCAACAAATATAATATTATTTCTCTTTATTATTTCTTAAATTTATAAGTAATGATGGGATGAGTCACGTGATATAGATTTTGTCGAGACATCGAACTAGAAGTTACATATTCTTGTTTAAACCCACCTAATTAACGGCTGACATACAAGGTAGAGATAGTAGGGTTCCTTCTCATAAACATTGTCATAAACATTTAAACACAAACTATATCATGGCGAGATTCTATCCATCATATAACTAGCTCATTCATAATTTTTGACGCCTCTAGATCTGAACAATGAACATGTCATCAAAATATCACAAGAAGTCAGTAAAAACAGTGATGTTTCAAAATTCTAAATGTCCTGTTCTACAAGATGATCATTTTTGGTGTACTAAAATTTTGATAAATTCGTCATGACATTCATTAACACGCAAACGTACCAGAAAATTTGCGTACGGAAAATCTGCGGAACCGGATGGAACAAATCACACCAATGAAGTATCGTACTTTCGAGCATTAAAAGATATGTTTATGATTTTCTATTGTTGTCTTCCACTTTGTCCTTTCCCAGATAACATCACTCCAAAATTACATTAAAAAAACAATCTACTTGACTCATTTATTTGAAAACAATAATGATATTCCTTGACTTCTTGAGTCCTGACAAAAAATAGTTTTGACACGTTTGAGTAATGAGCACTATTCGTGAGAATTGTACGTGAGTTGCTTTATGATCGAGATTATTATGTAGTTAAGTGTTCTGATGCCCTTTTATACATTGTTAATGATAATTATGAATCCAAGTGAAAGTAGCACACGGGTAAACCAAGTGGCACTATTACGAATCTGCTACATTATTCAGGTATATAAAATAGCTTTGGTAAATAAGTAAAGGTTCATATTTTCAAACAGAATATCAGGTAGATTCAATTTTCCGTGCGATTTAATAATTGACCAAGTAGAAATAAATTTTTATATCTCTTCGTGTATGAGCTGTCTCGCGACTATTGTGGCAGGAGTGGCAGCTTAGCGTGACACCGTGTGACGTCATGCAGGGAAGAAGAGTTTTACGAGCGTTCCTCCGCGGGAACTCGGTCGCGAACGGATCCCGCGCTGCGGAGCCAGGTGACACTCAGCTGATGGCGCAGTAAATGCTTTCGTGCCGTCTGCCGTCAATACACGTCGCGGCGTTGTGTTATTTGGCTAATCTTAAGTGAAGAGTCGATGCAGTTAAACAGAAGAGTCCACCTCATTTCTGGTGCACATGTTATAACGACCTCGTTTGACAATTATTTGCAGAAAATGTTTCTCCTCTTTCATCAATGATAATAATTACTCTGCAATATTAGATAACATTCCGTGCAAAGGTAATATTATATGAAACCACAAAATATTCCTTAAAATCTTACTTTCAACATTGTAAGAGTAAAGTATTTTTTACTTTACTTTTCATAAATAGTTCCCAGTGTAATGTTCTACAATAGTTATTTTCGTCAAGTCTATAAATATTTACTCGGTCATCAAAAATTTACTTACATACAAAATCATCTATGACTGTGATACGAAACAAGGAAAATGTAAAGTGTTTTATTATAGTTAATAAATGTGCAGTACATTGTTCATCATTAATTTCACTCGTGTTAATTTGCATTTTTTATTATTACTTTTTAAAACTGCTCAAAATGGAAAAATTAAGTGAAGATAATTTTTCATGAACAGACAAAGAAAATGACTGATTAATGAAAAAACAGCTGTCATCAAAGTTATTAATAAGTAATTGATTGTAACGTTATTTTCCTCCCTGAATTCAAGAATCAAGCAGAGCTGTCAGAGCTCTACGATATAAATATCAAACCCTATCACCAGGGTTCACTTTAGTTCCGGAGCACCGCCCATTGATTCCCGAAGCGAAAGCTTGGACACGCAACTTGCTGAGTCAAAGCGTTCCAAACCGAATTTCGGGGTGGGGCCACCATAGGCAACGTGGCGTAACGAAAGATCACGTTCGAGAGGGACCTCACACACAGATTTTGGACATCTGGAATTTCAAAATGAATTCTTTCAGAGAGTTGGACTTGGCAAACCATCGGACGCTAATTCCTATGAATACTTGTTATTAAGTTTTTAGTAAAATTTAAAATTCGTAGTAAAATTTGGTACATATTACAATGCGTTCAAAAAAGTATTTGAAGAGTAAATTTAAGTCAATACATTAATCGTTATCAGTAATATATTGGTTGCTCCAGTGTAGAAAAACAAAAGTTTATAAAATATATTAAGTTCTTTGGACATTATCCATCTCCTTAACTTGTTTGTATATTTAAAATGGAGAATTCTCTCTCTTTTTACGAAAGTTTTCCTTCCACGTTCGTTTTTAGGCATCCAGAAGCACCGACGCTCGAACCGGAGTACTTCAGCGAGGACGCGTAAGTGAAGTACTACACCGATTTAAATACTCAAACAGGTTAAGGAGACAGATAATGTTTAAACACATTCCAATAAAAATAAAATATATACTTCTTCACAGAAATAGTTTTTTTATTGACAAATTTGTGGAAAGAGATATACTAATGTGTGCATTTTGACATTTTGTGGGATAAAACTGCAATAGGTCTAATTTGAGTATTGGTGCTGCCCAAGCCAGAAGACATGTTCAGAAGTACGTCGTCCGAAAGGTTTCAATACTACTGCAATAATGTTCAAATAGACGATGGTTAATATCCACAAAAATGTTAATAATAGTGATCAAAACATCGACTTAGATACAAAGACAACATAAATTTATATGGTGTTCGAATACGTTATGTCAATTGTCAATAGCAATTTTGAATAGCGTAGAATTTATATAGTTTTGAATAGGGAAAAGGATTACTGATATTTTGTAACGTACGCTGTTATGACACGCCTACTGTTGTAAGTATGTATGGCGGGTTTGTGTTTTCTGAAAAACGGTGAAACAAACAGCAGTATTTTTTTGTTCGTTTTATAGAACACACATATTCAACAAGATGAAAATAAAATTTAAAAATTCTGTGATAAAATAAATTATTTTTGTTCTCGAATATGTTTTTCGATGTTTTACTATACGTTTTGTACGTATTGAGTTATTTTATAAATAAAATATTCTCTTTTACTACGGAAGACGTTCGTATAATCAAGATATAATGCGATTAATAGCATAGCATGATAAACGATATGACGAGCTGTAAATCTAATTTTTCTTCAGACTGTATTCACAAATTTTTTTCAGTACATTTTTTTTTTTTGTGGGGCTTTAGGGTTCGTCAACATCGAAGGTCATTAGAGCCCATTTTTTTCAGTACACTTCAACAATTACGCAGTCTTAATAGTTTCCAAAAAGTTAGTCTCAGTACGAAACTAACATTTTGGTAACCATTAATATATTACTCGAAGGACCATTCTAATTTTGTTCTTATCTATTCTTGTAAACAAGCCGGAATCAAGATTTTCTTAAACTCATGGCTAATATGAGTTTAATTTGGACGAGAGATGACCATTCAGTTCATGTATTTGTGGTTGTACTTGAAACGTTTTCCATATGTGAACATTTTTTCTTGATATATATAGTCCTTGGAGATAGAATACATAGGTTACATGAAGTATAATAATACAATGCATTACTCGCTGAAAGACGCATTTATCACCACACCTTCTGACTATGCCGCAGTATCGGACCTCATAGTGGAAGGCTCTCTTAAAAATGGGAGACATAGTTTGTCACATTCACTATATTTCAGCACAGTTAAATTTCATTATAGTACAAATTTCATTACTTAACCTCTATTGGTTTATAATGGTCAATATTGATTTTTTAACCTAATAAGAATACGTTTATTGTTATTGACTCGTAAAATCATATGAATGGCTGGAGGAGAGTCAATAAACTTTTAGAATCAATGTCATTCGTAACGCACTCACTTCTTGCATTTGTAGTGACAACTTGAACATGTATAGGTGCTAACATTCATAGGTGCTAACACTTAGTGCATTGTGTGATTGTGAATGCATTGTGTAACTGAAGAATAGAATGATCAATTTAAGAATATTATGATTAATATAATTAGCTATTAATTGCTAATTTAGTTCGATGAAATCGAAGTAAGTCAGTAGCAGTCGATCGTTCCATCAGGAACATATATCGTTCATCATTTGCCGCCAACAGTTCCGGTCCTTTACGACGTAATGCAGATCCACCCATCCTCAGACATGAGTCTTCTTCCATGAATTCTTGGGGCTTCTTCTCTTCCGATATCATTGGGGGTTCCAATACAGAGCATTTTTGCATTGTTCCTGGTTTCCTTCCGCAGTTTGTGTGCAATCCAGTCAAACTTGTGCCTTTTAATTTCTACCTGTATTACCTCTTGTCGCATTATTTCCCACGGATTAACATTGCAAATAACTTTAGGCCACCAAATCCAGCAAATATGTCTCTATTTATGAAAGTTTGTAGTTTGCTTTGTATCCTATCACTCACAAACAATTTTTGTCACCCATAAAGCAAAAAAAAAAAATGCTTAGCACATGCTTTAAATATTTTAATTTTGATATTCCTATACAAACAAGAGTTTCGCCAGACCTGGCGCAGATTGTTAAAGACATGTCTAGCTTTTCGGATTTAGCATTCCGCGTCCTTTTCTGTCCCACCATCCTTAGCCAAACACAGCCAAGATTATGTTCCATTTTTCTTTCGACCTCAATTTGATTCATCTCTTATAATTTTGCGTATAGGTCTTAAATAAAACTCAATTCTTATTTGCCAACGTTTCGACACCTATCGTGTCTTCATCGGGGCTCTATATTTAACAAACAACAAAGAAACATTTACACTTAATATACAAAACCGTCTATATACAATCTAATTATACAATCATCTATCATTTTTGTACATACCTTATAATACACCATTCATTTTAAACCGAAACACCACATTACCATCACAACAGCCACTCACCACCTCTAATATTCAAACATACACACGCCAACCACATCTGAGCAACCAACGCCCAACCGTTACAATTCAAACAGCCCACACAGTCACACCAATTTAAACCAGTCATTACAAAACAAAACAAAAATATACATTCAAACAAAATACACATCAAAATTATATAATTAAAAAATAAAAACCCATCATTACATTATAACTAAATAATGTACCACGATTAGTAAACGAGGATTCATGCTTGGCTGCACCCTCTTGCAACTGAATATCTCTAACACATTTATTATTTATCATCATTTCAACGGTTCACCAGTAGTTCAACTTTCTTCGACTACACCTGGAGTTCTTCAGTTTTGCCCTGCATATCACTATGTCTATGAGATAAGATACAGATGTCATCGGCATAGTCCAGGTATTCAAGAAGTTGATTGAGTATCCTAGGAATATCTCTAGGCCTGCCATCAAACGTTTTCTTTAAAACACGATCTCAAACAACTGAGAATACTGCGGGGACAGTAAACAGCCCTGTCGCACTCCAAACAACGCTACAAAGGTTTCACTTAACTCACCTTTGTGTAGCATATTTATATAACCAGTTTTTATCAGAGAGATTAGTTTTTGAGGCTGTCTCATTTCCATCAGTGCAATCCATATAAATCTTATATTAATGTTATCAAAGGTTTTAACATAATCCACAAAGAGGAGGTATATTGGTGACTGGAATTCGGTAGACCGTTCAATGTTCAGACTAGCTGGATTTCACGTCACGTAAGATGTATTTGGTCGAAAACCAGCTTGTTAATCCCTAATAATTCTCTCAAAGATGAAACATTATTCTTTCTAAGGTAATTCTATTAAATACCTTGCTAACAGAGTATAAAAGTGTTATTCCACGCTAGTTATTACATACACATCACCATTCTTCTGTATTTTGATTCTGTTTACTAAATGTCATTAAAAAGTTCAAGTATTTCAGTCATAATATTTGGGTCTTACTTGATAACTTCAATATGAATTGCATCCGGGCCAGCCGCCTTCCACCCCCCCTCTTCATACAATGAATTTATACACTTTATCTCTCGATTGGAGGGTGATGTCACTCTAATTGGCACTTTCGATATAAGAATTACTCTCTCTACCCTCTCTTTTGGAATTTAACACTTCATGGAAGTGCTCCTGGCTCTGCATATCAGATGTCTCGCCAGCTTCACTCTTCACAGACACGTCACAAGACCACGTACCACTCATTTTTCCTACCATTTTGTAAAGCTCTTTCATGCCTCCCCTGACAGCAGCCTTCTGGGCTTGGTCAGCAATATTTTCACGTAGTGCTGATGATCTCTCCGACAGTTCCTTTTAATGCCTGTCTCCTTATATTTAGCAGTGAGGACTTCGATTTCAAATTCGGTCCTATCATATTATTAATCCTAATTTTTAGATTTCTCCTTTTCTCTAGCTTATGCCATGTAGCTTCAGTAATCCATTCTTTTCTATACGCCTCGGGGAAGCCTAAAGTTATTTTGCAAATGTCCAGCAGTGAATACTTGGTAAGCAACCAAATATATTTCACAGAGCTAACACCTTCATTACGCCGAAGTTTAGTTGCAGTCTTCTATAGGCCACATCGAAACTGTTTGTTTTCCTAGTTAGTGCAATTTATTAACATCATACTTCCTCCTTTTATTTCATTTCTTCCTTCTCGTAAATGAAAGCCTGAATTTGGCAACTATCATATGGTGGTCCAAGCCAATTTCAATATCTCTTTTATTCCGTACATCCAACAACGTTTTCCTCCATTTACTGTTAACACAGATGTGATCTATCTGATTTTGGGTTCTGGGTCCCGCACAAGGGGATACCCACGTGCTTTAATGACTCTCATTGTGAGGAAGCAATGTACCCCCTATACACAACCGAATTTGTCACACCGCTCCACCAGAAGCTCTCCGTTTTCATTTACGCCAGATAGATCTTGCTTTACCCTTACATGCTGTAGTTCTTCGTTGTTATTGCTGATTTTGGCATCAAAATCCATATCATGAGAACCCTGTCACTTCTTCTGGCATGTACTAATGTTGTTTCAAAAATGTGGTAATATTCAACCTTGTCCTCCTCAGAGGCATCCTCAGTGGGAGCGCAGCAATGCAAAACAGTTATATTACGTTCCTTAGTTTTAAATCTCGCCATTATTAATCTTTCAGAAATAGGTTTCCAATCTAACTGTGCATCCTTCACACCTTTATCAAATAAAGTTTCTACTCCTCTCATATGTGGTGCATCTTTGATCGGGATTTCAGAATAAAGGAACAGATTACCATTTGTAGAAGTAACTTCACTTGAACCATTCCATCTGACTTCACTGACTCCAACCATATCAAATTTATGATATTCCATGATTTTATTCAACTGTGCCATTCTTCTTTTTTGATATAATGTTCTCACATTATACTGCCCAATTCAAATCCTGGTACGTAAGTGTCGTCGTAAGCTAACAGTGCCGGCTTCTTTGTTTCATGAACTTATTGAAAACATTTCGGTATGCACAGGTAGGTCAAAGCATCCTAACCTGAGGGGGGTGGGGTGATGCTTACGCTCAACAGACATAGCGTTTCAGGATGGGCATTCATCCTCAACAGATCCCGCCAATTCTCGGTAGTCATTTTCTCATTTATGATAACAGGACCCACTGCTGGGGTTGTGAGGTTGACATTTGAGGAGGAGAGGCTATATTATCCATCTAGTGGCGTCGCATCACTCCCTTTTGGGCCCTGATAAAATCGAAGATTGGCACTTTATGGAATAATACGTAAAGACACCGACTTTCTTACTTATCGTATATATAGTAGTTGCATTGAATTTTTCTATTCTGAACCCATTCTATTTACTATTTCCACCTTATTATTAAAAAGAGATAAATAAAAACAAGGTGACTTAAGTATGTGTAGTATCTTATTTGTTTAGGAGTCTGTTACAGTTCAAAATATCTCCTTCATTTTGGGAACGATTTGTAAAATACAGATTATTCATTGAACCAATACAGAGTTCATCTAGTCGTTTCTAGTGGATAGTTTCCAAGAATTGCACACTGTTTTCACTTTCCGCGAGTCCCACGCTTTTAGTAGGGCGCGTTACGCAATATTTCTCCCGTGACAAAGCGTTCGCAGAAAGTGGATCAAGTGCGTCATGGCTGCGTCACAGAAAATTCCGGATGTGCCGCTGTGGAATGGGAAGCAATTAGTGCAAGGTCAATTGCGATTCCACTCCGATGAACAACAGAATCAAACACTTTTTTCACAATTCTAACCCGAAAAAGGCTTCGTATGCAATACTCGTATAGAAAGAAAGGATAAAAATGAAAACTCTGAAGCTCACATTTATGATGTAAATATAGTTTATCCTTCCTTTGCATGGTTGTAGAGTGATTATTTGATAAATTATTATGAACAGTTTATGAGCGCAGCCCACCTGGCACTTGTCTTGCGTTATGTAAACAACTTTCGTGTCGATTATTCGTATATAAACAAACATACCACTCGTCAACAAATGTGGTTGGGTTCAATTCCTTTATTATTGTTTTTCCCAACGAAATTAATAATATCAAAACGTCCCGGACAATAGTCACTGATGAGCGCTCATAAAATTTTGCAGGAAGCTATGAAGTCAGTCTACGTGAAGTTTACTATTCTCTTTTCTCTGAGATAGAATTTTGAAAATATTAACTTCGTTACGTCCACAATTTTCAACTAGATCTTTCGAAATTCTTTCATTTATGTACTGACTTGTAATTATTTTAATAATCACCTTTTAAGATTCTAGATTACACAATGTACTTAATTTTCAAGATTATACGAGAATTTTTTGATTCCAGCTACCGCTGAGAGCTTATCGCTGAGATCTGGCGTTTATCGGACTCGAACTCGAACGCTAGATTCGTATTATTTCGAAAAGAGCCATATTTTTCAGCCGAAAAATACTCTGTGAAACATGTGTATATCATGTACATCAGATCTATCGTGTTTATCTTCATTATGACAACAATGTTACTGATTTTTGAAACACTGTGTTACTTTTGAAATTGGGAGTCATGGATGAGAATTTCCACATGGTACTCACCTGAGTTGAATTTTTACCTATGCAAAGACACGTAAAAACGCCATAAGTTGATGAGCATTCATTACGTAAGAATTGATTTCACAAGATAATTAGCTTGTGATGAGGAAACTCTCGTCTAAAAGGACTTATTGATTTTCGATTAATTAAGATGTCGAGATAGGGCACTCATGAGTAATACATTTGTTGTCATGGGTTATCTATTAAGTGAGAGAAATTTTGAGAGATTTTTTCAAATTTCTCGCTTCTCAAATTGAAGTTTGCCGATTCAATGACCTCAGATTTTCAAACCATTCGTTAAAAGATGCTTACATGACCCCAAGATCGTTGATTAATCTGTATTTGCTGTAATGTAATACTCGTACTTTTGTAGACGTTGTCGAAACAATTTTTCAGTTCAGTTAGGAATTTCATAGATTAAAGCGTGTCTTCACTACCCGTGCTGCAAACGCGTGTGTTGCTAATCTTGTGTGCTTGAAACGTAAACGCAGCAAATCACGGATAAGTAGCAAGACATACGTTTTCGTCTTGCTCCACCAAATGTCGTTCAACCTCAGAGTTCGGTGCAAGTGAAGTACTATAGAAAAAGCGAGCATTTATATCACGCCCTTTTAACACAGAGGTTCCCATGGAAAGTGAGCATATTTTTGATAACATAAAAATTATTGTGGATAAAATGTTAATCCCAGTGAATAAACAGTAAGAAACAATAGTTGAATGGTTATTTAGCTCGTCTTTAATTGTTTATTATTGAACAAATGAGTATAAATTCAATAATAAAATCATATCCATTGATTTCACTATACTCATTCACGATGTTTGACTCCTTCATATACTCATTCACTGTATTAGAGAAATAAAATACACTTACGTGATGAACATTACTGTGTCATATTAGTGAGTGCACTTTTTATATATTATTACAGAATACGAAACTATTCCCAATATTTTATATAACTTGGATGGCAATGAGATGGTCATTTTTTTTCAGTTGTCGTATTGACGGGTAGAACACTAAAAAAGTATTTGAAACATTCGAAACTTTATTGAATGTTATAATATTGAAATTAATTTTCTCATAACTTTTCTGTTTTAGTGTTTAACGATATTTTTATGTTTTCCTTTATCTCCACAGGTGATACGTTATACTTCGAATTTAAAATAAATTTCGGAATCATAATTTTTTGTTTGAAATAAACACTAGTTTAAGTTCGCGGCGTAAGAGAAAAGGGAAATTTAAGACGAAAAGGTACATAATTATCATTGAAAAAATAGATACATAAAAGTGAAGTTTTGATTTTTAAACACGCGTTTAGAATAAAATTGTTAACCATAGATTTCCATTAATAAAAGTGCTAATCTAATGTGTCGGGGTTTTCTGTGCATTTTATTTGAATATTAAATTAAATTAGACACTATAGAATTACATTTACGACGCTTCTTTTTCTATTCTTTATCCCATCAATTGCGTTCAGAAAAAAACGTTGTTGGACTTAACGTATTGATGTCATCTCTATCCTTGTCAAATTTGTAATTAATTTCGTAACAAAAAATTATTTTTATGTTGTTCACAAGACGAGGCACAATTGATGTTCTACTGAAAACAAATATTTTTGCTCTCCTTTTTTGGAAAGCCTCACAAGATGATTTTGATAAATATGTTACCAGCAATGTGGGCAATTCAGGTAATGTGAACAATTCCTAGGCAATGTGAACAGTGTCTAAATTCATCACGGGAAGCAGGAAATATTCATCGCATTTTCCACTTTGTAAAGGCATTGTGCATATTATATAGTCATCGTGGACATTGTCTAAGAAAAGGCAGGTAAAGCTTGAAATAAATCATTTTCGAGTTTAAAATAAGAAAAGTATGATTGATTCTTTAATTCCTATGTATTTTTCTCAGTATTTTCACTTTTAAACGAATTTGAGGGTGAAATATCACTCAGTAGAATCAATATCGAATATCACAAAATATGAACAATAAATTGCTGAACTGCATCTCATCCACAGGTCCACATCAGAACTCCTCATAACCCAGACAGATTTTAAAGAAATACGTGATGTACATTACTTGTTTCGAAAACATTCTTATAATACTTCCATTTGTTTTACTATAATCAATAGTGTTGTACTTATTCGTGTGCATTAGTAATTCATATTTGACCATTGCTTTTCTTACATATTTCTATCAACTCATCTTTTAGAGTCGGTGATGTTTAGAGAAGTAGGACACACAGAACTAAGAAGAACCTCGCTTGGGAGGATGGACCACCCATACGCCCGCGGCATAGCGGAGATACAATCACTGTGCCGTCGGCACGCTGCGGTCGCTCGGTCGGTCGGCCGGACGGTTGGCGATTCGCGTGCTGACAGCCCGTTTCCTCGGACGCCATTGTACTTCGACGCAAGCGTACTCTGTACGATGACGCGTTGTGCAGCGCGGCGCGCGGTATGGTACCCCTGGTCGACTCGCGGTCGTCGGGACAATTACATCGTATAAATTACCTCGCACGTATTAGCAATCCTGGATAATTACAAGGTAGAGCGCAGACCACCACAATGGCGGGCTGCACTTATGCGGACGCCGCCGTCGCCGCACTGCCGCCTCCACACGCGTTGCGGCCTTCTGCGCTGACGTGCGCCTCTAGCGTCGGCGGCGTTGCGTTGCTCCCTGACCTCCGGTGTTTCATTTATTGCGAATCCCTTTGTCGCTTCTTAGTCTCGTTCTAGTGTACGGCCATGAATAGAGTAGAATAACGGTTTATTTCTGTACTATAAAAGAAAACTCTCATAACATTCGTACATTTTGAAATAGATAAGCCACAGATACAATGTTAGTGTGTATACTACACAGGGGTATTCACAGGGGGGGAGATCGNAAAATGAAGATTTTTTTGGAAGTTTAGAACATTTAATAGTTAAATAATAAATAAACTTTTTTTAAATAGCATATATTAAAATAAAATCATAACAATGTCGTATTCATTTTCAAACTTAATGGACAATTTAACGACAAATAATTTCAATTCATTTTCGAAACTGATGAATAACTTGTAAAAAGTCATGCCGAGCAGAGATCTAGACCGCTGAATAAACAGACATGGGCGTGGGTTACGGGTCGGGGGGTCAACTCTTGTGTATCAAAAGACCGGGAGACTCATCGCCTCGCGTAAACGAAGAAGTGACGACAGATACCTGCCTCTCAATCTTGCAATGGTAAGATTACACAACAGGCGATCGATCGAGAAAACAGCGTTACACTGAAGATTATTTGCTTTCCCTTCAGTGTATTAGTTTACTGTGCGTGATCAAGGACGGAGCTCAATTTTGTATCTCGTCTTTTTTCCCACGTATCGCCGTTCGGGAGCCTGCGTGATTTACCCGATTTGTCAGGAATTTACCAATTTTTACTGTTGGCAATAGTTTTTGCGTTTCTTCTGAGCCTTAAACTCTTAGATATGATATGTGGATAGAACTTTGCCAAAAAATATTTAAAATTAATGTAATAATCAAAATATTTTAAATGATGCGCATCGATAGTCAATCTTCTGAACCGTAGTCTGAGAAATTGTCAAGCGCTGGTCAAGCGTTACTGCGTGCGGTTTAAGGTAAGAAGACGGGTGAAAGAACAACTGTCGTTTCTCAAATTGTACAATGATATTCGCTTCATTAAAGTAAATTTTTTGCAGTCACGCACATCTATACTCGTTACAAATTATACTACATTTTTCTTGAGGATTGTCAAGATTTCTTAAAATCGTGTGACAAATCTGCTAATTGCCTTTTTCTCCTGCTTTATATGGCTTACAAATGAAGAAAAAGACATGTATCTGAAGTGCTTATCCATTGAAATAATCCGAAGAAACCTCAAAATCTCAGTTTAGCGCATATGAATCTGAATATATGTATATGGAATCTGAGAAAGGTTCTTTGAAATTCTAAAAATTCAAACTCTATTATTCTACTATCCTAATTTTTAGCTGCTGAAATATAAATTAAAGCCTAATTATGCATTGTAATGTCATTTAATTTATCTTTTATCAGTAAAACGAATATATGTGATGAATATTCTTTTTACTTTCTCAAATACGTGGTCTACAAACAGTCTAACCAAGAAAAAGAATCACGATGTTTTGACGGAAATATACATTTTTAGTGTTTCTGATGCCGAATGTTCTTTTTTAATACGACGTGTGTAATACCGTATAGCCTGTAAAATATCGAAAGGCGGCTGGCTACCTCCCTCACTGACACCACCTCTTCGTTCCCAATTGCTCTCGGACACACAACCCTTCGCTCACACAAACATCTTTACCCTTCGCGATCGGAATGATTCGTCTACTGGATATTTCGTAGTGCAAACTATTTTTTTACTGCGCATGTAAAACACAAAATCTTAGTTTTATTTTGGATTCTGAGCAAAATTTCTAGAAAAATCGTACCAAACAATTGTAATTTTCCATCAGTCACTTTCCTTTTGTACGCAGAAGATTAAACTACTGTTGTCAATATCAATATAGGATGCATGAAAATGGTTGCTTTTTCTTTGTAAAGTTAGTTTGCGTACTATATTGATAAAAGTCATAGTGTCTGAGAAAGCATGAGCAGACAGGTTTTTTACATGGAGTTAGGGTAAATAAAAGGGTAAAGATGTAAAAAAATCTAAATTTTTGGAATATGATTTGGAAGAGAGGGCTAATTTTTTGGGGAGGGGATAATTTTCTGGATGGTCTCGCAAATTTAGGGGGGATCTGCGTCATAGGGTTTAGAAGGGGGTTGGTAACTCTGTACTACAGATACATCAATTACTATCATAGAAAAATCTGAAGTGTAGTTACATCAAAAATATTTTGCACCTGATAATCCGAGCATTGAAAGAAACTGTAAGTACAAATTTACGTAATAAGTTTTTATGTAAAAAAATAACCTTTTTCTTTAATTCACTGAACTAATACAATTTTCTAAATATTTATATTTTCAACAAAACTCTTTTTACATTGTTTGATTATTTTGACTGACTTGATGACTAATACAGTTTTGTCCTACTTTACAAAAAGTTCTTATTGAAGTTCGTGGTATATGAAACATATCAATACATCGGCTTCACTAAGACACGTATACCTACTACAGTTCAATTTTTAGTGTCGACAATAAAGATTTTTTGTCAGATTTGTGTTATTTTTACTTAAATTCTTCAAATCGTAGGTTAATACGTTGGTCTTACATCTAAAATAGATATTTTAATTCAATTATTATATTTAATTATTCACCTGAAAAAACCAACAACTTTGATTATTAAGTCTTTTTATGCATATTAGGAAAAAATATTTGTTGGTATTAATATTATCAGATATACCTTGCTTTATGATGTATCTAAATAGGAACCATACTATCCGATAACGTCAACAATAAGTTTTCATTGTTGTTTACAGGAAAAATTGTAAAAAAAACCCTGTAAATTTCTATGCCTTATCAAGGAAATATGTATCTGCTACTCATATTCTCTTTTCTAATTGACAGAAGTTCAATCTTAACACCTCAACTTACGTAGTGCACATTATTTTAATGTGCCATATAATGGAATGTTCTCCATGGATATGTTAAGTTTACGGTCTCAAATTGCATCTTCTATAACGTAGCATTGTTACACCACAGTTCTCACATATTTTACTCTCTTTCTCGTACAAATTGTCGTGGAGTCTCTTCTTTTTGTTACTTGGCGTTTTTACGGTGTATTTATGAGCATACCTGACGAAATAAAGCATGCTTTATTACTTCACTCTTACGAGAAGTACATGTATTAAATTAAATACAAATTATATATTTTTATACATTTTATAAATGATAGTGATTTTATAAAAAAGATAATGAGAATCCAAGTGAATCCTCAGATTTTTAAAATTACCAGATTTTGAAGGTGTAATCAAGATATGCACACGAATGGATTCGAGTTATAAATTAGCCAATCCAAGTATATCATTATTTCCTTGCAATTTATTCCTAGGAAATGATTCATATCTAACCTGTTTTCATACTGTGCTCCCAAGTTTTCTGTGGTTTGCCACCTCGCCCACATTACTCGCCTCTTCTCTCTCTTGACAGTTCCGCCCGTGCCAGGGGCTTTCTCCGCTCTGACTCACGGGGACCGTTCACCGCGCCCCGGCTGTCCGTCCTGACCAGCCCCACGTCAACCAGTCAGTAATTCAATTAACAGATGATATCATTCCGCGTACAATCGTTCTCACGCCCCGACGCCTCCGCGATGCACCTGCTCACGTCACACACCCCACGGGACTCCCCCAGTGACGAGGAGTTTCCACGAAGTCGAAAACCGGCTGAGATATTCGTGCAGTGAGTGAATAGAGCATACATTGATGAAGGAAGTGGTCGAAGTATTGGCCATGATTAGTAGAATATCTAGTAATAGTATACAAGATAATTATAAGCGAATGCCATAGTAATATTGAGTTGATATGCTAGAATAGAAGTGAACAGAGGTATTGGTATTACGGAAGTATAAAGATAATAGCGGAGAATTTAATTATTAGGTTGTTAAATGTTGTAATTATAGTTGTGTCTAAATTAACGTAAGTCAATGGTAGAACAGGACATGAACATGGAGAGAATACTATTTTTACAACATACTTATTATGAACTGTTCTGAATTTGTGAAATTAAAGCGTATCTCTCGTGGAAACCTAGACTGTAATATGACTATTGATGATGACTAAGACTAGTGTGGTTTTGAAGCGGATGTGAGTGACTCTTCATTGATGTGGAGGACGTTCCGTTGTGGAGCAAAAAAGGTAGCTTGTGCATGGACTAAATTTCATGTTTGTAGGATGAATTCGAGTAAGCTTTCAAAGATAGTAGTTCAGCTTACAGAAAATGTTAGGGGACAGTGTATAAGTAGTTATTATCTTCGACTAGGAAACTTGAATGGTAAAAATGAGTGGTAAGGTTCTGTGATTTCTTGGTAAGATTTCTCAGTGTGCTTTAATGATTGGGTGGAAAAGTGGACGCTTGAACGTGTGCGGTGGAGAGCGGGTTATTCCAATACGAGAAAACTTTTTTTCTGTTAGCGGTGAATGACTTTTATTTCCGTATGACCTATATACGTATAAAATATTTATAACTATTTTAATATTTATAAATACGTATAAAAATTGGCAATTAAATAAGAATACATTTAAGTCACTCAATTTAAGAGGAGATACTCTTAGCTTCCACATTCTTTATCTGTTTTTGCCATAAATTGGAGTACGGTTGTCGGTTATTTTCTATTTAGAGGGACTTCATTATGATGTTATGAATCGGAAAAACTAAAAACGTTTGTCGGGAAAACGAGTAACGAATAAGGAAAACTGATATATTTTAGATGTTTTCCTCGCCTGTAGAACACAAGCCTACTTATGAATGTATATTTTTATAATATTGATGGTGGTTATTAAGACAAACAACTAGACATTTATATTGCATTTTTTAAATTGAAAATGATTTTTAACACAAATTTGTATAGTTGAAGTAAGAACATAACATGTTTCTATAAGTACAAAAATAATGATTTTATCTATATATTTCCAATTATTTTCACATCAACTGGAGTATTTACAACACATTGGATTACCTCAGCTCCAATATACAGAGGGGTTTTTTTTTCATAACACCGACTCTACTTATTCTTCTCTAATAGTGTTGGCGCAATTGGTTGTTTTACTTTGATGATATTGACTGCCTTTGAAACTCTGCTAGCAAAATTATATAATTTTATTCAGTTAATAAATAGGATGAAGAACACGTTTTCCTTCTTTTTCTCGAAATCAGGCAACTTGATGAGTGGGAATGATGAATTTCTTCAGGCAGAACTTCTACGTGCTTCTATGTGCTCGGTGAGTTTCCAAATCGATGCCCCCGCTGAAAGGCAAGACAAAGGTCGAAACGTCACCTGTTTCAATCTGAAATGTTCTTAAATATGTTTCCGTTGTCGCTATATACAAAACTATTCATCAACAAAATGAAGTTTTCATTAAACGTTTAGAATTTAACACCAGATATTTTTTAGAAATGCTCCGGACGTACACGTAATTTTTAATTTTGAAATCAATGGCATCAAAAGAAATGTAATTGAAATTTTAAACGCTAAAGTATTAATTGAAAGTGACTGAAATGTCA
This sequence comes from Laupala kohalensis, assembly GCA_002313205.1. Classification (NCBI taxonomy): domain Eukaryota; kingdom Metazoa; phylum Arthropoda; class Insecta; order Orthoptera; family Trigonidiidae; genus Laupala; species Laupala kohalensis. The sequence goes on from NNCF01126268.1 coordinate 218,719, forward strand.
TCTATAATGTGATAATCCTGATTCTTATCTTGCTCTTTCACTGAAACATCACACACAGCACGCAATGCTGTTAAAAATTTATTATTTTTGTATTTATAAGGTTATACAAGTCGAACCTGATTTTGTCAAGAAGTGTAAGAATTTAGGAAAGATTACTCTCATATCATTATATCTCGATATTTGATGGTGCGATTCAATGAGGGATGTTTACAGTGTAACTGAATGAAGCGAAATTTTTAATCGCAATTGTTTAGATTCATGCCGCTCGTTTTTTACTTCTATATTTATCTCCGTGCATTCAATGTCTAACCGTCTTCTATCTTATTGATTCTGCTATTTAATCTTTGTTCCTGGGTCTCCTATTTTCACAAACAATACGCCCTCCTTCCTATTCATCTCCAGGAGACCCCATGTGCAATGTCACCGACCACGACATCCGTACATTTCCTCTTGAGTAATAAATCCCATCGTGACCAGATCCTAGCTTGTCACTGATCCCCTACGTTCACATCCCACACATCGCGGCGACAGGTCGTCGTCGTGGCGCCAGCCATTCAAATGCCCACGGGACAACGAGGTGCCGCTCCTTGTCGCGCGTGTGATGGGCCAACTTCTGTATTAATACATCGCCTTGTCCACCCCTCGTAAGGCCAATGCAGTGCGAGCGCCGACCCTCCGGCGCCACTCGATGCTAATCACTCGGACTTCAAACGGAGCCGGGGCTCGACCGGGCGACTGCCCGCCGTCGGTGACATAGGCGACACACCGGCGCCACGGAGGAGTTGTGCACTAGAAGCGGAGTTGTATGCTCAGGGATGAAGAGGCTCGCCCGTCACGGTTCACCGGCCTCTGTGCTATTGTCTGGTGCAGATGAAGGTGAGAATGACGGTGGACCGATAACGACAACGATGTTACTACGAAGAATAAAAAAAGGCAATATAGAAGAAGAAGAAGAAAAAGAAGAAAGGCTATATAAAATACAACAGAATAGTAAATAATATAATTTAATTATCATAAAACTGAATATTACAATAATATGACACACTCGTGAAAGCAGCGCCGTTTCATAAAAATAAAACAGTAATTAAAATGTTTATGCATCTGTTGGATAATCTTATAAACTTTTAAATTTGATAAAAGTAAAGTATTAATTCAGGTATTTGGACAGTTGATGGAAAAATATAATATCTCCAGGTTGTGTACGGTCGAGTAGGATTTCAAAAAAGTAAGATGTAAGTAAAATGTGATTCAAAAATATCACACATGATAAAATTATTGAGCTGTATCAAAATGCATTAAGTTGCAATGGTTAGCCGAGAGAAAGAAATAATACATATCCTTAATATTTAAAGTAACGAATACATTAGCATAATTATAGCAATGTCTCAAATATTTATTCAAATATATATTGTATTACATCTATTTGAATTACTGAAATTAATCAAATGCATTTATTTGTGTCGTGAGTGTAATGATAGACCACGAAGGTAAATTTATTGTATAATATGAATAAAACACAAAATGCATGAATTGCTTCGGAGAACATCAAATTACTTAGAATATAAACACTGAATTGAAATCAAGAAAATACTTTGATAGTGAATCCAATGAGATGAATAATCTCAATTATGTTGAATTAAATATTTTAAGGGTTAGCATAATGCGGCACCTCAATTGACAAAAAATATAAAGAATGAATGTGATTTTAAAAGAATTACTGAAATCTTTCAAAGATACATTTGAATAATGTATTGAATTCAACGTGTGACTCTTAAGACAGTTAAAATAAATTAAATAGCGTTTTTAGAAATTTAACACGTTCGGGTAAATTCATTCTGCAGTAATGGCAAGTATCAAACGTGAATAATACAAATGAAAGTTTCAGATATACACGATCGTATTTTGAAATATATTGTTTGAATATCACGCAAATAAGTGAATTCATTACTGTCTCAAAAAATACCCGCTTTTAATATCACTGGAATCTAGAGATGCTCTTCAGATTAATGAAATGTTTTAAACATTGATTTCAATGAGTGGTTGAAATGATGCGCCCACGAAAATTAAAGGTACGACAATGATGATGATAATAATAATAAATTTATTGTCAAAAAAACAGTACAAAATGCATATGACCATGTGGAGGACAATAAACTAATTTACTCTTCGGAAACAAGCAAGGGACCATCCCATCAATTCCGATCAAGGACCCTAAGGAAGAGGCGGATTCAAAAATTTAAGCAAAAATTCCTACATAAGATGAAAAGTTAGCTACGAGTTATAATACTAATAGAATGTCAATATGTTTGTAATTTAACGCTAAAAATTTACATGTACAAATTATTATCGAACTATCAATTATTCTGAGTATAGCGTTTAAAAATCATAAGAATTGAAATAACACTAAATTCACGATGTACTGTTACAATAAACAAGCCCCTAGACAAAGCCTAGAGAACCTGTATAAGAAATCCGCCTCTACCACGAAGGAAAAACGGAGAAAAACTCGGGCCAGGATGGGGCTACAGAATTAATGTACACAACCGTGCCAAAGTTGAGTACACATAAAACTAAATTAATATGAGTCATACAGCAACACAATCATGCAAGAAAATAGTTTTTTTTAAATTGATATAAGTTATTTAAAAAGTAATACAGCAATGGCGTGATACAGTACAAGACGAATTTAACTTTTATTAAAATCAATAAATTCTTTTACAGTGTAGAAGCACTGATGCAGGAGGTAGTTTTTAACCGCGGATTTGAAGAGATTCAATTTCATAATATCTTTTATATTCTTGGGAAGGGATAGAACGATTCCCGAATGATACAGTCCTTTTTGGCAAAGAGTGGTTGACACTCTAGGGCGAAGAATATTATTCCTATTGCGAGTATTGTGTTCATGAACGAGACTGTTTCGTATGAAGCAAGGGTGGCACTTCAGTAATTCGATCTTAACAAACACGACCGTTTCATAAATATAAATGCAGGGAAGTGTTAAGATATTTAATTCCTTGAATAAAGGTTTACAAGAGTTTCGGGGGTGAGATTTACAAATTATCCGAACTATCCTCTTCTGAATTCTGAAAGTTTGAATACTCTGACCGGAATTACCCCAGAAGGTAATGCCGTAACGTAAATGGGAGTAAACGTTTGCAAAATATACGCAACGGGAAATACGTGGACTAACTGCGTTAACTAAGTTTCGGAATGCGTAACACAATTTGCTTAATTGGGAATTAAGATTGTCAACGTGACAATTCCATTTGAGGTTGTCTTGAATATGGAGACCTAAGAATTTTGTATTCGTAACAGTTTTTAATTGTGTTCCGTTTAAGGAAATGATATGATATGACAGATATGCAAGGGTATGACGCAACTGCAATGACTATGAATAATTGATGAATCACTTAAAGAACTAAATCACACATGACAGATTACATATATAAATGTTTAATGAGACCTTTTATACTAAATATTACTTAACAGAATGAAGCCCTTGGTCGATACAACCAGATGTAGAAGTTGTTGACAACGCTATGCGATCCATCCAAGGTGGCGAGTTTCTTGAATACATCGACTGAATATGGAATGTTCCAATGTGGAGTAAATGCATCATAACATCAGGAACAAAGTTTAAATTGACGTGGACCTTATGCGCCGGAGGTAACAGGACTCGCATACATGGGAAATACAATTTTGCACTTTCATTGTTTTCACATTGAAAAGTTTCGTACAAATATACAAATACTAATGGCAGAGTTGATGAACTTTCAAAATATGATGAAGAGCTTGATGAAATTAGCTTGTCTTGCTGACGTAAAAATGTCAAGATGCGAGAGAAAATTGCCGCTTTTGCATTCGCTAAATGTCGTGAATGGACGGAAGAGATACGCGATGGCCTCACATGACGACTAGCTCCAGACATGCTGGAAGCAAACTGATGACTTCTACTGTTAAATGGATGTGGCAAGAATCAGTTCGCTCGAAACATATCAGCGCTTCCCTGTAAAGTTCGCTAACTGGATTATTCCAGGGAAGGCCAATAGCGCCTTGCTGAAACAAACGGGAGTTGTTTGAATCGACAATGACTCAATTCACCGTCAACAGTGACCAATAAAGAAATAAGTTCCATTACAACCAATGCAGCAATGAGCAGCCTACTAAAGAAGTGAATGGAGAGTTACGGAAGGGAATGACTTTCAATATGTTGATTCCCAAACTTTTAAAGAACTTGATGAATTTCGAAAGCGTGATGCAACTTTATCATGTATCACATTTACCTTTCCCCCGGTTGCACAACCAACTGTACCTTCTTTGTTTTCGATGGCTCGTTACCATTTCTGTTTGCTTCGATTCCATATGTCTTCTGGCCCTGTGCAAGTGACCACTAACACTTTCGAGGCCAAGGAACCTCGACTATTTGATCTTATCACAGATTGTTTCGATTACAAGTTTCGTGCAGAAAGAAGTGATGTCAGTGGTTACGTTGTGCTCGTTTTTAAAAGCAATTACTCAACAGAGAGACAAAGCTACGCGGGTGAATGAGGTGCTAATGGTTCAGGAGGTGTCAAGAGCCCGAACCACATGGTTTTGGACTGTGAAGTTCCTTGCCTTAAGGGTACATTGACCTCGAGAGGGAAATTTTTCAATTGTGTTGCAGGTATTCAAATATTTGGAAGTTAGATTTTATTTGTTCATAATAGTTCTTGTAACGATTATAAATTCAATCATTAGCAGAAAAAATATAATAAGAAACCTCGCTATAAATATACCTCTCAGATGTTAGTTACTAAATGTGGATTACTAAGTGAACCACAAAATCATTAATGAAAGTGGCAGAAAAAAGCTTCTAATCGATTAACTTTTTCAAAGTTTCTAACAATGATAATTTTACATCAATAAATTTCAATTACACTAGTGAAAATTCTTTTACGATTGCATAGAAAAATCAATTAGTTTCATTATTAAATTCCTCATTAAATGTTTTGTCACACGTAAATTTTTAATTGTAATTTTTTTCTGTAGAGGAGTACCAAATAATTCATGAAACATGTTCTGTGAATCATTAGGCAATCTCGCAATGAGTCAGCCGGAGACTTCAACTCACTAGAGACGAGGAACTGAAATTTCCTCGCGGTTCATTGTGATTCAACGAAGCTTTATCTTAACACTAATATTCTTTCAAAATAAAATACGACTCGTACATCATCAAGAACAATGTTCAACACTTATGTTCGTTTTATATGGATTGAGGGGAGTTGTAAAACATATTGGCGTGGATTTGCGTAGGTTTAAAACTCACTTTCGTAGAACGACGTTGTTTATTTTCTTCGCGTGCATTGTCACAAGAGATGTCAGTCATTATTTCCTGTCACAAAATTCAATACATTGAGTTTCTAGTGGATATATTTGGATTCGAAAAATAGCTTCGAGTAACTTCGTCGAATGTCGTTTACTCAAAAGATCCTTGACCTATTTTTGGAATAATTTACCGATATTTCGGGACTAGCATTAATTTCTATGATGATCATTTTCTTCCTGCATATTTTTCTTCGATAGGTTTTCTGTTTTTTTTAATGATACTGCATTCATACGAAAATTGATGATTTTAGAAAGATTCCTAATACCAAAATTGATCTAGAAAATGTTAACTTTCCAAAACAAACACTTAATTCAATTTGTACTCCAATAATCATGTGAACAATGGTTTTTTCCTTAATATCCTTCAACCATCTTCACGATTAACTAATGTATATTACATCCGTATTAATGGTTTGTTTGTAATGTTTGAAAGATGTAAATAAGCATAATAGAAAAGCATAATTCATTTTCAATGTGACATTTTCGGGAAATACTAAAATAAACACACGTTAAGCAATCACTTGAAGATTGACTGGTGTATAAATCATGGTTAAGTATGCCAGATTTGTTCACTAAATATTTGATTTCCATTTTGAAATATATTTATTTTGAAAATGGTTTAACGAGCAAAAGAGTAGCTCTTTCATCTCCGTATTATTCACTATTAAAACCTTGGTGTTGCTTGTCAGGCATCAAACTAACAACATAAGCAAGCACAAGAGACGGATCACAATATACTGTTCAATATGGAACACATACGAAAGATACCATAAATCGATTTTTTATGAACAGTTATATACATCTGACGAGTTGTATACATCTGACGTTTTAAAAATGGAGCAAAATTTGCACATTAAAAATTTATTTTTGTAACTCAGTAATGAATTTCTTGTTGAAATTCAGAAAACAATCACATTGGTATCACAATCTGCAAATCAGGGTGAGAAATCAAAAACCATTTGAAAATTGGTCAAGCTATAGGGAAAGGGTAGTACATATCATCCATGCAAATTCTAATCGTATATTAAGGAAGTTACTCACATCTTAATTTCACTTGCATAATTATCCTCGAACTAAAATCTTCTTGATTTGTTTACAATAATTTCTCTATTAACTTCTTTACTTTATCTTGTGTATAAATTGATAAAACAGATAAAATATTAATCTTAATTCATATTTATTATTTGTTCTTTTCTTTGTTTTGCTTTATCACCTCAAAATGGTTATTATGTACTAATGAAAATTATTTACCTATTTAAACTTGTCTGAAACTTGATCGTGGGTATGCTGAAGACGTAAGAGTAAAACAAGTTCGAAATATTATAGTACAAGTCGTGGATTGATAATTATATTGATTGAATCTATCAAATAATAGACATAAATAGATAAATAGCCATATTTCATTTAAAGAAAGTACAGTGTGTATTTTGGAAATGTCATTTGTGTGAAAACAAAATCCTATCGTACGCTTGTGGCTAAGATAACAGCTCTTTTGAAGGCATTCCACCTTTTCTCTCACGATTTGCTTGTCGCTAAATTAATAAAGACAAAACGTAATAAAAGTTGTAAGGTAGTAAGAGAATGCATCTCTAATGTGGCACCTAGTACCTGAATCTGCGTAATTGTAGAAAAAATATGTTGTATTATAGCACAAGGGCGCACTATCCGAAGGACCTCGTGTCTGCCTCATTTGGGTGAACGATCCTCTGGAGATATATCGAGTTGAGTGATAACTGAAGTAAGACTCTTTGCTGACCATCATATAAAGGGATTAAATTGAGAATAATGTCGTAGGGATTCTCCAAGAAGCAATACACATTACTAAACCTAGCACCAAGGAAAGACTACAGTAGTAAATGTACGTATGTGTAAATTAATCAATTTATGGAAAATAATTAAAATTGGTCAAGGAAACTTAGATACATTGTGCACACTTGTGAAAGGAAATATATCTGCACTAAATGCATAGAAGCGGTCTTAAGCAGAGAAATAAATTGGGAAGAATATTTGTATAGGATATGGAATTGGAAATATCTCATTTTGTTATGAGAGATTTGAAAGTAGATAAAAAGAAATAAGGAAAAAAATTCAAAATAGTTTTAACCTCTGTAGACAAACAAATCAAAGGAGGTGCATGATCTCAAAGAAAAATTCGGTTAATAGTTATGCTACACCTTTGACAGAGATTCTGCAAAATTTTTGTTTTTGAAAGAAGTTAATAGCTTGTGGAACATGCTTCGCATTAGATCAGTTGTGAAACACGCCATATCTTCAATGGAATGATGGTAGGTAGGAAAATCTTTTTTTCTTCTTTTTCGTAAATGGGAAAATAACATTTTTTAAAATACAGTGGGATCTTTACCGAAACATAACATAGTTCAAGAGCAGATAAATATAAGGTATATAATGGGAAATGCGTGTAGATAAAGAAATGTTTACGGAAAGAGGTTTTTTTAAGGGATGCAAGTAATAGTCGAAGTGTAGTGTAAGAAGAGTGAATGATAAATTGTATGCAAAAGGTCGTACTACTTACAACATTATTAGTAGTAGACGTAAATAGATCTATTTCATCATGAGATATTTCAGGTGCAGAATATAAAGTAGTACTTTGTTTCTAAAGTATGTGTGTGAAGTTGGAGAGTATTAGGCGTCGCAATGTCAGACTTGGTCACTTCACGCTCGAGTGATGATGGCGGCGATGGGCCATGGGGGACTAAGGCCGCCCCAACTGGGCCAGCGGCGCAATTAGGCCTGTTTATGGAGATAGGAGGGCGCGACCCTCGCCTCGCGCCCGTAATTGGTTGCGACGACCCGAGGCCGGTCGCTGCGTGGTGCGGCTCGGACGCAGTGGACCGTGCATGGCTATGCTACTCCATTTCTTTGCCTGCGCAACGACGCGACGCCTCGAGGGACGGAACATAGCACCCTGGTGGAGAAGAAAGGAATATTGGCTATGAAATGTTTGAGGTTTGCCGCGAGTGGTTACGAAAGCATTTATCAGAGAAATTATATTTTACTTAACAAGTTGTAAGTAACGTGCATGCTCATGGCCACTAATAATTCGCAATATGGATATAGAATGGCTGTTTCATAAGAGCAAAAATAGATTTTTGTCCTTCGTAATAAATGTAACAGCATAAAACTGAAGTGGTTAGAAACAAGACATTGATGACAACCGTGAAGGATAAACTTAAAATATTCAGCGAAATTCTCATAACAAAATCCCTTTTCTGGCGCGTAGAGATACTTTCTGTGTATTCCATTTTACGTTAAATTTATATCAATCAGTACGAGAGTTTATACGAACAATTGTTTATTAAAATAAGTAATTTTAAGAAAACATCGCAATAATCACTCCATAAAATAATTCATTTCACGATATGAAGAAAAATTTCATAATCATCATTGTTCATAATAACCAGTCATATACAATTCCTATGTATTGGTGAATATCCTACACCAAACGAATGGTGAATGCGCGTTCATTTCAAATTATTTGGGAGCACACTAGCACATGACTATAATAAACACGACACAAAAGTTTAACCTTATTTATCTTAGAAATTGATGTAATTCGATTTTCGTTTTATTTGCATGATCATTAACAATGTTTCCTTCTACAAATCTCATCAAAAACTTTGTTTATAAGAAGAAAAAGATATTTTACACAAATTAAATATGAATTATTGAGTAAAACCTCGTTTATCATAATTATATGACATATGTCTATTTTCTACTCTGAATAATTTAGAATCTAAATAAATACCATGCTCCAAAATGTTTGTGTTGTTGGAAATTATAATAATACATTCCTTTATTTCTTATCATTTATATAATTTAAGTTACTTCATTTATGATACTCTAAATGTTGAAAATCGTAAGAAATTTTAGAAATGATGAGAAAGAAAAAGATATCAACGGAAAATTTATTGTGTGATAAAGTCGGAACTTAAAAAACTTGTAGAATACATTCGAGAAAAAGTAAATTGTATTAAACAAATTAAGTTAGTTAAAGAATTATTGCAACGGTGTAGATAATTGATGTCTTCACTCTTTAATTGTCCTTAATTATCATTTGATGGATTTCTCTCTTTCCAAGTATTGTATGCAACGAAACATTCCTACAAATTCTTCCAAGTATGCAACTTACACCAGACACTCAATAAAGGCAGAAAATAACGCAATAAATTATGTATGCGAGTAACGTCTCTGTTGAAATTCCATTGGGAGAACTGCGAAGCGATGCCCCGTCGCTGATCCTGCTAACCCCTGCCCGCACCCGCGCCTCTTTCATGAATCGGTCAACAGCCGCGCTCAAGGCACACCCCATACATCAGACCTCAGTATCTCGTAGGCGCTTTCCCCGCCTAGCGTATGTGTAAATCGTCTCCTGTCGCTATCGACAATTGCATTGAATTAGGAAAACGCGATTCAAAGTAAAGCGACGACGGCACGCGAGCGAATGAGCGCGACCGCTCCTCCGACACCTCTCCACCTATCCCCATCCACAACCTCTCCTCAGTGTAAACGGCGCAAGTGAGGGTACGGGGGTGGTAGAGGATAAAAATATACGCTATTATAAAACCACGTCTTTCAGAGCGGAGGGTCTACTAGTCCAGTGCACACCTTACGGATTTCCCCACCAACCAGCGAAGTTCCATGAAGGGCAAGGTACGCTGAAGGGGAGGTGAAGGTATACCAGAAGATGGAAAGTTAGACCATCCCACCCCACTAGCAGATCCAACCATAGTTTGCATACTGGCTGGTAACTGGCGGACGAGAGCGGGAGAAATGTTATGTGGCCTTTAACACACATACTACGTAATGCAACTTCAGCACTACCTTCACAGTAATGCGACAGATTTGGATGTGAGATTCAAATTCTACGAGACAGCCCAACCTTTGAGTGTGATATTTCAACTTTCTTGACGTGATATCTTAACCTTATAGTTTCCGATGTCACATGCAAAGGTTTGATGAAATCCTTTCTTTCCTCTAAATTTGGATCTTACATCCAATCCTAAGGAACTCACATCCATAGTGCCGTCTCCGTGAAACACCAATGAAACCATTTTATGTAAAAATTTCTGCTGGTCTCCCGCTTCATCCGCTCCACCAGGATTGCGTGTTGTTTCACAGGAAAATCAGAATAAATTCGCCAACAATATATCTTGCTTCTCACGTTAACGTGCTCCTTCGTCATTATGTTCTCCTTTAGACTAATTCGAAACATAGGTTCACGATATTTTTCAATTAACTTTTTAATACGGCCTTTGTTGTAAATAATATGTCTAAAAGCGATAGAAGTCCGATTAATTCGTTGAAAATTGGTCGTCTTTGCCTCCGTATGCTTTCTTTGCAACTTAAATTGACGTTTGTTTACACATGGAAAGGCTGATGCACATCTGACACAAAAAGTGTAAATTACATGTGACTGAAACTTATTTTATTATTTCAAGTGAAAATTACATGTTACTGACAACGTATATTTCTTGTCTCGAATATTCAGTATATTCCAAAAAGTGATATAAATATATATTATTTAATTTATGGTCCCATGTATAATCTAATCGATAAAAAAAAGTTAATACGATGGAGAGGACTTCAAGAATCATAAATAAATCTTTCATTCAAGAATCGTAAATAAAATGAAAATTACAAATACTCTTGTATTAATACATACATCTGATTCCACCAAACTTGTGTATCAGACTCTCCTAAAAGGTTTTGAATACGAATCCACTGTAAGATGAGTATTCATCTTATGCTGTACACAAGGATGTGAAGAGAAAACTACCGTAGATAGTAGTGGAGAATTTCAATACTTCCTTCACACACGTCTTCAATACTTCCATCGAAACAGGCGTATCACGGAACATACTTAACCATCTCGAGATACCTCAACCAGCTCTGAGTCGAAAAACAAATTTAGATAGAAGTCAAATGAAAACTAGCATTCCACGAAGGAAATTCGAATTTGTATGCACATGACAGAAAGTTCTCAGGTAGGGCACCAAATATTTGGTCAGACGTTTCCAAAAACAAAGGTTTGTAACTTAAGTTGTATTTGGAAGACTCAAACAAATAATAGGTAGCGAAAAGTTCGATTCGCATGACGAAGTACGCCACATAGTGTTCGTCTGGTTACGCTCTTTGTGTATAGTAAATCTTTTTATTTCATACTGATAATTTGGGTAGTACGTAATGATTTGAACTGAACTTTTATGAATAATTTACTCACAGTAAACGAATGAAAATATGACATGATTTATGTGTGACATATATATATATATAT
>NNCF01126268.1:230390-251056 GCA_002313205.1 Laupala kohalensis
ATAAATATATATACATAAATATCGAAAAGATGATTCTATATTAACATCTATACAAAACTCTGATTATAGAACTAAATATAATAACAGATCATCATTATATGCGATTGAAAAATGAGGTTTGAAGACCATAAGAATCCAGCTCCTTCAACTTACTCAATAAATATCTTTGAAAAAATACCAATGTTTTTCAAGTTACATCTTGATGAGATAAATAAATTCAAAAATATATTTTTCCGTCGTGGCGTTTGAAAGATGGATCGTGTGTATTCTTCATCGACACAATTTATGAATTAGGAGACGCACAATAGCGAAATATATAATAAGATATATTATATTACATGTTAAATGTCGCTTGTTCCTAAAATATACTTTTAAATAAAACTACGAATGTTTATTTTGAAACTCAACAATATAGTCGCAAAGGAGATGTAATTAACGTAATATTACTACATTTTTTTCTTGGGTTTTAGGGCTTGTCAACGTCATAAGACCCCTTAGTATTACTACAGTAAATTCTTCTGCTAAGATGCTCGAGCTCTCTGAAATAGTGATATACGAGAGGCAACCAACATCTTCTTTCGCTATCAGAAACCCAATGCAGACGGTACCTAACAATTCACCTTCCCCCTCTAGAGCAACCTTTTGCACCCTCACTCCTGTACAGTCAAGACAAGTGTGCCTTTGTCTCCATTAAACAACGAGCATTCCATCGCGGCACCTGCATACCCACAAATATGGCCGACAACACGTAACAAACTATTGCTTACCCCCATTTTAGGTAGAAATATTTTTCTACTCAACTTATTTACGATCTTCTGAGTCGGTCTGGAATAAGTTAATCGCGAAATATACGTTCAGGATAAATTGAAACCTTGCTGTGCTGCAGGCTGCAAAGGATCGTGTTTGGATAACCCGTATTAAATGGAGTGTAATGTATTATTTTATATATCATTGCCGGTCGATTGCTGACGGGGACGGTAATGGAGGCGGCGAAGTTTGTGTCAGCGTTGGCGGTGCCCGATACATCTCACACCCGCGGGCGAGCTGTTATGCAAATAAGCGGTCACACACGGTAGCGTGTTGCGGTCGGCTGAGGCGGGAAGAATACAAGGCTCGGGGTATAATCGGGAGCAGATGAGGATCGCCGGCTACGGCGGCGGGAGCAAATGACGTCAGAGGGCCTGCGGCTAGCTATCCGTGTGGAACACGGCTGGCGGTAAGCGTTGGTCCACGCGCTTCAGGATTCATCTTTGCGGATTATTCTATCTGTTCTCATCGGCCAAGGAAGACATGGTAATATTCTCCTATTTGCTGTTACAATGCCGATTTCTTGGTCTTTTTGTTAGATTTATTTCACTACGCATAGAATTGTTATTGCTTTTTTCGCAATTTCTTACTTTTCCAATATTCGAGATAAAAATGTAACGTGTTCTACAACATACGCCTTATATTTTATTTTGAGAAATTAATATTATTCATTTCAATACTGTAGAATATGAAAAGAAATAATGATGAATTACACAGGTCTATTTTGTTTTAAATAATGAGAAAATGTTTCACTCACTGGACGTATTTAGTATTACCTATTTTTTACCCGGAGAATATGTATTTTCAACACTTATAATAGATCAAGAAATAGTAGATATGCATAAAGAATTTGGATTTTGTGGCATACCACGTGTTCTTCTATTAGATTGCGTAACGTTATCTGATTATAAAAGATTGGTAATTAATAAAATATTTATATTTATATACATTTTGTTTCTTTTGATATATGGATAACAATTTTACTTAAATTTATTTTCCATGATACAAGACACCATGACACAAGTATTATTATTCCAGTAAATAAAATACTTCCAAGTAATGTAAACCTTTACCTGCTTCTAACGTCAATTTTGTATCATAACCATAATGTTTTAATATATAACATGAAGTTATTAGTGTAACGTAGAGGAGAAAATATAAATCTGCCCATATATTTTACTGCTTGTGGTACCTCATTCAAAATTTTGTTTTACGGGTCCAATTTCACGCATCCTTGGTCCTAGTTTGTTTCGGTCTGTCTCACACTTCTGAAAATAAATAGTAAATCAGACAATGAGTAACTCATTCATAGTTCCTGAATCGTTTAGCATCTCCACTTACACACTCATGCCTTCATCTATGACAAAATATGCTACGCTCATAAAATGATGCTGATGTAATAGGTTTACGTCACTGCAAAAATTTTTCCTTATTTCTCTCGCGTAGACAACATGAAATGAAAAAGCGCTCGATGTCTTATCGTAGAGATGAATAAACTTGTAGGATGTCACTACGTTCCTAAGCATTTGATTATTTTCCTAGGTGAATCTGAACAAAATAATGTAGTAATGAATTAGATGATAGGATCGAAAACTCTTTGAAGTAAATCAACAATTACGAAGAGGATTGTTTTTTAGTACTTCCGGTTCTTGGTCGTGTTTTTCTCTCTTTCACTCTATTTTCATCTCTTTTTAAAGCGATACCATTTTCTACATCGTATGTAAACGAATCGAGAGAGAGGAAACATAATTTATCTTCTTCGTGGGATATAAATGATTATTAGTGAAGCGATTTATAAATTTTGATCGGACATCGTCCTCTTTCCGAGTTCATCTGACTGTTGTTTTAAACAATCGATGTAATACAAAGAGGAAATATCATCACAGAATTTGATTATTGATCCTGAAGATATCAGGAATATATATTTATCTTAATTGCTTACTATTAATTCACCCTCGTTTTGTAACATGAAAGTAGTGGTGCAAAACCATTGCACATACTTTCTCATATATGTTTCTCAAACTGGACTAGTGAGCGGCATTAAAGCATTCTATTAGGAGAGGGATGATTTTCACATGTTATTCTATATTTTGATCGTCTTCATTTTAACCAATTTAAATAGTTTATAAAAGAAATATTTTACTAGCATTAATATAAAAGCATCTCTAATATACACATTCTGTTTTTTCGTTTTTTTTGGGAGATAAGATCAACAAGATTTATATTATATTTCAAAGGGTATATTTATTAATAAATATAAAGATATTATTAACGCAAAAACAAAACCAGCAGACCATAAATATTCTTATAAAATTTAATTAGGAACAAAAGAGTTAATTTTTTGCCATTTGAAATTTCAAAATTATACTAATAAACACTAATAATATCTATTAAATATTTCGATTAAATAGGTGATACTGTTTGTTTTATTTACGTCCTGTTATTTCGTAACTCTCCTTATCTATCTCGTCAAAGAATTCTGTAAGTGTTAAAATATATTTTTAACAATAATAGTATTTCAAACGATTGAAACTGCTATAAAGCAATGAATTTAAAAAATCATAAAAAGTAAACAATTTTTTTTTCAAACATTACCTTAAAAAACACGTAGCTGAGGCAATATAGGACGAACGCAAATGAGAATGTTATTATACATCCTTTGTAACAGAAATTGTTACTCTACATCCTTTGTAAGCAGAAAGAAATTATTTTACTACGTCTATACCAAACAAGCGAAATACCGCTAACGCGGATGTAATGTATACTAATTCTAATTTACGTACAGAAAATTTAAGCAAAATCGTTGAACCAGTTTTGAAAAATATTCAAAAATGTACTTTGACCTTCATGTGAAGTGCCCTTTGTTTTCAAGAAAAAAATTAAAAGCACATGCATATATTAGAAGTGAATTCTACCTTAAATACGAAAAATGAAAAAAAAAATACCATTCGGTCAGGAGTGTTGCGCACAGACGGACAGACAGACAGACAGACGGACAGACAGACAGACAGACGGACAGACGGACAGACGGACAGACGGACAGACGGACAGACGAACGAACGGACATCTAACAAAAAACCACTTTTCCGGAATCAGAGGTCTCCAAAACGGATATTTTCGCAAAAATCTCTTTTTCATTTTTTTTTTTCACGATTACAATACTTTCTATATACTACGTACATGAGAAAGTAAAAACTATAATCAATTACAACTGAAGTATATATTCTTAATGTATGGTGTAATTATTTATTACTATTCTCTCGTTATAATAATGGAAGGAAATATCGGAAGTTATTCATCTCCTTTAATATTGTACTTTTATTAACCACCCATGATCTCTAATTCTAATGTTGACGTCCATTACAAAATCAAGATAAATAAATAAATTACGATTTCAGACACTTTTATCTACTATTTCGATGTATTTTGTACAGAAAAACTACAATTCATGTTGAAATACAAGAAATTTTGTTTTTCATCCCAATCTCAATTTGTAAAACGTAGTGACCGACCTAGGAAATTATGTAGAGGGAATGTTTGGTAACCAAACTCCACGAATCGTGCCTCACTTCTTAAATGCGACAGTTATGTTTTTTATTCTATCCCCTCTTTCTATCTTCTTCTTATCTCCTTCATTACTGTGCTTTTTTTGTTGCTCTTGTGTGTTTGTTAATATTTAGATGTCTTCGTAGACTTTCGTAACTTGTAATATTATCATGTTTTAGTAGTTGGAACTACAAACGTTTTGGACCTCCTAAGTTCAACCACATTTTGAATACATTCTAGCATCTTCTGGGTAATGTCAGCGTACCAGTAAAAATACTTATGCCACGTTCATAATACATTTTCTTGAATTATATTCATAATTCGTTTTATCTTAGTTGTCAAATATTATCACTAGGGTGGGCATTGAATTCAACTTTTTCACTCTCTTCAATTTCATTTCAGAATCTATTTATGTCCATTTGCGTTCCACTGCATAGTTTATTTTGTTTGTTCTGTCTCAAATTCGTAGACACACTTTATCTTCATATTCACGACGGAATGATTATTTATTGAACCATAGCACTCTCTGAAGAACTATGATTGTTTGAGAATTTTAAATATGATTTTTTTTTTTCAGTCTTTATCTTTATCGCTGCATTCTTCAGTCCCTCGCCCCGTTTGACGATTTAATCAGAGAGAAATATCGATCTTGTTGCTGCTCCTCATCACTCAATACTCCCATACTTCGACCTGTTTCTCTTCTTCTCTTTCTATTGCTATCACCTGTGCGAGCATCTTTGCGATCTCTACGCCTTCTCGCGTAACCTTCCAAGCGAAGGAGCTCCGTCCTCGATTTATGCCACTCTTCAAGCGAGGGTTGCTGCGCCTAACACCGGCTACTAACAACGTTATTATCACGGGCCGTATCTCGTCTGCGGTCGACGCGGCGGGGAAGTAGAAAAAGTGACTGCAGTCGGAGGAGAAGGAGGGTGAAGGAAAAGGGGAAAAAAGCAGACGAGACGCGCGAGCAACCGGCCGGTCGGTAGATCGGACGCTCGTTCGCGCGCGTTTTAGTTATAGTTTGAGCTCCGGCGCTTACCAGTACACGCAGCCGCAACACGGTCACGGCATGTATTGCAACAAACTATCGCTATATAATACGCCAACGCGAAGTTACTGCGCGCCTCCACTACCGATACCGCTGTCAGCTACTTCCCGTGGTCGGACGCCGCGCCATCGCGCAACCCACCAACACGCCGCCGCCGTATGTGCGTAGTAATAGCAGAAGCACCGGCGTAGGAGAGAAACAAGTCAAGACACAATATTAGGATCGCAACTCATAAGAATAGGGGTGACTTCAATTCAAGCATTAAACGTTATTTTCATTATAATTTTTTTTTTTAAGTTATGAAAGGGAGAGGCGTTAAAAGATAAATGCCCAGGAGTAGGATAATAAGGATTTGCGAACATTAACACACAACATAGTTTAGAATCGTACATATTATTGTAGTGATTTATTGTTTCAACATTGATTATTTTTTGTGCGTATCACTGCGATAGCGATTTTCATCAAAATGTGTGACGAAACGTGGAACTAACGTATTAAACATTAATTAAGCATTATCGATACTAAAATTTCTAATATCTTCATCAATAACATCAATATCATTAAGTGTGAAATTTTATACGCAAATCGTATTGTATGTAATAAAGAAAATGTTGCTATTATATGTTATAATTTTCAATTTTCTTATTAAGAGTAAAGAAGTTTGGTATTAGGAGTCTAATAAAATACTATCATTTACAAACCTGGGATTATTTTAACAATTTATTAAAGATTAACTTCCGAAAGTTAAAAGAAGATGAAGTGTTTATCTTTGATTAGCGGGAGACGTGTTAATGATAAAGTTCATTAGAAACAGTGCCCTGCTCGTTGGGTGCGAATGGTATTATACTTAATTCACGGTTGAGAGAAGATTACAAAGCGATGAAATGACTCTGATAGGACCTTTTAATGAAGTACGCTTCGCTACAGTAGCCGAAGCACTTCATTTTTATACGACTTTTAATAAAAGGAATGTTATCTGTTTCTTAATGAAAGAATAAACACCGAAAATGAAAGTGTCTCGGAGATTAAACGTCAAGTATTAGAAATATAACGATAACAATAGAAACATTAGATATTCGGTCCCAGTGATTTTATGAAAGAAAGAATACCTAATAAGTGCTAATATTTTGACAGTATCTTCTAAAGCACATGTACAACAAACTTTTTTTAATAATGACACTATAAAAATGTTTTTAAAAATAATTAAATTGACGGATTTTGAAAATTACGGCAATGAGTTTGCTTTCATTAATATTCTTAGTAAAAATCAACTAAATACAGTATATTCAACTCTAAAAAAATAATTCCCATGACTTGAATTTTGTTGAAGATATTTTTGTCTATAAGCCCAAACCAGCAATTTTTCCTATGGACATTCAAAAATATCTGGACATTGTTATAATTTATTTAAACTATACAGAAATATTTTGAGAGTCACGACTAGTGTGCGAGACAACTCACAGGCTGATAAAAAGAAGCTCAGGATGTACATCTTCCTTCCGTGATCGGATGCCACCAGTTGTTTCTTATGACTACACAAGTTATTCATCATATTTGTGTGTTGTGGGTCGATTGTTTGTATACGTATATGTTATTATTATAACGATATTTGTGTGTTTTTACTTTTAGTTTGATTCCTAAAATTGTTTTCGTATGTTTGATACATTTTCAATGTTTATGTATGAATCTCGATAGTGTTATTGTTTTATTTTTAAATGCGTGGATAGTGTTGATGCATAACGAGCATCGAAACGAGGGCGGATGTTTTAAGTATGCTTCTATGTGCCCTGAAACGATGAAATTAGATCCGATTGATGAAAGTGCTCGCATCTTACGGTCGTTGCTCACTGTAAGCACTTGAAGTATCTTGTTCGTTTTATTGTTCCACTGTTTGGTTCGTTGATGTCCTGTCATTGTACCTATAAACACAACTCAAATTTATTTACAACAATGAGATTAACGTCTGCTGTTATTTACGAGTCTTTCTTTCAGACGATATCTTATTTTCACTCTGAATACGAGTGAAACTATAGTATTTCAGTCAGTTTATTGCTTTCACTAGGCAAGTATTTACACCAACCAAGAATTTATACCAGTTTAAAATTTCTTAATATTTTCATTCGTAATATTTTGAGTTTTCATTCGTAATATTTTACTCGTAAAACACTTCACGAGTCTTGTACAGTTTTAAGACTTTCGTAACACTGGTAAAAATTATATTCTTTACAGGAATGTAAATTATTATTTCTATTTCAGTTATTGTTTTGTGTTACAACCAAGTGTTATATAATTTTCATTCTTAAAATCATATTATATGGAAAATTACTAAAAAGGAAGGTACAACGAGAAATACTACAATTTTTGGAACATAAATAATAGTATTCACGGATAATTTTTTTAATGAAACATAATTGCAAACTTCTTTCATCTGTCTAACTAGTTTAATCACTTCTAACAATATGAGATTATTTATGAGTAAAACATCCAAAAAAATATTTTGGGAAACTAACATGACTTTTAGCATTTTTATATGTAATAAAATATATAGAAACATACAATTGCTCTAAAATTTAGTTCAAAATTTAAATAAAAAGTTTTTGTAAAGAAAGGTATTGTTTATTTCATATTTGCACGTAATGAGTTTTTCCGTGTAGTAAATCATACTCAAATCTTATGATCCTGTAAATGTTATTGTGATAAATTAAATGTATTTTGTTGATGTATATTTCAATAGTTCATAAAATAGATTAAGGTATTTAAGTATCACGTGTCCACTAGTTTCTTTTGAAACGTATTTGCAGAAGGATGTCGGCGTACAAAAACTGGGTATACAGTAAGAAGAAGCTTTAATTTTTGTAAAGGATTCTACGTTAAAGTTGAAAACCATTTTGAGCCACTCAGAAACTACACGAAATTCTCATGATTAATTGTTGTTTTAAAGTGATTGAAATATTGCACCTCATTAAATATTTTGAATTTAAGAACGTGAGTACCATCATATAATAATTTTATTCAGTAGGATGAAATATAATTTAACATTTTAGATATCATCATCATACTTGCAAATAGAAAATATTTTCAAGTTTAACTAAAATATTATAATTTCCCATATTATCATTTTCTTCGGTTGACAAAACCACTCACAAGGTAACGGATAACTGGGCAAGCTTTCATAAAAATGAAATATGAAGGAGTGAAGTGTGTAATTAGGTAAACAAGCTGTAATAGTTGACAAGACAGTTCACGTATCACATGAAATTATTGTGAAAACGTGTGTGTTGTGGATTGTAATATTTCTTCACATTCTATTCACTTTTTCTTTCCAAGCCTCTTTTCTGCAGTGACTGCCTTACGCCCCTGATTATGCGCAACCCCTGGGGTGGGAACGAGTCGTATGAGGAATGTTGTGTTTCAGTGAAGCGGATTACTGTTGTTTTGAGAGGCATTTTAAAAACATCTTCTAAGTATCCTCAATTATTCAAAATCATCTTATCTGTTCACCATGTTATGAGTTGTATTCATAAAACTGAAGTAGTAAATCCGTTCAATGAATGTGTAACGGAATTCTCACAACGCGGAAGGAATTTCTGCGTCGTGTGCAATCAGATGATCAGTCTTTCATCCTTGTGGAAGAGGCTTCTGATATTATCCTTTCATCTGCGATGAGTTCTGTATACAGCAGCGATGGAGAGGTGGCCAGAGTCAGCCTGAGCAGACAGTTGAATAGCGCAGAAACTCTCTCGCCGCATTAACAGGTAGTTGAGTATCATTTGTTTGTGTTTTGATGTGAGGTTTTGGAGGGCCGTTGTGAAGGTTGATGATTAGAAACCGCTAGAGGAAATAACAGAAGTCTTCATTCGAGGTCGTTTCACAGCAGTGGGAATGTAAAGTTCAGTTTCGATGGACATTACAGTATGTGAAAGCGGTGTTATGGGGCAAATGAAAAAAGATTGAGTATTTCAAGAACATTGTTACCCATTAACCTCCTTGGGAACTATTAGAGGTTTGGACCCACGTGTATACTATACCGTATATACGTGGGTTGTTTTATTTATTTTCTCGAGCAAAGGAAATAGTAACATATTTTAATTATTTTCCTACAACAATAAAATTCTGTGATTTGAATAATCAAAAAAGATGTGTGGATTGTAACAGATCTCCTCTCACTCATAATGTTGGCGGTATCATCTTAATTATATTAAGTAGCTTTCATAGGGACTTCTTCTTGGACAAATTTCATATCAGAATAATGTTTTTTTGATAGAATGTTTCACTTTGCTGAAAATCAAAATGTATTGAGCAGAAGTTTTGGATCTGTTTAATGTTCTGACAACGTCGAGTGGCGAGAAATTGTAATGTCGTATGTTTCTTTTTATTAACCGATTTTGATGAAATTTATTAAAGGAAGTTAATTGAATCACTCATCTAGTTTATATGAACGTTTATATTTTGTAAGATTAAAAAAAACTTAAGGAAAATTAACACTACTTTCTTATTCCTTTACTATATTTCATTTATTTACCTTATTTATTGCGGTTGACTCAGGAAAGAGCGAAAAAGCAAAGAAGACAAATCAAATATCAATTAATGATACTCATCAATAGAGGCCATCCACGAGGACACCGCTATCCCAATACGATTCCCAAGCTGCCCACCAACCCTCTACCACATCTTCCAATACAGGACAAGGTCTCCGCCCCATTCTCCAGGATCCCCTCTTTGACCCATTACGAAATGCCGCAACTCTTGATCGTAGACAATCCATTCGAAGCAATAGCGGGGGCGTCCTCCTGCCCGTCGGTCGGTTCGTTCGTCGTGTTTCGCATCCCACTCGTGTCCTTTGTGCCCAACAGGTGGGAGGATGTGACTCATAAGAGCGTCTCTGGCACCATTGTAGAGGATGATCACTTCTCTGCGAGAAATCCCTCTTGATGAACTTTACAAAAGAGCCTGGCTCATGTCGTCCTTTAAATCGTCGTCCAATTATGGCGTCACTATAATTTTGACTAATCCTCAGAGAGTTTCTTCCTCTTGACACATTTCTGAGATACGAGCTTGCGTATCTTGTTTAATGCCAAGGTTCTCTTCTAAATGAGGATTCAATTTTCACTCTATAGATTGGTGCTCGCGACGCTTGGTATTGCTAGGATTAATAGAGGATGCAGTCCAATTTTTATAAAACCACTTCTCACCAGAACATTTTTTATATGAATCTATTATATTATTTCTACTATTCATTTGTTCTGTTATGTTTATTGTTATAACTTATTATATGATCACCTAACGACGACTTAAATCCAAGTCGAATCGTAGTGAGCTCTTCACAAAAAATATAAATATTATTCGTCCATAAAAGGTCGTAAGTTTTTAATTATTTATTTAATTCTATTATATTAATGATCAACACATCAGAAGTCTATTATTATTTATTCTTTTCGATTTACTTGTAGAAACATAATTTGGACACCTTCGTAACACATCATAGCTTTTTCGGAAAGTTAACTTTATTACATAGCATATTAGTGTGTAGTAGTTAACAAAACATATGCGAATTGGTGGCATTCTTGTACCAAGGTTTCATGCATGTTTTCTCAACAAGGCGTGAAGCGCTTACTATCTATCGGGTGTGAAATGTTGTAGCTTCTATAGTCTCCGAGAAAGGATATTAAAAGGAATATTCATTGGAGCCTGATGGTTTTAACTCTCCCTCGCTTAACATACCCTCGCTTAACGCGTATAGAGGTTGTAATTCGCAAATGTTACTGCAATTTCGAAAGCTACTGCCTAGATAATCGTTAAATTACAAGTAGGTCTAAAGAAAATAAGTAACAATAAAGAGAAAAGAACTATATTGTACTAAGATTTTATCGCAAAAATTTATTTGACTTTCATATTACAACCACTGAATAATTAAATACCTGATGACTTTAATGTCATAAGTTAATTATCGGTACAAGAAAGAAAGTGTTTGTGGTATTATATGTTTAACTCTTTCTTTTCTAATTAGAATATTTGGAATTAAATTAGTTTGTTGTCCTCCACATGATCATACGCACTTTGTACTGTTTTTTGACAATAAATTTATTATTATTTATTATTATAGTTTCTTTAAAGTTTGAGGGAAAAAAATGTGAAGATGAAAACCCAACATTTTTCGAACCATATTATGAAAAGGAGTGTATCATTTTTATATGTAACATTTTAGCGAACTTCTTTTCAAAAATCTTTGTAATGGAACTGTATATAATAATTTTTTTAATAAAATGTAGTTTAAAATTCGTATATTATGGCAACATAAAACAGGTTCACTGAGAGTAAATTTTTTTAAAAACTTTTAATTCAAAACAAAATAATGAAAACGTCTTTGATACAATTTACGTTTACGAAAGGAATGCTGTTTAAAAACGACTCTGTTTAAATATTTCGATACGCGAGAATGGAGTGTTATTGCAGAACATTTTTACAAACCAGAAGACTAGTATTCACAGTTCAAATACTCCAATTCTGTAAATTAATTACTTAATATTGCATTACGTGATAAAAATACATCGATTTTATAATTAATTTTTTCTCTACAAATTTAAGATGAGATAATTAATTTTCAATAGCAAATTTAGAATGAGTAGTAATAAGCCAAAGTTTATTTCTCCAGTATTTTAACCAATATTTTTAAATGGGTGCAACTTGAAATGTGTATATGAGAAATAGTAGGGTCAGGCGAGGTAATTGTGAAAAAGGGGAAATGTAAATAACAGATCTGAGCGCCGCTGTAGGAGTCAGAGAAAGATGGTCAAAACTAGATATTGGTGACTGTAGATGAAGTATAAAAACTCCACTGATTTGAACCAATCCGTTGGTGCCATAGTACATTATGAAAATTAAGCTATCCAGAAGATTGAAATTCGAAGTTACGGTACTGCGTTTATCGATCTAAAGTAGTTAAATTATTGAAATATATGTCATGTCATATATTATAATCAGTACGGTAACTGAAAATCATCGGTATTATATTCTAGGAATTTTGAATACCCCACGTCATGTTTACATTACCTCACGTTTCTCACGTAGTTATTGGATATTACTTTCCTGCAGTTTTATCGTACAATTGCTGTGTATTTCGGAATTAATTTGCATTTAATCATATTTAGTACGTTTTGATGATATTCTATTATTTTTTTCATAGTTTTTTAGGTACGTAGGTGGAATTTTCTTATCTGTTGTTGAATCTACCTATATACTTAAAGAAAAATGATCTCCGAAAAGAAAATAGATATATGAAGATCAAAAATTGATAAGAAAGGACGAGAGCTGGCACAAAGCAAACAATAAGAAAGTAGCAAAAGGATTAGGAAGCACAAGAAAGTGAAAATAAAGAATTATTACCCGACCTACAAGAGGTGTTCGAAGATTCCGATAAATATTTCTAAAATAATACAATCTTCTAGGGGAAGTAACATACTTCTGAGAGCTAACCACCAGAGACATTGTACTGAATATATTCTTACAGGACATAGAGGGGGAGATAGTAAAAAAATAGGTATGGGAGATGAGTTGAAAGACACAAAAGAATTGACTATGCAAACAAAAACTAAATTCGTTGAAGCTGATAAAACATTATCTTTAAAAACATAAAACTCAAAACAATCTTATCATTTCTAGTTAGTGAAAAAGAAGATAGTAAAAATGTTACTATCTTTTCTTGCAAAGTAAACGTGCGTGGAATGTATTGCTTTTTAACTCTCCTTGTTTTTATACGTTTTCATTTGATATTTTTATAGATGAAGTTAAATATGATTACAATACGTCTTAATAGATGATTTATTAAAAATATCCAGTAAAATAACTAATGAAATGTGTATAATTAAAATTAATTATTTCTTTTTTTTAGGATATTTGGTCATCAATGAAAGTATCGGTTAGTTTTACGGCATTTGTAACAAAATACTTCAATAAAATGGGAACACTGTGTAAAAGTAAATTTCGACTCGTAATAAATCAAACATGCTATTAGAAGAGTCAAAATACAATTTAATGTCCCTACAACTACACTCATTCCATTGTCGATACTAGAAGAGAGTTCGTTGTTTACAATTACCTGGTTGTCTCAATAATTGTAAAACGAGGGGTAAATGTGAAATTGTGTGGAAAATTAAATAAATGTGGAAAATTACAGGAATCTTCATTACAAGAGATTTGTGAAATAAGAGATATACTCCTTATATTACAGTGTTAAAAACTATACTTTTTATTAAGTCATTGAAATTGAGGCGTAAAAGGGAAACATTGAAATCTTGATTACAATTAAGATTGCAAACCTCCTAACCCTACTCACTTAACATTTATGGCAAAAGACATACATAGAATTATAATAAATTAGTTATAAGATTCATTAGTGCACATTCGTAAAATTATGTTTAATTATATGTTTCTTATCATGTTATGAACGGGATGACTCGCATTTCCATGTAAATTGATGTGCGTTATTCCGGTAAGTGAAAATTCACTCGAGGTTTTTCTATAGGGGCGACATGGTTTTATTTCTTTCGTTGTATTCTTTGGAAAGCGTTTTCACTCTCACATTGAAGTCATTCTTATCTTCGTAACTACTTCAGGTGATTTTGTGTGTATGTGTATGAGAGAGAGAGCAGGATAGAAAAACGTGTGGTCTCAAGATAATTAATCTAAAATTATATATTAATGAAGTTGATGAATATAAATGTCAGGTGTTTAGAAATAATTACACCACAATAATTTTATCCAGGAAGTAGTTTTCCTTCCAGTAATAACTTTTTACCTAGAAACATTTGTTGATTATAGTTTGGGAATTAATTTCTTTCTCCCAATTTCCTGTGAAGGTCTAGTAGCAGATCATATAGAGTCTTCTGAGGATAATCAAGATACATGCTCTCATAAAGCAGTGCTCAAAAACTGAAGATAGGGAAAATGGAGCTTACATCGTTGATGTGCAGTTGACGCAGCTCACATTGTGTTCGTAATAATATCAATAGTTCGATTTATTTCCTCTTTCTCCAGTTTAAGATGCTTCATCATTGTTTTTATGAATTTTCATTCAGATCATGTACAATACGAAACACATTACTTTCTTCAGTACCTAGTATTTTAATGTAGTTGGGGCATATTTGTATCTCTCAATTTTTATATCTTTCTCTTCCTTTCATTACACGTACTTATGTTACTTACATCTTAGGGAAATTCTATGACTTTTTTTCTAAAAATATGTATCAGATGCATTACAAACACTGAAAATTTAGAAAGCTCACATCGTGTCCATCAAACTACACGTCCTTTCTCCTCGTTCCATTTCTTTCAAAACAAGTTCTTGTATTCATTCGTCCTTCTTTTATCGTTACGAGCGGTATCCATTGTCTTATCTTCTGTTTTTAATCTTAAACCCACTGTATTTAATTAACTTCTTTTTCTCAACTCTTGTCACAATCTCTTTTCGTTATTTTGTGCCTTTCATTTTTAGTATGATATATCAAAATGTGAAACACGTTAGAGGTCGCAACTTCCTAAAATATTCTAAATCAATATTAAACTTCATCGTATTTAAAAGATTCTACGCAATTGTAGGATTGATATTCCTTCGTATTTGCTAAATGTGTTGATATATATTACATTAATTAAATTTCTTATGTGTTCACTGCAGAAGGTAATGCTTATTTGTTTAACAACAAACATCGAAAATTAAACTTTAATCTATGAATAATTTACAACACAGATGGTAATGATTGGAATTTAGTATTTTTTGAAAGTTATTTTATCAAAATTCTCGGAAGGTGATCAGATATCCATGGAAATGTGCGATGTAGAAAAAGTTACAAATCTGTTCGTAAACAACGTGGAACTATCTCTCCCAATCGTTTCTTCTTCGCTTTCTTCTGCTTTCCATCTTCCCTCGATTCATCGTAAAGAGAATCATGGTCTTCTCCTGAGGTCTGATATCTACACACAGTTATCGCGCCTCTCCACCCTTCGGCCAGTGATAGCAGAAACGTTCCTTCTAAATCGGAAGCGCTCGGGTTAGATCTGAAGGAAGCCAAGGAATGTGATGAATGCTCCATGCGTCTGTGGAGGAGCACCACTGCACGCTAGTAATCTGAAAGAGGAGGTCAGGATGTGACGACACTTTCTCGCATTATACATTGGGAAAGGTCAAGTGGAAGAAGGAGAATATTTGTAATATATCTTTGTGATATATATGTGTAATATATGATATTCAAATACTCTTGAAACAATCTTGTCTTCAACACGCTTGAAATACGCGAGTGTAAAATAAACTTGACATACTGAGACTTTTTAACGCAAATAAAATGAGATAAAAAGTAGGTTTAATATAATTTCTCATCACGTATGCAAAGAACAGGTAAATTGTTCATTCAAACTGAAACTGCAATCACCGAGTTACTGAGCTGAGATTGACGCGCTCTCAGCGGTAAAGTAAACCATCACAGACTGTACAATAAGACAGACGCACCTATTTGAACATGTTGTTTGTGATGGGAAAAAAGAGAAAAAAGGAAAGAGAAGTAGGTGATTGAATTTTTGTTGAGTTGTGAAAGAAACTCTTGGGTTTCAAAAACCAAAAACCCGTATTTCTATTTATTTTAGGCTTGAGATGGGCGATTCCGGACATTCATAATTCATATTTTTATCATGTGTGTTCTTCATTAAAAATATTCGCATTACAACCGTATATTTTAGTGACCTCTACCATACAATTGCAAAATGTGTTCAAAATACACTTAATTCCCTAAATAGAGGTTAACATGGATTTCGGGGATGAGTTTTACATATAATCCGAACTAACATCTTTTGTATTCTTAAAGTTTGAATGTTGTTAGCATATTGGTCCCAAACGATAATGCCATATCGTAAATGATAATAAACATTTGCAAAATACAGGCTGCGAGAAATGTGTTACCTTTCAACTTTGACAAAAATTCGGAAATCATAGCACAATTTACTTACCAAGTTTGGAATTCAGATTGTGACAAAACCATTTGAGGTTGTCCTGAATATAATGCCCTAGAAATATGTTTATCTTGACAGTTTTTTTTTTTTTTGATTCTGTTAATCGAAAGTGGTGCACGAGGAAGAGATTTCGTTCCACTATTGCGAAATGACATGAATACTGTTTTATGAGTATTTACAGTGAGACGATTTAAATGAAACAAAGACAAGAGACTGAATAGAATTCCTGGGGAACATATGTTAGAAAATACAATGAGAGAATGTTGTCCAGTAACGGAGGTATGTTAAAATCTAGAATGTGGTATTTATTTGTCTAATTCATATAATATATTGTACGAATATACTTTGTTTTCCCTGACATGGTTTATATATAAACTTAATTTGAAGGAAAAAAACTTGCAGATTGCAATGATGTTGAGAATATTTTAGTTCAAATATGAAAACAACTACCATTAGTCATAGTTTATTTCATTGTTCTACCATAGGTAACATCAACTTCTTTTGAGAAACTGAATACTCTTCTTTCAAATCGCAATTCTGCAAACTGATCAAATTTAAACGAATCAGTGTTACCTTTGGTTAAAAAATATACTTAAGAACTTTTAAAATTGTATAAAGAAGCGAAAAAATTGGATGACTTGGGGAAATTTTTCTCTTTGAATGAAGGAAGGAAATTGTAAAATATTTAACCATTTAAGTTAGAATCAATCTAATTTTGAACATAGTATATGGATACGTTTGCTTTGTTCGTATATATTTTTGCTTATTTTTCCTCGCAAACAAGCTTACTTCACCTAGAGGTTAATTCCGTTTCAGTTTTATAATTTACTGCAGCATTGTGTTGCAATTGCAACAAATAGAGACGCAATTATCAGGGGGCAGAAGGCGGCATGCTCTTGTGTTGTGGCGAGTAGTGAAGAACACAGCGGCCGCTCGCCATGTATTATTCATCCTAACAAGCGGAACCTTTCGTTCCTTCCCTCCCTTCAGAAGATACACAGGAAATTATTGCTACTGTAGCGAACTGTAGAAGTCATATTTGTAATAGAAATCCTTTGATATTTATATTCAAAATTCTAACAATAGAGAAACAAATGAAAAACACAAGAAGAATTATATGCCAGGAAACAATACAAGGTTGGCCAACAAGTTGGGGTAAAAGTGAGGAAGGAAAGAAGGCCTTTGAAATCGTACCAAATGTAACTTTTCGGCAAGAAAAGAGAAAGTGATTTAAACCAAGCAATATATTAAAATTTAAGACAGCACGGAAATTCAACAAATGTTTATTAAGAATAAAAACTAATGAGTACAAAATTGTATTAAAAAAGGTCTGCATGTAAAGGCGAGAAAGAGTAAACATAATGGAAAAATTTAGATTGATAGATTAGCAAATTTTAAGAGATAAAATTAATCAATAAAGAGGGAAATATTTCAAAATTAATTTAATGAGCTTGATAACCTGAAAAATTGTGATGAAAATGAAAATGTGTGGTGAACTGTAGGAATCTATTAAATTTTCCGTTAAATTGAAAAATATAGTTATGATAGTCTCATGTTACAATGAAAACACTTCTTTCTGCTCCGAACACACGTAATTAACTTGCTTGAATTAGTATGTTGTTCTCTCAAAAAGTTAATAATCTTCTAAACATCCACATAGTTACATTACTCGCAATTAATAGAATATTTTTCTCTTAACCAATGTTATTTCTATTTATCCATTTATAAATCTCTGTTCTTATATTCTTTCAAATTAAATATGCCTAATTTTATTTTCTAATAAATGTTTGATCTTTGAGATATTCGAAAAGCTGGTAGGGATACGAACGAAAGCCTAAATTACGTACTCTATACGATCTACGTTATTTTATTACAATCTTCACTAAGTACCTGGGAAAACATGTTTTCTTATTGAAAGCACCGTTTGAAGACTGAAACATGAATACATAATCTGAAGAAAATTATAGAACTCCTCAGTTTACAAGAATTTTTTTGTTTTTAACATATTACTCCGGGTCTTAACTATGTACTATTTACGATCACGATTATTTTTAAGCTCAATATATCGTAATTAGTACCTCTAGATTAATTAAGAAAATTCCTTTTTAAGATATAATAGAAATTGGAAACCTTGTATTCTCAACCGTAAACACCAGAAATGGGAATTCTGTTGTTAAGTTTTCCAATCACGACTTTTGAGGCACTAAACAATTTGTAGAAGATGGACATGACATAAAAAGTCGCCTAATGACTGCTTTGAATTACTAAACGTTGGGGATTCGCTTTACCTTTTAAGTGATTTCCTAGGCCTCCATTTTGCGACGAAATGGCAGACTCGCTGAGCCTACAAGAATAAAATTCCAGTGGCTGTGAATGTTGATGAAATTGGAGAAGTAAAAGACACAGGTGCTTTTTTAATTTCATGACCTGAAATTCTTAAAAACAAATAAAAGCTATTTTAAGTAGTTGTGTGCACTTCTTGGGAATGAGTAACAGAAAATTCAAGAACCAATATTTGACAAAATCAGTGTCTGACCTTTAGAACAATTCTCATGAGGCATTGTGACTATCTTTCACGAGACTCCCTGAAAATTCATTGCAATGGTAATTGAAATTTGTCCACCGACAGGCATATTCTTCTGAAGAAAGTAAATTTTCTGAATAAATGAAGCATTAAAAATACTTAAGTAAGCCACAAAGAGAAAGAAAATGAAGTAACACACTTTTACAACGGAACTTTGTTTAACAGCTACTTTCAGTGACATATTTTATAACCCTTAACTGGAATCTTGTTTAAATTGTTACTTAAGGTTGATGTGCACACAGCCGAATGTTCGTCATGTATAGGTTCTGTGAAAGAGATAGAGTGAGTTAAAACTTCAATCATTTACACATTCTTATCCGAATTCGAGGTTTTCTCATCGGGTCCGAAGAAATTTAACAAGTCAACAAAGTACTCCAGAATATCGTTTTAATTATCCTCCAAATAAATAAGTATTTTAGTATTTAAGTATCCTTTAATTAATAAATTAATATAGGTTATTTTACTGTCTTCCAATTTAAGAAGATGTAGAAGACTAGTATTTATGTCAACAGGCTTATACTGTGTAAACTATTATTTATTTATATATATACGGTTAGTTAAGTGTTAATTTGCATGCACTCAATAGAATCATATGTATTTAAGATATATATATATATATATAAGTATTTACTTCCTCTTTAAAGTAACTGTATACAAAATCAAAGAAATAGTTATCGAACAATATCAGACATAAATCCAAGTTACAAGAAAATATTAATGAAAAAGACAAATACATTTATTCCCTAGGCATACAAATCTGAAGTTCTCTCAGACATTAATTCTCAGAGTCGTTCGTCCATAAGCAGTCATAAAAATACTCAAACCATGTGTATCCAGTCCATACACGTGGCCATCGAGTCTGAAGTGGTGAGATGAAATGAAGCCGGATCGTGATGAGACTACCAATATGACTGAGCGGTCGACTCAAGATATACGAGTCTCTTTTATTTCAGAGCAAAGCACAGGGAACAACCGGCTTCAGCGGTGGCCACATGCACTCATGACAGCTTAAACGAAGCCTGTACTTTACATATTATTAGTAACTGAGTATTAGGAGTAAGGTGACTGAGGTGTTGGAGAGGAGTGATGCGAAGAAATGACGTAAGGATTCATCACTCCCTTGGTGGACTTTCAATACAGAGCAATTATGACAATTTATGAAAACCATTTTATGAAACAAACGTTGATCTACAAACTAGAACTACATACATTATTTGTGGTATTCGACCTTAAATTTTTATTTATGACGATAAAAAATAGTTAGAATTTGTACACAAAGCAATCAATTGATTTGACAAGTATAAATACACCGAATAGTATTGATGATTTGAGATTTTCCTGTCAGTTGATAATGTTATTTAAGATAATATTGGTTTTAATAATTATAAGAATATACCTCTAAAATCATTTCATTTTTATTAATTTGTAATATCATTTGTGCTCCCGCCTTCATTTTTCATTGCTATTTTGTGCTTCAGAATTGGTGCAAATTCTTGAAACATGAGTGTAGAAAAATAGCCTTGAATATATAAATTAATTTCTTCAACCATTTTGAAATTCAGTCTTAAAAAACAACTTTTTTCGTGTTACGTCGAATGAAAATGGTAGACGGGACCGGGATTCGAACCCGGGACCTTGAGCTCTACGCGCTCATGCGCTTACCGACTGCGCCATCCCGTTCGCTTC
>NNCF01126268.1:251611-347282 GCA_002313205.1 Laupala kohalensis
AAGCGCATGAGCGCGTAGAGCTCAAGGTCCCGGGTTCGAATCCCGGTCCCGTCTACCATTTTCATTCGACGTAACATGATTAATCTGTTACCTGGCGGTGAGGTTCACCGCAATCTAAGAGATTTCTAACTTTTTTCGGCAAAATAAAAACATTGTAATTTTACCTAGGAGCTCCTGTTTTTAATATACCCTTTCAAAATACCCTTAACGCATGATATCACACTTCGTGTATAGAACACAACACGCAGTGAGGAATAATAGGACGCATACGTTTCAGAAAGCAAGAGGTTTTCTTTTGTTCAGAATAAAAATTACTTATCTGATGAGAATTCGAATGCAGTAGAACCATTCTTAACTGGTCTAGTTCGAACTGAGACACTGAACTGTTACCCGTTTGGCCCGGTTAATCCGAGTATTCGGTGAAAAATAGATTTTCGTCCAGAGAAATCATACAATTTCATCATTCACTAACAAACAAGCAAATGAGACGCCATTTCAATCATTTTATTGTACTGTATAAACATACATAAACAAACACGAAAAAAAAATTAATAGAAAAATAGATAAGGAAGCAAGAAGGGAAACGCATCTCAATGCAAACCTAACGTCCCGTCACCCCTTTTTACTTTCCAGTAATATTCCAGAAAGGGTCCGTCAAACGTTCAGTGTTTGAACTACCTGCCAGCTATTATTCGCTGAAGGAGAGTAGGAAAAACTGTTCCGTGGATGATCCGAGGTCGGTTAAGAGGGACTCCACTGTAATTCAAGAGCTGTAAATTTCTTTGACTAACATTTTAATATGATGATTGCAGGTAATTAAAAAAAACTGTGTAAGTGTAATTCAATGTAATAATAAAATTTATTCTGAAAAATAAGCATGAGATTTGAATAAATATTTAACTAAGATTATTTTACTAATTTTCAGGTATAAATGAGTATTATTAACAATAAGTTGAATAATAACAATTCATTGTAACGTAAAAAATCATTGCAATAAATAAGTGAATAATATACCAAAACTATAAAAATAACAAATATCGTATAATAAAACATACATTACACATTTAAAAGTTTGTACTAAATTAGGGAAAAATGTTCTAATAAAACGTTGTTGGTAATGAGAGAAACTAAACAGTTAAATTCGTTTTCATATTCTCTCTCATACTAAAATCCATGATTTGACGATAGGACTATTCAAACTCAGTCCATGTCTTCTATATTCATAATTTTTCGAAAGGGAATATATTTTTGGAATTGATCTCATATAAAAAAACATTACTTTATATGAAAAGAATTTCAAGAAATTCCACTTTCTAAGAATACGAGTATACAATGTTTTAAATTATAAATACGTAGTTTGTTTACATTTTTGTCTTACGTGCGGAAAGAAGTTGAATTAAAATTTTTATCACAAAAATTGTTGCTGTATAAGGCAAATTGAAAATGTTTTTACCAGAAAGGCTTCATTTATTTTTTGTCTGTTTTGAAATTACGTACATTCGAAGAAAAGTAAAATCCTAAAATTATCGGAGAACATCATTTGCTGTGTACCTTTTGCACACATTATTTCCTCAACCTCTCATTTCTGATTTGATCGCCTACATTGAATGGTGGACATGAAGCTGACCACTTCGAACCTTAACAAGCCACGTTGGAGGTTCAACAAATCGATGCTCCCTAATGCTTGAAGGCAGACGATAAGATTGGTGTCTACGATAATGACGTGGCAATGACGGCTGCACTGAAAAGGTTGTATGCCTTTGAAAAGAACCGCCGAGTAATGTATCTGAACTACGCAAGAACGAATGGCTTGCTTCTATGTGAATGGCCTTTTTCCTTTTTAACACATATGTTCTCATAGCTGCAGTTATTTCCGTGAACGTAATCTGCGCATCTCTATGTATGTCTTCATACAAACGAAGTTTCCTGAAATCGTGGTTCTTTTTGTTTGCCGTGTTCATTTACACGCTTGTAAGCAATTTCGAAACACGTGAAGACTAGCAAGAAAATCACTGAATTTACATTGATAGAATCTAAAAACATTCTTTTCGCCTAAAATGAAATTGTAGGAATCGAAATATTGGGTATTTTCCTCAATTACCAGATACGGAGAAAATTTTCATTATAAAAGTTGGATGTCTTTACAAATACATCTGGACATATGAGTATGTTTTACGACTTTAAAAAAAAAACTAGATTCTTAAAATAGGATGTAATGCGTCGCATTCTCAAGCTGTATCCCCAATCATAAGAAATGAGTTAAAATGGCTGCTCACCTCTGCAGCAACCAACAATTTCTTCATACACATTTGCTTCGTAGCTTTGTAGAGCGTTAACTATCTTCTCTTCTCGTTACCCTTCTGATCTCAGATTCCTTGGATCGACGATATTCTACACACAAACATTTTCGACTTCTTCTTCAATTCTTCGCACGAATAGACATTACATGACTTATGCAGGTTTTTGGAATTCTTATAGCTTCATATTTACTGCAGGGATGATTCATTCACTGCAGCGGTTACTCTCGGTTTTGACGGTGGATAAATGGTTGGCGACATAGAGGATAAGTGTAGTATGAAGAAATAGTTTAAGACCCTTTACATCAATGACATCGTACTTGAAATGTTTCCCGCTAAGTATGTTGTATACCTTAATATGTTTGAAATTTCCGGAAAAAAGAAAGTCTACCAACAAAAATAATTACTCTTATGATGTTTAAACTATTTAGTAATGGTAGTATTTAGTTTAATACTAAATAGTTCATTTAATACTATATATCTTTCAAATGCCCTAATGATAAGAAAGTCGAAGAAATATTGCATCATTATTTACTTAGCTTACTCCAATTAGTGAAATAATATGTTCCTTATTTATCGAATGCTACCCGATTTAAGTCTTCATAAAGCATTTCATGCATCTTTTATTCCTAGTGAGGTAATTGAAGTACATGCACACCATATAATTAATTAATTATTTGGGGTATCATTTACTCGTAGTTAATCAATGAAAATTTATTTCATAAAAGAGTTCCTCTTGAATTAAATTCCCCGTATTCTGTTTTTTTTTCTAGACTGGGAGATAGCTTCTTTGTTAATGATCATTTTAGTGTCTTGAACATGATTACTACTTATTCTATTTATCCTTTTATTTGTGGATAGGTCCAAGTAATAAGTCCTGCTCTTCCAGATAATTACATGATTTTGTACTAAAAATATGTATTTTATCATTCTCACGAATCTGACCAATCTGAAGGATTCTTATATGGTATTTGTTGTGTTGTTAAACATGTTGTGAGAATGAACATTATAAACAATACCATTCATTCACTCCAGCATTTCACACCTGTTATAACAATCACGTCCACAACTTACTGATGCTATGAAATTATTGGAACAAGTATTTTGTCATATACAATTCCATAGACTTCATAAATAAGGTATTCATGTAAAATTTCGGTTATAATAGCACCTGTTTCAAAGGAGACCATCTTAAGAATTTTGTGTAACACTTCTATTTTATCTTGATTTAAAAAAGAGGCATTTTCAGGAAAATGTATCATTCAAAAAACAGGAAAAATGTTTTTAGAGGTCCAGATATAACCTGGACTGTATCATAAGGCAAACATTCATCTTGAGACTTTCTTAACTCTAAGATTTGAGCATGATCTCAATACGTCTCTCTCTACGTTATCCTACACCTCCCTTGGAATATCAACTCTTAATTAAATTTAAATAAATCATACTATGTTATTTGTAAGATTTGTAACGTATATTTGCTATGAAAATGTTGCACTACTCCAAAAATACTACACATTAGCCTTCATTTGCGAAACATTATGTCTCGGAGAGTACTGCCAGAAATGGACGTTCTTACAGTGGCACAAAAATACCTCTTACAAGCAACTCTTTAGATACAAAATACAAAATTGTTGTGAAAAAGACACACAATATATTTACAACACTTAAATATTAACCTGAAATTTGGATTTATGAAGTGTGGCGACCCGTGACGTAGTGCTTAACGCACCCGCCTCCTACCTCTGGGGACGTAGGTTCAAACCCTGTCCGATTCAAGTAGAATTCGAGGTGGTGGACGAAGCGGTGTTCACGGCAGGTTTTCTCGGGGTTCTCCCGTTTCCCCTGCCACTCATTCCACCACAACATTCACTCATTATCATTCACCCCAATGTCATTCATGAATCACCCGCCTCAGGGAGGTGCAGCAGGAAGGGCATCCGGCACCCTAGAAATTCCCCCACCAAATCAATGTAAGAGGCATCGTATCATCCCATCTCCGACCCCTAAGGATTAGGGAAAAAGGAGTTAAGGTGAAGAAGAAGAAGAAGATATTTGAGTTTATGTAAATGCCACACTGCCCCCTCGAAATTGGAGGTTATATTTTGTGATAAAACAGAGAAAGATTCTTAAGAATTTGCAATTTTCCGGTTTGGGGAATTGAAATCTGTGTTCCACATTCACAATTCGTAACACTCAGCTGAGTCGGTTTCATGGCTCTCATTTTCCAATTTAAATTCCTCCAGGGGAAACCCGTAAGTGGCATTTGGTTCGTGTGCAGGAGATTATGCAAGGATCATGGTTGGTTACCGCATTGTCATTATCTCCAACGCTGTATGGAGGAAGAGTCGTAGAAGCTTCCTCGCTGGGTGACACGCGTCCATTGCGACCGCCGCTGCGTTCGGGGGCAGATCCATCAACGCCTAGACGGACAGCGAGCTCACATTGAACGACAGCAGACGGGAGGGACTTGGCTACTGATGGCGAAGCGTGCGGTCGCTCTCTCGCTCTGTGCCTCCGCCGCCAAACAAGGTAGCGCTTACCAATTACACGCACATCGTGGGAAGATCAGGGCGCTGCGGCCCGGAGATTGATGCCTGGATAGGTCGATAGCATCTCCCCGCGGACGACTGCCGCAGCAGTCCTTTTTGCGATGCCGCCACGAGGTGTTTTGCCATTTGCATAGAGCCTCCATACGCCGCTTGCAATGACACGATTTTCGTGCGCGCAACCTCAGTTATTGTTTCTGAACGAGCTGGCTCCGAAGAAGGTTGTGCATCGATAAACAATTTACCCGCTGAAATTGAGCAAGGAAATAAGTTTACCCGTAAGTTTGAATTGTGGTGCTAACTAATTTCTTCAGGCAAATGGAATTCAAATTCTTGGAAGGTATAGCTTATGGAAATCCACACTTGGAGGATTCTGAAAAATCTCTTTTAATTTAATGGCAATTGTTTGAATTATTTAACATTGAAAGTTATTTTAAAAATTGTGGTTCTCTTCCAAAATAGTTTTCCAGGATCAGCTATTTACAACAAAAAAATACTCCTTTCTTTGATATTCAACTATATCTTGGGAGCGGTGCTAAGTTTAGCAAAAAGAATGTAAACATTTAAACAATATATCAGTTTTACTTCTATTTCCCTACACTAGCGTGTAAATATAGAACAATTGATTTCTCTTTTTTAATTTCTACTTGTTTCTTTTCACATTCCTAATGTTAGAAAATTTGAGAAAATTCAAGTTTCTCATATCAGTGATAAACATAAACTGAAGTTTAGTCTTAGTTCCCATGAAAGAAAACCGGTAAAAGGAATTTAAAAAGAGAATAGTAAGCATTATTTTATGAAAAGCACGAAGTCTTAAATTAATAATTATTTTTACTTATTCATAATAGTATACAGGCTAGCATTATGGTGAAGTAGAGGCAAAGTGAACCTGCATTTAACTCTGAAGAGGTTCTCCTAATTGTCCCGATTTCCATTTTTATCTCTAACGAGCGTCCTAGCTGACACTTTGACGACCA
Source organism: Laupala kohalensis (assembly GCA_002313205.1). NCBI lineage: Eukaryota > Metazoa > Arthropoda > Insecta > Orthoptera > Trigonidiidae > Laupala > Laupala kohalensis. Next base: position 257,432 of record NNCF01126268.1, read on the forward strand.
CTGTTTCAGTCTCGCGTCAGTTTCCAGGACTTATGAGTCTAAATGCAAACTGCATGCAGAGACTGGACATAGGATCGAACCTATTCCCTTCGCTTCCCACCGCACGCTGGCCTTCACAAAAGGGCACCAACAATACTTTGATTTAAAATAATGTTTCACGAATAGCAGATCTCATGTCGGGATAGCAACTAGGCCGCGGGTCCCAATTAGCCTGCATTACAGTCGCGCGACTCCAAGTCGCGGCCTTTTACAGAGCGAGAGGAACGGCTCGGCGCGACTCTCGGGACGTAAGCGCGGCCGCCCCCGCTGCAATGTCAAGAGTAAAATCGTCAAAATGCCAAGGTCATAAAGCAATCACGATGCTTCTATGTCTTTTTTTGTTTCAGCTCTTGCTATTGAGAAAGCTATTTTAGCAAATGAGGAGACCTGGTCGAAGAGGTGGAATATGTCTGTAGTTTCTTAGGGTGTATGATGCATCTCAATTATGGAATAGTAATATATTTAACAGTCGAGGAATTGCATCATTTAAATGTCTCATTCGATACTTTTGAAGACTTATTTAACACTCAGTAAATAAAATCTTGGGATTATTAAAAATGTCTATATGATACATGAGGAAATGTTATTCAGCACTACCGTCTTAAACGAGGATGGACTAATATTTTTATGGACCAATAAGAATAAAGGAAAAACTATCACACCAATAAAGTAAGGACAAAATATAAGGTAACAACGAACTTTCGTTGATACAGATGGCAAGGAATTGTCTTAGAAATTGAAACAAGTTTCTGTTTTAAATTTTGATGAGTAATTCATATTTGTCCCCTTCGGCGATTATTTTGATTATTAGTCCAACGTTTCGTAAGAATTTCATATTAGCTGGCACTGATGATGGCATCCTCTGAAAGTGAGAGGAGAAGCCTCCCTATTAGCCATCGAGCGACGCGCGCAATCGTCGGTTACTCTGTCGCTAGCCAACAAAGAAGCTGCGCGTTTGCCGCTCACGGCGGAGGCGACTATGTCATATTCTGCTCGATCTCTTTATAACACTGCTCCTTGAAAGAGAGAGAGAGAGAGTAAGTAAGAAGATGCACGTCCAACTATAAGAACGGGTTGCATAATCAGTGCAGAATAGATTAACATAATTTTCGCTCTTAGGATGAACATCTACACCAATAAAAGTGAATTCTATGGAATGTCTATGGTATGGAAATCAGAAAAATTAATCCATAGAATTATTTGAAATTTTAAAAGAAACTCTTAAAGGTTATTGCAGTTAAAATGCAAAGTGGTTAACATTGATAAATTACAAGAGCAGAAAAAACAATTAAAATTGGCTGTTAATCAGTAGATGGGAATTAGCATAACTGTTGACAGTGAAGCGTACTAATGTGTCTGCAAAAGTTCGATTGCGTTACGTGAGTCTTACAATCCAGTGGACGTTTAATACACGAGACCGAATCGTAGAAGCAAAATTATATAAAGGCTGTGAAGACCACTTTTTTCAAGTACATAATCTAAAAACAGGGAATTCAGAGGTCTCAACTATGAGCATTCTGTGTAATATTTTCTCGAAAAAAATCAGCTGACGTAGGGTAACACACATCAATTAACACTACCATTTTTTTAAATATTAATGTTGCTTTTGTCATTTATTTAACGATGGAAATATATTGTAATTTTTTAATGTTTTATTAGCAAATTGTTTTAAAACTTTGAATACATAGGAATGATTGTTAAGTTTATTTTCAAATCCCAGCCATCGCCGAGTTGACCTGCTAGTTAAGTCATAAATGAGACATTCATCATTGTGTACTGTGCTACATGAAAATGGTAATCCTCATCGATTTGAACAGAGTTCGTAGAATGTAGATAAATATTATAATTATCATTCAAAATATAGAATTAAAACAAATTATAGTGAGAATAGGACGAAAGTCGAAAGGTTGTTCATTACAAACAATAAATTTTTTTATCTGTGTGATAGAATGACAAAATATTTTATTGCTTGCTAAACAATTCAATAGAACGTGAGAATGAGTTCATGAAAAATGACCAAATTCTGAATAACTAGAATAACTTAAATTCGGATATACGTATGAGGAGAATATGTTACTGTCTTATTAAAGATTGGCTGGGCGTAGATATTAATTTAAGGAAAAAGTTCTTACTCTTCCTTAAATGTAGCGTGATTAATGATTCTTCTTTTATTTACAGTGATGATTCTTCTTTTATTTACAGTGAAGTGGCTTAATAGGTGGATATGAATGTATCTATACATTATGTTCCATTTTCTGAGTTCAAATAAGTTCCTTAATCTTGGGTTTCAATCGTATCGCACGCTTGGAAGTGATAGAAGAACTTAAATACTGAAATCATTATATTAATCCTCATTTTATCTCTGAAACCTTCACAAGTATTGCAGAAGCGGTCTTACAACCATCAAGTAGCTTCAAATAAAATGAAGATCATCACTAGATATTTTCAGTCATTTAGGATCCAAATATTCCTCAAACAAAAAGTTACGCGGAATTGTGATATCATATGAAAAAATGAAAATGAAAAAAGAACACCATGAATTCGTGGACCCACCAAAAAAAAATTTCATTGACACATTCTCGAGGGCTTATACAACAAACGATCACGCCGACAGGACCATACTCATATGAGTATAGTCAGAGCTAGTACCCTGTATACTCTCCTTTTTCAGAAATGCAGACTACAATTCTCCCATGGAGACGATCGTAGAGGTGGCGAATGTAGTCTTGCGGAATGACCTGCCATGCAAATTGTACCTCATGTTTCATTTGGGACAGATTTCCTGCCGGTCTTGCAGAGCGCGCAATATGATGTTTCATCCAGTCCCAAATATGCTCAATGGGTGACAGATCTGGGGATGGTGCTGGCCAGGGTAGTTGACCTACACCTTGGAGAGCAAATTGGGTGGCACGGGCTGCATGTGGACGTACATTGTCCTGCTGGAAAAGGACATCGCCATGTTGGTGCACGACCAGTAGCATGACTGGTTTAATGATATTTTGAATGTACCGTGCACTGTTCAAAGTTCCCTCTACGATCACCAAAGGAGAACGGCCATTGTAAGATATGGCTCCCCATACCATGATGCCATGTGTTGGCCCTGTGTGTCTCCGTCTTATACAATCCAGACGTTGGTGCTCACCTGCACGACGCGACACACGCATACGACCGTCATTGACACCAAGGCCGAAGCGACTCTCATCACTGAAGACAACAAGTCGCCATTCGTCCTTCCATAAACGACTAACGCGATACCACTGGCGGCGAGCTGCACAATGTTGGGGCGTGAGCGGAAGACGCACTAACGGTACGCATGATCGTAGCCCTGCTTAACGGAGACGGTTGGGAATGATTCTCGCTGACACCCCCGGAACAACAGTGCCTTGTTGTGAAGCCAAGATGCGGTCCGATTCGGCACTTCCTAAGATGGACGGTCTTGGCGTGCATCTGTGCGTCGTAGCTGTCCGGACCCAGGTTGACAGGTGCCTTCTGCTGACCACCGGCGACAACATCGATGCACTGTGGAGACCTCTCGTCCCATGTTTTGGCACGTTCTGCGGTATGACCACTCAGCCTCTCCACTAGACCCACTATACGCCCTCGCTCAAACTATTTTCCAGGAGTGTATATGTAGATGCACTCTCGTTATATATATATATATATANATATATATATATATATATATATATATATAGTTTTCTGCCAAGTTTAATAGGAGTTGGATCTCTTGACTTTCAGAAAAAGAGGAATATCATTATGTACATGAGGTTTCGGGTTTCGCATCATCACACCAACCTACTTTTTCACCCTTTAATGTATTTTGATACTTCTTGATGAAATTTAATACATTTGAACAAAAGTCAATCTGACTTCTTTAAAAAAATCGCCTATATGTAAAGCAGGATTTAAGGGTGTTTTTGAACTAACGCCACCATCACTACAACGTGAATGAATTAATATTTTAAACTGTGTTTAAACAAAAAACTGACATTTTTCTGTACCCTAAATAATAACGAATAGACAAACAGTAAAAAGAAAGAAAAACTTTTTATGACTTTCATGTCATTGAGAAACCACATATCTTTAAATCCTCTCTTCAGGTGTCGCTGTGTCCTGTGTAACATTCTCTGACAGATTAACTCTGTTGCTCTCTCCTATCCACCGTTCCTTGTCATCTGAGTCGCCTTTCGCTCCGCTGGAACTTTTCAAGATCGCGCCCGTCTCCTCGAATTGCAGCATCATCTGATCTAGTTTACTTGAACCGTGCACGGCTTACAACTTTCTTGTGCTTACCGAGAATCCAGCTAGAAGCGCAAACTTGCAACTGGTCCCATCACTCAGCAGTTTAACCTACTGAACAACAGGTAGAACTTCATTCCTTTCGCTTGAATTGAGTGTGCAGAGTCTAGTTATAGTGTTTATTCTGTAGGAGTAGCGGTACGCGCTGGAAATGAAGGTGTCGGTGGAGAAATTGGCTCACTAATGCTTATTAATTCTCTGGACACCTCATTGCTACTCATTGACTTAAAGGAGGAAACATTACACTGTAAACGAACTAATAACATTTTCTTAGCTTTTGAAAAAGAAATAATGCTCTCAACAATGACTTTTATCTTCAGTAAACAAAACAATTTTTTAAAAGTCCAAATTTAAAAAACATCAAGTTTGTTTCCTGTTTATATTTAATTCCATTTCGTAATTCTTCTCTAAGAAATAATAATAAACAAAATCGAGTGCCTTATGTTTAAACAATATTTACACATTATTAGTTATTTTTCTGGTCCCTCATTTTTTCATGCGTTTCAAATATTGTTAGTCGGCAGAGAGGAAGTTGTTCATGATTAGATATGTATCAACTAATTAATCTCATTTTTACACCAAACACTGTTGTACATTTATTTAATTTATTACCTTTTAGTATCAATTTAACAAAACTTTTAAATAAATAGTAAATGTCAAAAAAAGGGGTCATTAAGTCAGATAAATGTATTAAATTAGTAATATAATACCATTTCCAGTATGTTGAATTATCATTTATCTAATGTGACCAGTTACACGATAATTCCCCACATATTATTATATCATCTCGAAAAAAAGACTATGGGTGATGCCCAATGTTTACTTCTGTAATGTTTTTGGAACACTGTACGATTTCCCGAGTTTTTAATAATATGTCGTCTGTGATTCCATTGTTCATAGACCTCATGTCCAGTCGCATCCGTGACAATGGCAGACGAACAGCTATTGTCTCTGTGAGAGAAGCTCCTGAGCTCATCAGAACGCGTTTCCTGGGGTGAACCCGACGATGTAACTACGCCGCTCATTAAGTCGAGCGAAGGTGGCCATTAGAGAATCAAATAGCGACACGCCCGGTCTTTCCGACGTCAATTAATCCACGCCGATGTAATCAACTTGTCGCCGAGCACTAGCACCTCCTCAACCTTCTGAAATGCCGCTCTGCTTCAAAAGCGAATTCCAGTTCCGGCTACCGGGTAGCTGTATATGTTGCCAACCCTCAAATCACACCTCCATACTCGTGAGAATGTCAGTAATCGATGATTGGTTTTAAGATCTGGTGTGTATTTTGTGCCCGTATGAGCCCATGTAATCAGAGTACACGTATAAAGGAGTTGCGTTTTCCGAACGACCCGACTAGAGACTTAATTTGTACAAAAGAAAAGCTTAGGGTTGGGACAAACACCGCAACGTGTCCACCGACGAGGCGATGTCAAGACTATTTTGTGCTTTTTTTATATATACGTACTAGTGCCGTTTACGTCTCTTGTAATTATATTATTAAAATCCAAACTTTTACAAACTTACATTATCTGGTAATAATTCAATATTTAATTTTTATAATTGAATAAAATGTATTAAATAAACTAATGTAGTTAAAATATACATTGCACGCGAATAATACAATAAAATAGAATTATGTTTCTTCGTTACAATACTTAATACTTTATATAAACATTTAACAATAGTCACGGTATCGTTAGCAGCAGTCACCATTATTACATGTAAAATTTTCTCGTATCAGTTAAATCTGTTACGTTCTTTGAAATTACGCAGTTCAGTTTCCGCAGGCAAAGTTTGAACATTTACCAAAGCAATAGATAAACACAATAAATAGATAACAGTATCCACTAATTAATATCTCAACAGGATAGATTGCCTTGTTTCAGTGTGCTAATATTGCTGGTTCGTGATTACCTTCCGCAAATTTCCACCTAGTTCTTGGAAGATACTTCATCATTGAAAAAGTTTTCCGTACGAGCAGTAGAGATAGTTTACATTAAAAACACAACATACTCAATGGACTAAAATGTTTACACCACGATAATGTCAAAAACATTTAAAGGAAATACATTGCAATCACGAGCAAGATACGTAAACACAATTTCAGTACACGTGTATCGTATACAATCAAATTATTTTTTGTCTTATTCCTTTATAGCCCTTTTTGTAGAGAAGTATTATGCACAAAAAATGAATGAAACCAATTGTTTTGTGATATCAATTGACTTATATTACTATTGAAAAATTAAAAAGAACTTCAGAATAAATTTTAATAGAAGGTTTAAGAATGCGGTAACTTGTACAACTTGTCAAGCAAATTAACCACTTCACCGTAACTCTCAAGTCGTTTCACTTCTAACTCCGTCCTCTTAATGCTCGTTATTTGGGAGAAACGCTTGTCTGGACCAATTAAAGTCCTCAAGTAACGGTCTTGGAGAGAAATACCTTCGAATTATCCCTTTCTTTTTGTGACCTCAAGAGACATTAGAGTGCATTTACGATTCATTTTACGATTTCGTACAGTTTATAACTATTGAACACGGAATTTATAGAGTACATTAAAGGCGCTCTGCACATACTACTGTATAATCATTTGTCTATTTGTACTCGGAGTTTGTTACTTTTATAGATGATCATTATCTGAATATGAATAGGATAGGATAGGATTGGATAGGATTTTGGTTTGAATGTGTGCGTGTGTGAGAATATGGTGGAAGAATTGTAGTAAAGATATTCACATGAAGGAGAAACATAGTATGTTAATCTAAAATATGAAAATAAAAAAGATTCTACATGCTGCTGTAGCTGACCAAATATGTCACATTGGTGGAAAATAGTACATTATCAACATGATTAATATTTTATTTATTGTTTACATCACAAAATTAGTTCAAAATCCTAACATAGTCAATATACCCTTACTCTGTGAAGACTGTAGTAGGATAGAAGAACCACTTCATGATGAATGCTTTTTGAAGTAGACCCAGTGGTCAGGCGACGTAACCAAGTATGTTGATGTGGTTAGAGATGCTGGTACGACTGAACACTCAGAAGTATTATGAGTATTTCATACGATTAGTGGCGAGGCCAGCACGGCTGACCTATTCAAGACAAAATTGCAATATGTTACATTTCCCCCCCCCCTTTTGCTACTTTACTTAGATTCGAAATGGAGTGAGAGTGACCACAGGTCCGTCTTCTCTAAAGAAAACTTTTCTCGGCTGGAGTGAGGAAAAGTCACAGAGGTTGTATTTCTTGAATGTGTTCATAAACTTCGTTGCACTGCACTGGTCAGTTTACAAACTCTATTTGGTTTGTAACAGGGTGAAGTGGAGATTATGTTTATCCAGTCTTCCTAATATACTCATGTAACCCCCTATCATTTTTAAACAATATTTTTAAGGGCCATTCTATATTTCTATTACTATTTGGTGGCTAATCAGAATAGTCGATTTCATGGTCGAGTTTTGTCCCTTGTAATATTCTTCCTTTTACTTATAGTCGCAATGTGGAGTGTTATAAAACAGCTAAGCCAAAAAATTGTATACGGAGGAACATTTTTGTTTCTTGTAATATTTTCTTAGCATTTATCAGCAATAAAATATACAATGAAAAGAGTACCTAATATTCAATATTTATTTGCAAAAGCTAAATAAATTATTGTGTGTTAATAAATTGTGTAATATAATTTGAGCCAAAGAGAAGTACGGGCAACAGTACTTTACATATTCCACATATATTGGAAAGTAAAATTAGAAAAACAAATATAAACCAAAAGTTTATATATTTTATTGGGTGCTTCTTAAAGTCGTGAGATTTATTGGATTCGCCTCAACTTTATTTTATTAAACAATTATTTCTATTTTTAAATTTAATTATGCTTTTTTTGATTAGAACTATTCACATTAAATCACTATTTCTCACTGTGAATGGACAACAACGGTAGACAACCACCCAAGTTCTCGAATTTACTCATTTCACAGACGAAGAAGGAAACGCATTCCGAGGTGGCGTGCCTGCTAGATCACAATCCTTCGTTACACTTCGTTCCCACAAATTTCCGAACCTTTCGTTTTCAGAGGTGGCGCTCACAGAAAGAGGGTTGCGCCCCATGGCGTACGTGAGTGCAACGCGCGCGTGCATCTGTGTGCGCGTGACCCTGTCTGACCAGCACGTAGGTCCCAGATTACCACCACGACCACCTCCGCTCATTGGCCCGGCTTTCTTCGCGCCCTTTCATGCGGCGTTTTAGTGCGTCTTGCACGGAGTCCATGAAATGAGACTCGACTCTCATTCTCCGATTCTTTGTACTTTCCTTCGTTCGAAAATGTTATTAAAAAAACTGATAATGCGATAAAGGTTTATTGATCTCACGATTTTCTTTACTAAAATATTCGAAATAAATATGAGATGTTTCGTATTAAAGAGACCAGAGAATCAGCGTAATTGATAATTGGAATCTATCTAAAAAAGAAACTTTTGTTCGAATGAGTGCACATGGACTGATATCAAGACTATTTCAACACTTTTAAGCGGGTGTTGAGCTCAAAATGTTTCTTAATAAAAATCAAATTTTATGAAGAAATATCTCATTATTCAACCGACTATTTTGCTTTATTTAAGGTAAAATTTATGTTATGAGCTCTACCTTAACTCCAGAATATCGGTGAAGGAATCGATAGCACATGTACGGCTAACTGGTGAACTGAACCTACGTAATGGAACATCAAGTGAGGGAGACACCAGCTGAGAAACGAACTATATTCAGCCGAGAGTTCTCCCATTCAGCAAAACATCGTATATGAAGGCATTGTTTTAATGAAATTTTACTTTTTAAATGAGAAGGGTGCCTATCTGGTGGCTCAGGCGGTAGCGTTCTAACTCGTCACCTAATCATACCGGGTTCAATTCCCGATTGGGGCCACAAAAATTTGTAACTTTTTACATTAATGTCTCAGTTCATATCTATGACTACTGAAAAGCGAATCCTGCTTCTTCTATCCACTTCTTCCTAGTTTATCTATTACTAACAACTCTTACTAACCCCTCCACGTGGGTCAATTAGTTGGTAAACCCATCTAAGCGGCGCAGCCACTAACAATAACCCTTACCACCCAACTCCTACTTCCCACCACTCGATGTAGATAAGCTTCAATATCATGCTATTTCAAATTACGAATACTACAATAAAAAATGACAGGGTTTACTTTACGATCATTTTGACGTATTTTCACTCTGATAGTTTATTGAAAGAGTATTTTGCAAATATTTGTCAAGTGAATTTTTTGAGACATTTTTTAAATTTAATGTAGAAATAAAGCGCATGGTCTTATCGCTATGTATTTCGACAACACATCATCTGCATTTCAGAAAAATCTTTTGTTTGAGTTACGATTCCTTTTCGTTGATATTTGAAATACTATTTTTATCGACATACGCTGCGGAGATGGTGTAACAAGAACTGTATTTAATAGACACAGATTTTTGTCAGTGTAAAATACATTTCAATCAAAACTGCATTGAGAATATGAATATATTCATTAACTTAACTCTTCGTAAGAGTATATATTTGTATTCAATCAGACAATTTAACATTAATTTATGTCTTCAAAAATTACCATTATGACTTTTAACTATATAAAAAGCAAGTGTGTTTCATAGATGAAATAATTTTTTAACCTTTTTTTAAAGGTTGGCTTCATTTAATTTCCAAACGTAGAAAAGAATAAGGGCACAATAGGAGCGGTGAGTGCGCCAAATAATCGGACGGAGCATCTAATTAGGTATCTGATACTAACGTCGCAACCTCGAATGACTTGCGTCTTTTCACTAATGAATGCGGAGCCTGCCATTTAGACAATGTATCCCAACCGAATATTATTTATTTTTAATTTGAGTTCTTTTTTAGAAGTGGCCAAGAGGTTCGAGACATGATACCGAATCATCCACCTAATCACATTCTGAAGAGAAAGAGATGTTGGATTGTACTCTCAAGTTCTCTCGTCGATCTTTCGTAACCATATTTGAATTATATCGGTAGGTGAAATTCATTTTCATAACACGTAGTTACCCCAATTTGCGTTTTCTTGACTCATTTGAAAAGAAGATGAATTACTTACAGCGTCTTGTTCGTTTGTGGGTTTGCTTAAAAATTAAAAACATAACAAATGAATCATTTACGTCTATATGATCTTATGGTTGAAATATATCAAGTTCCTTCTACTATTAATAACTACAAACGTGATATAATGAAAGTATTTATACAATCACTATAAATGTAAGTTCACATCTTTTTTGTAAGTTTATTTTCTTTAAAAAAAAATTCACAAACTATTGAAATGAAAACAAAACATGCTCTTGAGTCGGATCTTATATCGGCACAATCTCCCAAAGGATAGGTCAACAGCTGAACAAATTTAATGATTTACAAATTTGTTACAGAACTGGCAATACTTTAGGAAAATTTCTGACAAAAAACAAAAATGGCATACTAATTTGAGATAAAAATGGGGTACTTAATAAATAAAAATGAGATTGAAATGTTATTTGTGTTGGACAAATGGGAAGAAAGCACTCCAACAGATTGGATGAACACATAAACTATTGAAATAAAAATACTAATTTTTAACCTTCGCAATTTTCCTTAACAATTGGAGTCACTCTTTTGACCCGTCTTCACATTTTCAAATTTTACATTTAGAAAATAAAGATCCCATTTATATATTTCCGAAAACCTAAAAATTTTAAAACTTTTCCGTAACCCTTGAGTACTTTTCCGCAATGAACATACTGAAGTAAAAACCAGTAACATTAAATATTTATTTGATCTTTAATTTCCCCTATTATTTCCATCTTCATTTACTCAAGACCGTTGTCCATTCACTCCGTTTTTGTTCTTTTAAATGAATACTCTGATTGAATAGAGATATCTCAATTTTTATTCTATTGGGATCGAATTATTTATGTTGATCCCATGTAAGTTTATTACATTGTATTTTACTGTATTTTCTTTATATTTTTAGATTTATTCATTTTTCAAATTTATCTTGTATTCGTAGATGTTTGCATATTTATTATGTTTATTATTTTAGAACACTGATGATGGGGAAAGCTCCCCGAAACATGTCTGTTTTGTAATAAAACATATTAAATAAAACTGTGGAAGACAATATAATTTTGTTTCCATAACATAATTATTTTTTATTAAAGTTTTAGAAACACTTCCATAAATTGACTGTCAGTTATCTCAGAATGTTGGTATTTTTGCTATATCTCTCTCTTCTTGTCGGTATTCGCGTTTTTCTATATAGTCGTAAATTTTGACTGGCTGTCAAAAGATCGTGATACGCGGATTCACTTCAAGTACAATCCAGTTCTACTTTTTAACAACTGCAAAACCATCAAGAGAATTCTTCTAGTTGATGTTGTGAATCAAGTACAATTATGGAAGATGAAAAGGGAAGGGTGCTGAAGGATACTAGAAAGGAAATTCGAATCGAGCTCTCTTTTGATCCTGCTACCACAATTACAATTGAGTGCATGAGGGATTTCTGATTACAACATTAATGTATTTTATGGTTCAATTTAAAAAAATCAAAATAAATTAAAATAATAAACATTTTGTAAATCTCTATTCTTCATTTATTCATGTAAGTATTCACAGTTTGGTTCCATTATTCACAATTCTTCAATGTTATCAATCCTTTAATACGACATTTATTAGAAATGAAACAACAAATTATAAGAGTTTCAGCTGGAACCGGCAAACAAATTCGGGGTTTATTTAAGTCATGCAGAAGTAGATTGCGCCTCTTGCAGTTTTAAAACTGATAGCAAATTGAAGAATTTTTTTCAGAACCTTATCCTTCTCTTAAATCAGCATCGAAGATTTAATATTCAAATGACATATAAGTCCAAGATCCTCAGTAAGTCCAGAGTTAAGCATTAATTTTTTTCTCTGTGTAAGGTGAAACTAGAGTGACCAATCGGAAATTTACGTATGATTTTCAAGTCTTTTCATCTGCGAGGGCAGGGTCCCTCAAATTGCAGCTAAGGGTCCGGCGCTTACAATACATAATTTTGACTCACGTCCGTGGCTTGTTGGAAATTTGTCAAGATAAGTGAATAACGAGAACGACACTATCTGAGTTAAACATTATAAAGAAAAAAATTGCAAAATTTATCCTCTGAAAGGTGAGAATGGTTCAGAATGGGTACTTATGGTTGCGTTAAATATAATTAGTGATCAGAAGATACGTTCTCAATTTAACAAATTTAGATGCAGAAGGCAAGGATGATGTAATATTGCAGAATTCTTTCTTTTTCTTTTTTTTGTGAAACTGAAGGTGTTTAGAAGATATTGCTGATGGAAATCGTTTACGAAGGATGATTTCAAAGAAGTAAGTCTCGTCCTTTTATTAAGCTCTCTTCCAAAAGAAAGCTACACCAATATCAAGACTTGACACGTAGTTTCTTAGGTGAGTACGCATAAGAGTGAGCAAACGTTTTCATTGTGGAGATCCACATAATCGAAATGACGTAATTCGTGTGATCAAATGTTAATGCCATGAAAAGCAAATTTCCTTTTTAAAAGAAATTCTGATCGGAAGTGTTCACTAGGCCGCATATGTAAATCCATACTTCAAATTGATGTTCCATTATTTTGCAGAACATTCATATAAAGTTTAAAAAACTCATATTTTTCCTATACAGCTTCTTTATCTGGTGTCTCATCTCATGGATGAGTTGCTAAGAATGAAGGTTATCCAGTAAGGATTTGATTTATATCATGTGTAACAACATTACTATTCCTCCTTTTTTTCTTACCTGCTTAAGAAGCCAGAACAACGTCTTTACCTTGAATTGTGTCATTGAATGCTGCTCGATTTGTACATTGTGGTTAGCGTCTCAGGAAATTCTTCGATTCCAGTAACAGATTGCCATCGCCCTAGTATTACCGCTTAGGGTATTGAGCTTCTGAGTAGTCTTTCACTGTTTCAGGCTTCATTGAACATAAGGAAAGAATAGCAGAATAAATAAATGAGTAAAAGACGTATATAAAAGAAAACTACTGTAGGTTAAATAATTTAAAGTCAAACCTTTTTTTATCAATAAAGATCTTATTGTCTATTAAATTATAAAATCTTACGAGCTCTTAAAGACAAATAGTTGTCTTTTCCTTCATACCGTTAACTAGGATTTTAGCCTTCATGAGGTTTTATTGTCTATTCTAAATAATTAATAGTAATTTGTATGCCTTTGGTTGGATACATCCACGTGAAAATTGAAAGACATAAAATGCAAAAATGAATGTTAGAGAGTTTTCAATTATGAATTTTGTTATCTCCAACAAAATGTAAAGAAATACATTAGCAATGGGACAGTGTGATATTTTTTACGTGTTTTACATTTCCTTATGCAATCATTTAAATGAAAACTATTTTTTAAATAAAATCACGTCACCTACTGGTACGAAAAAATATAAGTTGTTTTATATATCATTTCGATAATTTTTATACAAGATATTGTATCTTTTTAATTGTCAGTCAGGTCATTTCAATGTTAAATTTATAGACGTAAATAATTCTTTTAATTTAGATGGTATATTTGAAATGAAGAGACAGAAATATTTATAAATTATTTATTTATTTTATCACCAGTTTTAAATTTGACTAAGTCAAATCTTAAGAAAATAATAAGTAAATACTTAAATTGTTTATTTTAAATTCTTATGTCTTGAAACTCACAAGAAAGATCATGAGATACTCCACATTCTCACGATCATATCTCAATTGGCTACGTACAATCTACACATGAAGGCGATATAATGATTCATTGGGATACACTACATGCATCTTACACTGATTTTACCATTTATTTCACCACTTTCTCTAAACTTCCTGTTCCATCCGTCAGTCATGGTTACGATGTCCGACCGCCTGTGCGCTTGTCTTGAAGCGATCCGAAAGCGGGAAGCATCTCATCTTCTTCAATTAACATGTGCTTTGTTTCAGGGAAGAGATAACTGCCACTTTATCGCGGTCATTCAGCATTTGTAACGCTCTGTCTTCAGATGATCGCTAATGGCCTTCCTACATATACTAACCTGGTTACCTGTTTCCTATGCACGTTCCTTGATGTGTTTTTCGAATGTAAATGTGCTTGTGTGTGTGTGTGTGTGAGTGATGACGTACATTCTCTTTACTAACTCTCTTGTTCCAAATTAATTATTATTGTCAAAGTTTAGTTGGATATAGAATGAGAACCCTGATCATATTCATAATTATCAATGCGTGGAAGCCGCAGAAATGTAATTAGAAGTTTGTCTTATTTCTTTTACTGTTTACGAGGAAAAGTTTTAATTATTGTAAATAATATATTTAATTACTTAACGCCATTAAATTCGTGAGAAATATTCGATTAAAAATGCAGGTATCAAAATATGTTGGTTTGTACTATTTATTCCAAAATTAAAGAAAAACAAATTCCTTAGAACGTGGATTTTTGACATACAAATATGTGATATCACAACTAAGTCAATAGAGGCGTGACATGATGTAGTAATGTTTAAATATTTACATCTGTGCAGTTTTTGATGCAATAAATTTAAACTTTGGAGAAGCAACGAAACGTAAGTCACCGTAAATAAATGTGTGGAGTAAACACTTTTTGGAGGAAGAGCAGACCTCGTGTATTAAAACTCATCAATCATTGAATAAAATAATAACAATAATTGGACCAAACAAATTATTTATTTGAATAATAATTCGATAAAATATATAAATTTGTGGAAAAATAGTACAAAATATTACTTAATTCTGTTGAAATGAAAAATGAAAAAGTTCTTACAGATAATCACTTCAAATCAGTTTCCTCGACAATTTTTTTTGTTCCTAGTGTATTCGTTATAAATACAATACATTATTTCCGCTGTAAAGAGAATTGGACAAGGATAAAACTTTTATTCTTGTGTCATGAGTTCCTGATTATATCGTGACAAAATAATGTATTGTTCATGTATTGAGCAGTGACAAGCGTTACCTACGAAACATGTCATACCCCTCTCCCATGCTGTGTCCCGCTCTAATGTCACGGATATCTTGGTCATCTGCCCTTTACCTGTGTCGCTTTCCCAACCCATCGCCCGACGCGTCTCTCCCGTACGTCCGGGATTAAATGAAATGGGGACAGTGAACTCAATCTCGAACAAGGAGAGCATTGCAGCGAAGTTCTTTGACAAGCAGCGGTGCTCGGGATACTCTCGTCCACATTGCTCCTGATGGAATGATCATCGCACTATTGATATTGAACATCATTTTCTCTCAGATCAATCTGATCTCTGGTCAATTTAAAAATGTTCTGTTTTCTTACAAAACGACATTGCCAGGATTGTACTTCATCAATAAATAATGTCTACAAATCATTTCACAAAAATTTGCACCAAAAATCGATGTTTTTGACGTGAAAATATATCAATGTCAAATTTGATATTGTAATCCTAATCGAATTAAACAATAATATTCCCTAACTTTTACATGAATTGTACATTAATTTATTCTTTTATATGAATTTTGTCCCTACTTAGTACAAATAAAATTTGAAATCTTATTTACGTAAACGTGATTTTCGTGCGTAAAGAGAGAACTAATGTTTCCAAAATTAAATTCCTTGGAGACAAAAAGATGAAAATTCTTACTAATATTATTGTATATTGTTCAATTTTCTTGTCAGTGAAATGTGAATACTAGGATTTCGAAAGGGTGGAAAAATGAAATGTTAGTATAAGAGTGTGAAGTAATAACACATATCAGGTAATTAATCAATATCACAATGTTTATAAAGATTTACTTATCTGCTTCATAATAGTAGACGAAGGCAATATAGAGTAAATAAAAAAATTCATCGGTTCATAAAGAACTATATTTAAATTTGGTAAACAATAATTGTGTATAAAATACCTTCGTTTAGTTTAAACACTTTGAAGTTATTTGAAGAATTCCCAAATGTCATATTTTAGTTGAATATTTGAAGCATAATTTTAAAAACATGCTAATGTAAGTCTAGGAACGGTTTTTGAAAGTGTTTTGGAACAACAGTTAATCTCAAAGGAATATTACATCACGATCTAGGTAAAACTCAATACCATTGATTACATAACGTGTGTTGCGAGCATTTTCTTATGCTTTTGAGAGCAATTCTAATCAAACACCAGATTCTTTACAGCTCATTTCAGGATCCATGTATCAACCTGATAAATCATTAGATATTTTTTACAGAGTAACTTACGATAAACTTGTGGACATTGTTTCTTCTATTTCTAATGCAAAATGAAGGATTAAAACCGAATTTAAGTTGTTTGAATGAAAAGATAAACTATTTCTTAAATTTCTCAATTCTTAGTAATAATTAATGAAAATGAAACTGTCACGAGCACCATGCGTTTTTATTCTTTTTAGTGCATGGTGTTCGTGACATAAGTCTTTTTATTTTAATTTTAGAATTTTCCTATGCAGGGCACACATCAAACTTTTGAAAAGAGAATCATCTGAATCGAGGGGAGCCCTTCCTTTTCCATCTCTCCATGCCGTCATCACTATAGCTACCGCTAGCAGCGACTCATATCATACCGCCGCCACCGTCACCTCCGGTGCCTGAGGGAAGTCGGAGCGGCAGCGGCATCTCTTGGAGCGTGTGGTAAAGCGGCATTCCAAAGGGTACTTGAGTCCACTTTCAACGGAAGGTTTCGGGTGTAAGTGAGGTCCTAAAGTAGAGTTTGAGGGCACTCGACCATGTCTGTCGGTATAATTTGAGGGATAAACATTTTCTTTCATGAAAATTTGGTAAGGATATACTGACCTTGTTAGATGGTATCTCCTGTACGAGTGGGTTCAACTGTGGATGTACGAGATAGGGCAATAAGGGCAGACGAAGATGGAGCAATGTGAAAGGTACATTATACGAATTATTCAAAGAGAGTAAAACTCTTTTAATTGCATGTCCTGACAAAAGAGAAAACATCAATTAGAAACAAAAACTAAGGCCTCTGTACGGTGATTTTCACACTTCTTTCATCATTACGTTCATCATTAACGGAAATTTATTTGACTATTCCCGAGAAATATATCTTAAAATCTTTATAATCTACCTTCCAAATTTCTCATCGGTTGCGTTAAAACTGAAAATCTTGCACGATCTAGATTTGTCTCGTCTATTTTTTTTTTTACAATAATGATTAATATTCCCCAAAAGACGCTGTATTATCCCAATTAACAGTTATCTTACATACCTGTTTTTTCTATTTATTTCGTATGACATTAAGTCATTGAAGCAATCATAATATATAACTAAAAGAAGATATTTCTACTATTTCGAAAAAAGGCTATTTCATGAATTAGTTAACATATGTGGCTTACAGAGAGCAAATAATATTATTTTCTAGAGCTAATTTTATACATAATGCTTTAGAGTTTATAATGAACAAAGAAATAAAATAGTATCGAATCCTATTCTAATACATTAACTTATTCCAGACATACCTCAAACAGAATTCTCTTACTTAGTTTTAAAGAGAAATTAAGATGACCATCCGTTCCTTATAGATCAAAACTAGGGCTCCAAAGTTAAATTATGGCGTGAACGGATGGCGAGATGAGTTCTCAGTTCTTCGAGATACTTGAGTAGCAAGAACACTTTTTCACAATGATCACTTGTTATGAATATATTATCAGACACTGATATATTAACATCATTGCTCCTAAAATGATGACTTTTTATGCAAACATGGAGATGAATGTGATGATAAATAATAATTCAAATGTTCTCCGTTCGACTTCCGCTTGAGATACGGATGTTTGTAGACACATGCATGTATCTTCTTCTTCCATTTCATTAATTCAATCATATATCTATCACACGCATCATTATCTTAATCATCTTTATCTAAATAGATTAGCATCTAACACGCAACAGTTTCAAAACATTATGCATGACCTGAGCATCGATCTCTCAGAGGTCACTTCATGATGCAATAGTGTGCGCCTCGGCGTCTTCATTCGAATAATTACGTTTATGAGAAAATTAATTACGCCAGTGATCAGTACTATATAGTATATTAATTCGACACTAAATGAAACTATGTTAACTGCCAAATGTTAAACAACATCCCTCTACCTGAAGACGATCATCAAATGTCATCTATCTTTATCCTCTTATTTTAGATTGTTTTATGGTATAGGAATAATATGATTCAGATAGTAAGCTTTGTGTTTCAAATTATCAGGGTGTGTTTCAAACAGTTTCAAATTGAAACTTACATAAAAGTTGTTCGAGCGACTTCTACTGAAAGAGACATTCTCCTGACTGCTGAGTGATTGATGAACGTGAAACACAAAATTTTAAAATTTCCTCTTGAATCGTTAAGAAGTTATTGCAATCGCATTAGACTCACTAAGGAAAGATTATTCTAAATTCCGATTTTAAGGGAACGATTTGGGAAGAAATTATTGATATATTGTCTTAAGTTTTCTATTTAAACGTTGTTGATACAAGTAATTAATTAAAACCAATTTAAGAGGAGTAAACATTTGTTTAGTTGTCCATGTTGTAAGAGTTCAGTCGATCTGTTTTAGCTTGACAACCTGAAACTGAACGCTTGTGATTAAAGAATTGGAAGGACATAGCTACCGAGAGATGCCTCGGCGAGCAGAAATGTTTGTGACGCAGAGAAGAATGTAGACACAGCAAACGGACGACAGCGAGAACAGTGACGCCCCCACGTGACTCTGGTAAATGGTGACGGCTGTCACCGACCGGACAAGGGAGGCGAAAATGGAATTTGTAGAGGCAAGAGTAAGGTAGGACATTCGACAAAAAAGGGCAAGGAGTTTACACAACATACGATGAGGGTCACAAATTCGTGGTTTAGATTAATATTTTATGTATTTATTTCATGTCTTATTTTTTGATGTGGCGAAATATGTGCCATCAGACCTGCTTTTCCGCCTTACCACATATTTTTGGCTGAAGAATTCGAGAAGAAGAGATGTCGGGTTGCCGGGGAATTGAAGGTACTGAACTGCCATTATTGCCCAGCTCTTTTGGTGTTCGTTTTTCTTTTGGAATAATCTTAGAATAAAATAATGTGGTAAATTTAATTGGCAGTAAAAATCACTGGAGTCTGTTTCTTATAATATTTCAAACATATTATAATCATAATGTTACAAAACATTCCTGTTATACAATGTGTAAATGATATCACATCGTTTGTCAATTCCATCCCCATTACGACCTCATCATATCCTTTTCTTGCTTTCATTGTCTCGTTTTAGCACATTACAATAGATTAGTGTCTCATCAATGATGAGCTAGTGACTGTTTGTATTTGAGCACCTTAACATGAAACTGTCAGATCACGTTGTAGCGTAAGCGAAAGCTTATTAATTTTCTTCTTTATGTGATGTTGTAATGGTTTATCGCTCTTGCGTAATATAAATACTTGTTTTATATTGTTTTTACTTCGTATTTTACCTGCTCGTTACACCCACATCATTGTCATTATCGAAGCTATAATTGGTCTATTAATATTTGCATATGATACATAGTAGCTATATAAAATTTGTACAATATTTCTGTTCTATTTCACAGTATTTAAAGAGACAAATTTTGTTCAATGTGTTACTAATTATATACAACTATCTGATCGAAAAATAGCGAAAACACAAGAAAACGTACGCTTACTTTACACATAATTATCAATGATTTCATTCTTTAAAACTATGCTTGAAGTCCTTCAAAGGAATATCCTTCAATTAATACTGTGTAAGTTAATTCTAGCATTTGTTTGTGGTATTTTGTTACCGTGTAATTAGTGTGCCTAGCCTACACGTATTTATTGTGATTTATTTTTCTCATCATGGCTGGCCATCTCTTCCTCATTTATGATAAAACTTCTCGTTCGTTTCCACGACCACATCACTCATAAACCACGTCTACCACATCAATAAAATAATCTTTGCGGGAACCCATTTTATTTTTAACGGTAGATAATAATTGTTGGTTACAATAATTATTAATTGTAGATAATTACTTTAGCGTCATAGATAACTGATGACCAGTGACATTATTTTAAATTGTTATTTTTTACAATTTAATCTTTAAAACATTTAATTGTACAAGGAAAAAGTTATTAACATCGACTTAGGCGTGATAAATTCAGTTCTAATCGCAATGTTCTTGCGTTGCCATCTGGCCAAGGCACCATTGCCATTACAACAGTCGCACTTCTCATGGTTTTCGCATCTTCATTCGATTTTTAATTACTCACACTATAAAACGTATACGCCCATTCTTTCGTATTTTTACCGCGGAAGGCCGAGCGGATTTGTTTTTAGTGATCCTTTGATGGAAAGTGTGATCGTCTCCACGAGTACAGTTAGCCGTCCTTGTGATTTAACACGTATCTTCTGTCTCAGCGCATGCCGGTGGATCTCGCAATACCTTCGGTGTTCTGGCGTGATTTTAAAATGCTATACTTCGATGACTACATTTGGAACGTAAACTAATGAAAATCTTAAATTTAAGTGAACGGAAAAAAAGAAAGATATGCCTAAAATATGCCACCCTTAAGAAAGGTTAAAATATCCGTGATAAGATCGCATTTCAAAGTAGTAAAAAGGAAAGAAAATGTTAATACGAGAACACAAAGTATATGTCAGGTTATATACACGGAAACATTAGTATTACATACTAAAAGTGAATATTCGTAAAATTCATATAAATTACATGAAATTTATTAAGTTAGAACCAGTACAAAATGGAGAATAAGTAAAAATATCCATGCCTCCTAGAGAATTTTCAGTAAATGGGATTGCACATAAAGAGAGTTTGTATTAAATTTACAATTTCCATTTGAATACTAAATGAAAGTAATACATTTTAGCCTCCATTGGATACTGATAATATTCATTACCTACACATTTTAATTTACCTTGAAATTCAAAAGCAAAATTGAAAACCACTATATTCGCATCAACATGACAGTAACGACGATTGATCATAGTAAAATGAACAGAAATTTCAACCCCCTCCCTAGTTACAAATTCTTTGACAATTTTCAATATGTGACACGTATAGAGTACGAACATGATATTAAAAACTGATAGTAGTAACGGTAACTCCCTGCGTGTTCAGGCAACTAGCACTCATTTGTTCATGTTCCTCTGATCTTCGAGAGTCACGCCCGATTCCCAGACGCTATAAATCAGAATTATATTAGCAAATATGTGGATCAGTGTCCGCGAGATGCAGGACTGATTTAGTATTTCTAAGAATGCGTGGTAATAAATTTTGGAGGTTCACAAAGAAGGTGAATACATTTTATTTGACGTACGTTGAAAATAATTTATTAATTATAAATAATAATAAAAATATTCATAGTATTGATAAAATTATTGGTGAATATATAAAAAGAATTGGTGAAAATAGGAATTGGTCTAAATGACGAAATTTTGCTGTCTTCAGATTTAATTTGTTTCACAGAATGAACGAGGAATACAAGAGCGAGGCTACAATAATTTTCAAATTTGGAACCTCGTAAATTGCTTTCAGATAAGTGCATTTGGTGACAAATACTCGAATAGAATCATTTTCAGAACAATTGTATAACAACACCGGAAAGATTATCTGAAATTCACTTCTTTCTTCAGCTCAGATGAAGAACTAATTAGTTCTAAACGTTGACACATTTTATTATTACTGCGCGAATCGCAAGTAAATGCATATTTCGGCAAGTACTTTCTTACCAACCCGTCACTGTCCAATGAAACTAATTGGTATCCAC
The DNA here is from genome assembly GCA_002313205.1 of Laupala kohalensis. Taxonomy (NCBI): domain Eukaryota; kingdom Metazoa; phylum Arthropoda; class Insecta; order Orthoptera; family Trigonidiidae; genus Laupala; species Laupala kohalensis. The sequence goes on from NNCF01126268.1 coordinate 279,606, forward strand.
TTTTATGAACACTCCGCGCGACAAGCTTTTTAGAACCAAATAATTCAACTAAGATATTAAAACATTTTCTGTGATAAAGACGTTTATTTTTATTGGAATCCACTAACGTGAAATATATATGGAGGTATTAGCCTTTTACTTTGCATTACTGGAATAAAACCTTAACTTATCTTCGTTTTAGTACATTGCTTAAATAGAAGCTTGTTTTAAAAAAGTTTTTTATTTTTTATTTTATAATTGCTGAATTCGAAATGATGTATGAAAACGAATTTACTCATGAATACAGTTTTAATAATACATTTACCATACGCTACGCTCATGTATCCGTATTTGTGTGTGTGTTAAAAATCTCCTCTTTATTTCTACAAGATATTAACCGTTGTCTACACTATGAAACTGTATAAAGAGTGGAAGGTGCAAGACTGTATATTTGTTCGTACTGCTGTACTTGTAACTTGTCCCGCTAATAGTACATATTATAAGAATTTAGTGCACGATTTATTAAGAAACGAACTCATATTTTGCATACGAAATTTAGAACCTCTCACCCGTCACCGTAACATTTTTTTCTAAATCACTACGAGCAAGTTTTTATCATGCACATTTTGGTAGCGAACATAGTAATTCCCTCATGAGCTGACTCACTCTTTGCCGTACTTATTTCGAGCGTAGGGAAGTGCCAATCTCGTTCTCACTCAAACCCCCTTAGGTAAGCAAAGTTCCTGAGAAGGGCCAGACCAGGTCAACCTTTCGGCTCTCCATTCCTTTTGCATTGAGAAATTTATTCGTGACCAGGTATCTGTGTCAATGATGAATACGGAGATACTGACTTATGATCATTGACGCGAGAAGCTGGACTGTTCATCTAATACCAAGTGTTTGTATTTTCATTCCAAGCCGATATGGAAAAGCACGATATCATCATATAACAAACAATGCTCTGGGTCGCAAGACCTTTAAAATGTGAGGTGCAGTATTGACATGCCAAATAGGCTTTGGCAAGAAAGCATACCATTATCGTCCGACGAGCAATCCGTCTCCTTGTGTAACATCTTACAATATCGGTCTGTTCTCTCTGGATAACCTGTTGATCTTTATTAGAAATGCACGTTGAACGTTCGCGTTCTTACAAAGGCATCCCTTACATATTGAGTGAGACATAATTTACGACCATATGCTCTGAGCAGTGAGCTCTCTGATTTTAATAATGCCAAGTATCACTTAGCTTCGTTTAGCAGAATAGAACAGAGTGCTTTTCTCTCTTGAAAACTTGTTATTTTGTAACGAATCCGATCTAACAACAGATGATCTGTTATTGTGTAACGAATCCGATCTAACAATAGTTTGTTACAATTAACTTACTTTCAATAAAATGCTTGACAGAATCCTTTCACCTCAGTTAAGTACCCACAAATTGGTCTTAGATATTCACGAACGATATTTCAGTAGGGACAGGTTCACCTCTATGGTGATGATCAAGACTAATTTCACTTGCAAACAGAAAAATGTATGCCAACTTTGTAACTGACTGGAATGGTGAAAATTTAGGTTTTAGGCTTGTTAGATCTTGCTTTAAAGAGGTGATTCACAGACATGAGCAGCGACACCTGGCAGATATCTTTTGCGAACTTACAATAATTCAAATTTAATTCAAATTTTAGAAACAATAATGAAACAAATAGTAAACCGTTAAAAAGTAAGCTTTTGGTTATTTAAAGCCCCCAAAAATGTGTAACAATACTTCATTATGGTAATTTGTGAATTTTGAAGGTGAAACAAATATGAAACGTTACCTTTTAGAAAAAAATATTGCTATTTTCATCTTAATAATTAGTATTATAGAAGCCTAATTATTTACATTCTAAAATAATTTAAGTACATTTAAATGATATTATTTTATAAACTGTTACAACCAACAACTTCTCATTTCTCATAAATGTTTCATATTGTTATGTGATAACTATGACAACGAAAGAAAGTTCAAGATGATATATTAAAAATAAAATAAAATACACGAATATAAAATGTGTAATTTACTAAATTGTTTTCACATATATTACAGAAAGAACTAATGAAAACATTATAAATTAATTTTATCAAATTAATAGAGAATATTAATGTGCTCAACAAAATTACAACTTGCTTATTGTTAATATAATTTTTAGTAATTTTTGGTGGTTATTTAGTAGTTATTTAGTACTTATTTGACTGTATTTTAATTAATACTGCAATGCAACATTTTTTATTTAATATATAGCTTTTAGATTAAATTGACATTCATTTTCTTTGCTTTTGTAAATAGAAAAGAAATTGTGTATTTTTCTTATAGTTCTATAAAATTTACGTAAGACTCATTCCAATACAAAAACACGGTGAAACCTGAAATAATTCAACATACAACGAGAAAAATTGAATGTAATACAATACTTTTTATCCTGTGTGAGTTCTGTCTGCATGATTACACGTGCAATTAAGAGGTCATAGAATTTAGGGAACTTTTAATTATTATTGCAGAAAAAACAATAAACTGAATTTTCATTCCTCCACTTAGATGAATAAGCATTTGTGAGTGACGTTAGATCGTTTGTATAAATTAATATACATTTCTGCTATTTCCGTTTCTCATACTGAGAATCAGAATGTAATCTGCCTTTGAAGGTAATTCGAAACAATTAGTGTAATCGCCTGCATACTGCTAGAAATGAAGTCATTTACTATTCGCCATTTAAGGGATAAAGTTCAGAGCGAGTGGGTGCCAAGCGCCATCATATCGCAGTATTAGCAAAGTCAATCAACTACTGTAGCTCCGTCGGCACGCGGAGTACATTACAGCGTCGAAGCATACATCTGCTGTGACGAAGGAGGTGGTTTCTGCACAGGTCGGAGACGAACGGTGGCAGCTCGGTGACAGCTCTGCGTCCCCCGCACCTGTGGAGAAATCCGAAATGAAATGCAGTCTGTGATGCAACGCAATCATCTTGTCAAGAGGGAGTTACGACTGACCGCCGCTGTCACCATTGCGAGCGAAGGGAACGCATGCAACGCGTGCCATCCGATCACTTGGGGATCAGCCTTGTTTCTGATGGCGATTGCTCCGTCGCCGGCAGCTGTGCCTATGAAGTGCAAATTGAGCGGAACCATTCCGCCAAGTGATGCAGTCGCTTGAGATCTCAGGAAGAGTCAGGATTACCTTTGCGCGCGGATACCTCAGAGACTTGAGAAGTCTGTACGTTTTACAGGAAATTTCTTTCTACATTACTCAAGAAAAAAAAGAAACGAAAATGATTATGATGATAATTTTCCAAGCTTGAGACGAGGCTGCAAATAGATTTACACACAAACTTGAATAAACCATGTTTTAGGGTGGTAGAAAACCAGACGGCCGAAAGTATACTCAACAAACCATAGAACTGTGCACCTACCCCGGATTTCTTCATAGAACTCGTCTCCTGTAGATAAGATGAAACACATCAGGGTGAAATACCGTCCTTTCTTTTACAGTGTGTCAGTAGTAGCAGCAGCAATGTCAAGCATCGTGTTAAAGAATTATTGACTCTATCGATTAAGTCATAAATAGACCTCGACTGGTTGGATGGTTGGTTATAAAACATGTTGAAAATACTGTCGTTTATTGCAACACTCTGCGTGGTATATACTTTACAAATCATGATATTCCACCGTTATAAAAATCTCGCCATATTCTACACCTGGCAATAATCAGTGTAATACCTTTCTGTATCTTTAAGTTTACAAAATAAACTTCAAGGAATGAAAAAAAATTGCCTTGATGGAATGATATTTACGAAATTGACTTGAAATGATTACAATGGTGATCAGTAGTATAATATACTAGTAACTAATAAAATGCAGAAATATGTTAAAAATTTATTATCTCCCAAATGTGAACGTTCATACATGTTTTCTCGTTCAGCATGAAGTGATATTATTTTACTGTTGTTAACAGTGCGCTACAGAACTTTTCTTCCAATTTCGTTTTATTTAGAAGTTTAAAAAAATCGTACTTCAATAGTGTGCTTGGTGTGAAAGAATTAATATCTATTGATATTCTCTATCTCTGAAATTTTATTTTACTGTACATAGTATTTGAAAGTTACTTTAATGTAATGTGCAATGTGTAAAATTGATTAGGTTGCAATAGTATACGGAGAATATCGACGTATGTGTGTACAAATCTTCTTTTACAGAAATTTTAGTTGAAATTCCTTGTAGGATGAGGTTCGGGTTCGAAGGTCCACGTGATAAGCAGTCCACAAATTGCTGACTGCTTATCACGTGGCGATTCAACGGCATGCCGATGCCCTCACGAGATAATCTTCAGATTGAAATAATTCCCCCAGCTGTCGCCTGGTACAAACTGAAGGGGAAGTCGTCGGCTTGCTTGCCGAGTGATGAGAGTACTAAAACATATTTGATGTTGACTCCCCGGACGAGTTTTGCAGAAAGAGCCCACATGTCTTGGCGTAAATTTTGAATGGACGTATTTATGAGATTTGAAGAAATTGTTCATGGAAGCTCAACAATCGAGAGCTGTCACTCAATTGGCACAAAGAGCAACCAATCCTCAGATTGTTCACTTGTCTAATGATACGATATCTAAAAATATCTGAACACTTCTCATTCAAGGTATTGACTAATCGAGAAAGCTGCTCCGAGTGGAATTGATTAAGAGACCGGAAGGCATTCAGGGGATAAAAAAATTCACCTATCAATGGCATGTGTTCATTAGAAAACGTTATTAGTGTCACTGCATTCTTTTTTTAACACATGAAAACATATTTCAGTATTTTATACAGTACTTTTAACTGAATCAGCCTAATTATTCTAAAATTCTAGAGCCCAGTGAAGGTAAACGAAAAAGTACGCGATGTGAGTGGAAATTATTTCACTTCATCTACACCAAACTTTACCGATATACTAATTACACTATGAAAACAGTATATTTAAGAAAAATTAAATAGTTGGAACAGTTTTTGAATATTTTTCAAAAGTATACTTTGACCTTCAAATGAAGTAGCCATTGCGTTCAAGTAAAGCGAAAGTTTAAATCACCTGCGCAAATTCTCTCTCTCCATACGATATCCAAATTCCATACGATATCTTGCAATTATATTCAAATTCTGTTAAAAACTATATTTTATCACAGTATTACGCAAACGTTTTTTACAGAAACTCTAATATCTTTTACATTGCCTATGAAGACCTTGCGAGACAACGAATCTCGAGATGTCGTTTAAATATAGAGAATGGTAAAATATAGTGAAAATCATTCTTCTGCGTTCAATATATAAGAAGATCAAGTATCATTATAAAGAAAACTATCACAATCGTTTTTATAATTAAAATGAGAGATGTAGTTGAATATTATTCATATAAATTCATAATCTGGTGAAATAATTATTTCAAATCGCCCGTATTCCCATTATGGTTTGGAAATAGGAAAAAGTAGGGGATAAAACTGACATAATTGCGTCTGAAATGCTTACACTAAAAATTCTGTAAGAATGTGCAACGCAGAAAATAGTATAAGCATTCCAATAACGTTTGATATTTTTCGCCGACAGGAATATCTTTTGATAAATATCTTGAAAATTTCGTTGGAAATTAGTGTAACTTTTTGGAGAGTGGATATCAATTTGTGTAACTTTTTTAAACGTAATGTACAGAAAGTAAATATTTAATTTTTTAGAATGAGATCGGAGTTATATATTATTCTCATCCGGTAAATCCGTTAGACATGGGAATAGAACTGTTCCAAACCTATCATCTTTCAGCTTCCCTTCCTTTCTCACAAGCAAGACAACAATCTCAACTCAGAAGCGACTGAAGTACTTGCGGATGGTCTGCTGCCCCAGCAGATAGACGCGTCCAAAACAAATAGACTTGTCTACCGACGTTGAATCTCGACCGTTTTTTTAGCGGCACAGCAGGGGGTGGCCATTCTGGACCTCGACTGCCTGCCCACCCGGCCGCCCGGCGCAGACGCGCGTGCGCAATTCGACGGCTATCGATCCATCGATCTCTATATTTGTTCGCGAGTACATCTCGAAGAGAGATTCCAGATAATGTGCAGATAACGATATTCGCGTTTGGGATGAAGATCAGCAAAACCCGAGGACTCAGGATGCATGGAATGAGGATTGATGATAACTTGAAATCGATCACTGAATTCAATATGATACATCAACGTCTTTGACAAAAACTCAGAATGACTCAGAAAACGGTCGTTTGCGTAAATTAAAAAATTCTGATCTGCAGATATTTTATAAAAATTTCTTTATTTTTCCTTATATTTGTTATCCCTTTTCTAAGCTCATTTTCTTTTGAAATTGTTTGTTTGGAAACATTATAAGCAGTCATCCACCATATCGCATTTTTTATTAAAATATATTTACCCATAAAGATAAATATGCAAATTCCAAAAATTAATAATTGATTGCAAAACAATGTCTTCTTAATATTTGCAATACAAGTACTATAAGTATGCATGTGAATTAGGAAAGAAAAGAGCGAATGAAGTTTGCCGAATGTTAGTCCATACGCGTGTTCTCGTACGTGCGTGCTTTATGGATGTAACGCAGTATTAATCGTTTTTTTAAACTGTGCTAGTTCGAAAATGATGCTTCGGAGGAAAAAAAACAACATTTAAAAACATTTTTTGTAGGTAATTTTATAATCTACAAATTTAATTATAATTCTTTTTACGATAAAATGTGATGCAAGAGAAATATTCCAGAAAAATAGTTTTTTGGCACCTTCCACCTTCAATAATTTTTTTGGTAAATATGGGGAATTTTGATTTCATTTGAAATGATAACATTAAGGTGTATACCACATTTTATCTCTATGCCAATTTTTGTCGAACTTCGCCTTTTTTGACTATTTTCTCTGGGTTAATAATAATCACTGCCTAGCCGAGGACCGTTTGATGGAGAGGGAAGACATCAGGATATTAGACAAATAAAGCAATTATTATAAATGCTACATTTCTGAAATGGAACCAATAAAAACTACAACGCAGGATTTGAACATATGGCAATATTGTGTAATTTAATTCACGGTGTCAGTATTTATAATTTGAAACTCTGTTTATATTGTTATAATGATACTTGTGTTATCCGTTGGGAGGTGTATTAATCGGAGTCCGTAGTTGGTCTGTGCTATTGAAGTGTTACAATACATTTTTCCATTTTTACAGGAATCTTAACTAAAACGGTATGATCAATGAAATCAATTTTATCCCTTTCCAAATAAAATTGTTTACATTTTTCATCCAAGGGAGAATATACGACCAAAGATGCGTTATACATTTAAAATCCCAATGCCCGTAATGAAGAGCAATAGATAAATTATCACGGTCGTATAATTTTACTTACTATTGTTTGTTCAATCCCCACCACAGTTTTTATTGATAGTTATGTGCTCTTACTGAATCGGCACTCTGTTTACCTCACATATTTCGGACTTCATAAGTTATGTTGAAGTACTTCATTGCTTTGTCCACTCGTTGACTACCTCCATAATAGTGCTTTGCTCTGTTTGGTATCCATTGTAGCTTAAGTGAATGTGCCCAGATTCACTTCCAGGACGAGTCTCACTGCGTCGATTGATGGACTTAACGTTCATTGCGATGGACTTTGAATCGAGCAATTTTGTCATTAAGGTTTCTTTCATTCTGTATGAGTGGAGGCTATTGCTACGTGAATTCCAGAAAGGAGAGTAAAGTATGTTGTATGTTTTTATCCACCACGAATGATCGCCGTATAAAGAAACTTGTAATTTTGCCGATGTACTCTTTACGTAACTGAAAATACATCAAAAGGAAGAAAAATGTTTCTATAACTTGTCAAGTGTGCATGTGGAAGTTATTTGACATTAATTAATTATTATAATTTTATAGATCTATCATGCTTATGCTTCAATTCATATTTTGTGCATTCTATGGTAAAAGTGTTTAACAATAGTTTATATGTGCCAAAATTTTACATTATATAACTGAATCGAATGGACAAGTTCTACTCTTCGGTTTTAGACCTGGACATAGAATGTTTCAAAAATTATTTTGATTAGTCTTCTTTCATGATGAATCTGTGCTTTGATGAATGGGAATTGTGTATTTAAACAGTACAATGAAACGTATTTCTCCTATTGAATATAGAAACAATTCTTTACACATAAATACAAAATAATAGTTACATTTAACTTTCACTATTTTTATTAACATTACGAAATACTAATGTTCTCTTACTATTTTTGTAGAGTTGTAAATATAATCTATATCTCCTTTCCAGTCTTCATTTTTCTGTTTTGTAGACATTATGTTGAATCTTGCAGTGGTTTGATGGTGGTGAAATATTTTTCATTCTTTCATGGGATGTTATGATAAGCTAATTTCATTGCTTTCACTGCCATCTTTTATTTAATAATATTCTTTATACTTATCTTAGTAACAAGTTTATCATTCTATATTACCTTATAATTTTCACTGCTGTTTGTTGGAGGACCATAAATACATTTTTAAAGGGATTTTCTTATTTCTTCTCTTTCAAATAAGCTCTCCCACTGTTATGTGTAAATTCCTTGTTCGCGATACTTCCGCATTCCTGTAGATGTGTAATAATAATCAAAAATTCATAATGATATGTAGTTTTTTACAGAAGCATCCTTTGAAAAGGAGATTACTTCTAAATCCAGAGACGTATCTTAATCTCCTTTCATTGGTACTTTAACGATCAGTTAAGCCACATGTGAACGCTTAGCGCTCACTTTAAAAAGATTGGCGCAAACACATGTTGATTCACCCTGGCTAATTAGTGCGAGCAGTTGCTCCGCGTCATTTACATCCAGCATTCTGTCAGAGCGCGGCAGATTGCGAGAGGTTATTCCACGATTTACGACGTTACACATAAGCACGGCTCTCAGCAGGTGGAATTTGCCTTAGGAGATGTCAGTTGTGCCGAGTAAATGTTCTTAGGATTCTCTCGTTATTCGCTTAGGAGTAGAAGGTCACTAGCGTTTAACAAATAATATTTCCGAAAAAACATGTGTTATTACTGGCTTCTTCTTTGATATTCATTAAATGATTATTTCAATATTCTGAACTTCATGAATACAATAATACTAGTGTATTGTACTTGAAAATTATGTGGAATATATTTAGTAGAAGTCATAAAATTTTAGAACAGCACTCTAATTCTAAAAAATGCGATTTAAACGGTTTAAAATAATATAATTGTAAAAATAAACTGTTTTACATTGACAGAAGTTCTAATACATTTAGCGAATCTGACCGATTTTTCGTTGGTGAAATTTTTTTCTCACGATGATTTTTGGATTTTATATGAAGTCACATAATATATTGAAGCGTTTCCATACGCTGTATCGTCTTGATTTCTTTGTCTCCAATTTAACGCTGCCATTTATGTATATTTGATTCGGTTGCACATTCATCTCTTTACCCTCCATTTTAGTGTTTTTTGTTTTTGTTTTGTTTTGTTCTTTTGCTTTGTTTTTTGTAAAAACATATGTGTTTAATTTCTGTCGTTGTATTTCTTTCGTAGATCATAGGTATAAATTGGAATGCATTCCTGTCTTCAGTCTCTTGGAGTGGGAGGTATTGTTTATATACTGTACCAATCTGAAGAAATGGGTATTAGTTATATCTAAGTCTAGTGAAAGAAGAATCATTCCAATTGACCTCCTGGAAATTAAAATGATGTCTTTGGTGTACTAATTTAGTTCTAAGCAACAGTAGAGTTATTATAATAAGTTGTCTGTGATGCGAAATAGCATCCATTATTAGCATCTCTCCCAGTCCTACACATTTTCCATCTTTTACTGAACAATAGTAGACCTATTTGTGATCGAATGCCTTACTCATATAATTTGGTCTCCATTTCGTCACCCATTCAACATCATAATTTGTTCCAAGTAGCCCATTTTTCACCTTGTATACCTTAAAATCATCTTCTACAACAATCTTAAAATATTTCACATAAAAATTGCAATTTTTTCTAAAAAAGAATTTAACTAGACGGAAGTTTGATAGCTCGTCTGTGACTATTCCTATATTGTCAGAGATGGTTGAATGCGCTGATAAAGCTATAATGTTATCCCCGACAAATATACAGCTACCATATGTTCATACTTACTTCTGCGACCTATTTCAGTCCCCACATCTACAGCTACATTTACTATAAGGCTGGAGAGATTACAGCTTAGAGCGCCAGATTTCAGAGGGCGGAGTAGATGCATTTTTAAGAATTCGAAATTGTTTATACTTAAATTTAAAATAAAACGGGAATATTTGAAAATTTTTGTTTACTCCATGTATTATTGAGGCATATCGCGTAAAGTTACAAGTGTTTATACGATTTGCAGAAGTTGTTCGCAATTAAATACGATGGTAGAGTCACTGTCAGCAGACGATATAACATTCATTTTATATCTAGACTGCGTCAAAGCGCCTGTGGAAAGGTATGAATTCCGTATAGTACACTGAAATTAGCAAAATAGGGTGAAAAATCCGTTAAGTTTTGAAACTTGGTAATTAGTAATATGGTGCATTGGTTCTCCTGCTATGAGCTCACCAATCAAGGGGTAGTTGTCAAATTACAATTTATTCATAATTTTTGGATAATGAATATTAGTTTTGCAAATTAAGGAACTATGTATCCAAATGTAGTGATAAACACATCGAAGCAGCTGACTCGATATGTATTTTGGTCGAAAAACTCTCGTATCAGTAAAAACAGAAAGCGACCGGGTATCCTGTATACATTTTGTCCATCTATAGTTGCGCGCGCTTTGCTTATGTGCTTGTTATCGTGTCCCGAAGCAACAAAACGTAAGTTAATTCTTGTAACCAGTACATTGTACTTTTCTTTTGATAAAAATTACACAATCGTTTTTATTCAATTTCTGAACGTTATTTCGTAAATCGTAAAATTGATTTCTCTGTATGCCGTTTCGTAGCAATACGATCAAGTTGTTATGATTGAAAATACTTTATATTTCCTTTTTTATACGGTTTTAAAGTTTCTTCGATAGCTTGAGCTGTTTTCATTCAGTAAGTCCTTTCTTAAGGGATAGTTTTCAAAAATACAATTTATCCATGACTTTTCAATAAAGTCACTCATTTTTTCAAGTTTGTGATTAAGATGTTACTCTACAATCTGGAGGGGGTATTCATTTCCTTCAATTGGAATAGTTTGGAAGTGTTTGGAAATAGATATTTCCATGTATCGCTTTTATACTTTCAATCAAAATGAAATTGTTTACACGTAAAACGCAGCATTCATATTCAATTTATTTAAAGATTCATTCATTTCTGGCATTGCTGCGTGAAGCCTGTATCGCCTCATTTTCAACTCGCGGTCTCACGATGAAAGTATTGCATCTGTTCCTCCGAACCTTCATAAAAATATCGTTATTGTTTTGTTTTTTTCAATACGACATTCAATGTAGTACAAAAAGCACGTTTTATCATATATTTGTATTACGTTCTCCTCAAGAGAATAATTGGTACAATGATTAACCCCTCAAAGGCAGAGAAAAGTTGAAAAAATATTTCTTTGTCATATAAACTAACAAATTAACATTGGGTGTTTTGTACACTTTATGAAGTAAATAAGACTCCACTCCCAATATTAATTTGTTTGAAAAGCTCGAAATATTTTGCGGTTCCAAAAATGTACCGTTCACCACTAGCAATTCAGTAAACTAGCAAAATACACATTACAAACTTTAATTAAAATGAGGTGATTCGAAATATTTTACATCGATTAACAAATTGGTATACTGAGATATCTTTTGCCATTTCTTATTCCGAGGTCTGTAATTCTTTTTACCGGTAGTTATTTCTACCATCCGTCAATGTACAGAAAGTATTTTATAATACAAGAATTATAAAATTTGTATAAAAATTTCTCAAATCAGATTGCATGAAGCAAAATTAAGACGATTGTTCATGGAGTTAGTATAACTTTCTAGAAAATATGATTCGATTATCATGAATAATTCCATGCGTAATAAGTGAGGAAACTTCTCACTATCTTAATACGTAGATATCTTTAGGGGTTTTCTGCATATCCTAGCACTTTCTGCGTAAGTCTGCTTTCGGAAAAGATAACTCACTGTACCAAAGTTGCAAAATAATTAAAGCGAAAATTTGTGCCACATAACGGAATTATTGTATATTTCCAACATATACTAAATTAAAACTTCCAATAAACAAATAAACTCAAAGAAATTCATAGAATTATTTTTATAGCAATTTAAATATGGCTCCCAGAAGAAGTCACTTATAAAACGAGTGCCCAGTAATGAATTTTTTTCTTTAACCAATTGAACACAAGATAATATACAAATTTCTAGCTAGTTATTTGAATGTGAAAGCACACACATTAAAATGTGTTAAAAACGTATGGGAAAATACGGTAAAAAGTTGGTTTTCACAACATTGTTCGAAAATGGGTTGAAACAGTCTATTTTAAGGTTTTGAATGAAAAAAAAACCGGTCAATTTACAAGTTAAAATAACTTACATTTTGAAGCTCCGGGACGCGACAACAAGCATGTAGACTTCCAAGCACAGATGAAACATTAACAATGTGCTATCAGGGATTAATGGACGAAATATATACGGGATACCTGGCCGCTTTCTGTTCACACTGAGACGCGAGTTTTTCAACCAAAATACATATTGAGCCAGCTGCTTCGTTGGGTATATCACTACATTCGGATACATACATCCTTAGAGATCTTAATTTGCAAAAATATTATTCATGATCGAAGTATGATGAATAAATCGTATTTTGAAAACCACCCGCTGATTAGTGAGTTCAAAGCACGTGAACCAATGCACCAATCTCAAAAATGGTTTCTATCATTTTCATTGGAAATTTAGTGAGATATTTTTTCATATATATTGTTCTCGAAAACCGGACTGTTTTGAAAAAAAACGCAAACATACATCTAAGGGGGTGGTTTTTAGAGGTGCGTGGCTCCGAAAAACTTTGGGGGGAGTTTAATAATCGTGAACATCTAGGTACCAAGTTTTTCCCCTATGGGTCTGTTTTTCATCTAAATTCAGTAAACTAGTAAATGAAGTTGATTCAGTTGTATTGTCGACAAGAAAGAGGGATGACAAAAGTATTCTGAACGAAAGTAACGTTCCTCACTAGCAGGGAGTAAGCGTGGCTCAGTGGGTAAAGCTCTTAGTTGCTGGCTGGATGGCTGGGGTTCGATCTCCTGTGAGATGGGGATTTTTCATGACACCTCAACATTCAGGCTGACTCCCAGGCTTCTAGGGCCTATCCTGGGGTCCAACCGGCCGGAGCGAGGTGCAGGCCACATCTCCTCCTCCTTGTGCCGAGGCCGAGAAATTGCGCAGCTTACCCTCCGCGAACCTCTTGGGCACCTTCGGGGCCTGTTATGGGATAGTTTGACTTTCTGATCTCACTTGCAGGTGTTGTTAACGTAAAAGGATGACTATTACACCCAAGAATAAGGCAGAATTAAACAACTTCGTAACCTCGTTAATGTTGAACTGGAATAAAACAGTCAATTAAGATGGGGCATAGAAAGGCAAGGTTACAAATGTACCATTCATTTGGGAGGAGGCGGATCAACATTATCAGCCCAGAGCCTCTAAACATCTGTCGGGCCCTGCTTGTATTTGTATTGTACGTTCTTCTTAGTGATTCTTCCCTATGCCCTTTTGTTGAATACAACCCTGGACATTGATGCTGTCTCATTCTATACTTATGACGTCTCCATTAATGAAACACAAGCTCTCCATATTAATGGGATTGTCCTAAAGTTTTGCCTACAAAAGATATTTTCTTGACTAGATAACCTTAGTAAATGATGACTGCAAGCGTTTCTCCAACTACCATAGAGAAGTTGTATTTTAAAATCCAATGGTTCTTTCAAAATATCTCATTAAGTCTAACTGGACAGTATCTCTCCACCTTGGCAATTGTATTAAAATCACTTTCCCATCCTATTCTATTTCAGTGAAATAGAATTGAGCCATACCTTTTGAGTGAGGTATCGTAATACACGGGTAACTGTAGTAATATTGTAGTAAACTCGTTAAACAATAATAGAAAACTGAACTTCGTGTGACTCTTTCTTGTTGGTTCAATGACAAAAAAATACCAAAAAATAGTTGCGGTTGATAATCCTCGGATGACTACAACGAAGTTTTTTGAAGGGTTAGGTGCATGAACACTTGCCAAGGAAGAGTACTAATTACCGGACATCAGTCCCTTGGTAATATTATTTACTATTAGTTCACGAGCATTACAGTCGATTGGGCTACCGTGCATTTTGGGGATGACCTTAGTACGCTGCATCGCTGATGCTCCAGGGCTTCTTCTGTAAACCGCTCATAAAAGCAGCTCCTTCTCTGCGTGAACCGACCCCGACCCCGCCACAAGACTGCACTGCCTGCTCACAGAGGAGCGCATCCACAACGGAATTCTCCACTTAAATAGTAATTCGCTTTATAGTTATGGCTTAAAAGCGTTTGCAATAACTATACTTACATCCCTGAAGATGCTCGGGATGCTCTTCCTGGCGCTGTTTCTTACTAAGCACTTGGAAATAATTCCGTATACTTTTCATTTACGGCAAAGGGTATATTAATAACGCAATTGAAAATCGTTTTAACACTGCAGGTTTAATGCGTATTAGGAGAATCACGAAACAATGGAGGTACATGGGATTAGTTCATGTCGTGGTAAACAAAGTTATAAGAGGCAAAATATATTTTACACTTTACATGAAAAGTAAATAAATAATACCAATTAATGTGTAAGGACAATACAATTTTTGAGGAGGACTCTTGAGAAATTCAAAGTCTCATGCATTTACTAAGTTCAATTTCACTTCTAAAAAAATGTACAAGTACTTAATCAGAATTGTTTAACATTAACTTATCAATATTTACATTTTATTTTGTTTGTATTCTTGAGTCGAAAATTATTGTTTCTTTGCAGAATTTGAAGGTAATAAACTAAATTCTTCTTACTTTAAATTGTATTGCAATTATTCGATTCTAAATATTGAATACACCATGCGTTATAGAAACGTCAATGTAATAATATATTATACTAGAATTTGAGTGTACTTTTAATATCAAGCTATTCAGTGATAATGCGGTACTTCTTAATTCCAGAATGGCCACCGTCATACGCAAGGGAGTTATGTCTACACCCTCAATCTCATCGAAGAGCAGAGATCAGGATACTGAGACTGTACTGAATTGCTATTGATTTAGCAAAAAGACGCTGCACATGGTGCGCCTGACTTGCGGCACCCGCTAATGCCGGATAATGATAGCCCAAGGAAGGCGCAATGCAGACACCGCACTGCACTCTGTAAATACTTCCCCTTCAACAGGCGGCTTATTAGCCTCTTATCGCTGCGGCGCATCGCGCAGCGTTATGTAGGGCACGTAGAGCTACGTGCGGCGCTAAAGTTCAACAGGTTACGTCCCAGGTGGACGTTCAAAGAGCGGTGACGGTTCGGTGGGAACGGTAATGACGATTGCAGGGTGAGCCAAAAATATGAGAATTCTCCGACATCGGAGACTTACAGAAGAAGCACTTACGAACATTTGCTTAAGGAGATGAACAAAATCCAAGGTACATCTTTGCACATTTTTCAATTAATAGCTTCTATGGTTATTGTTAATATTATTAATGTTATTGGAGATTTATGACTCGCCAACATCTAGGTCATACGAAGCAAACAATTCCATTTAAATACATTCAATAGAAGGAATATCGAGAAAATAATTTTATTAAACCTGATAATACTTTAATAACCTTGTAAGTTCGTTGCATTCACTATTTTTGAAAAAGAGTTGGGGTGTATAATAGCCATATTATAGGATTTATTAATATGCGTAAATAATACAAATAATCTGCTACATATATCATATCCATCGTCAGATAAAATTGCAAAACTGGGAATAGATTCCTTTGAACCCACTTCATTTGATTTTGTACAATTATAAATATTCTGAAACAAAATGATTCGTAACTAACACTGTATCAACTAACTAATACAAGTATCAGCCAGTAAAGGTGTATGAATTGTACAAAAGAACGTAATAATACTATTTGATCTGGGTATTAGTAGATTTGGTACTGTAGAAAAAAAGAGTGTGAAGTGTTCGATCAAACCTTCTTTAAGTACTAGAGTAGCTGGAGTGGTATCTTTTAGTAACTATATGTTTGCTGCAGTATGTACAAAGTAAGTAAATAAATTTAGACGCGAGAAATAAGGAAATGAATCAAAGTTTTTCAACAATAAAAAATAAAAAAATTAAAACTGTTAATATTATAATTATATATTAATATTAATTTTGTCGACTATTTTGTTAAAAATTACTGACATTTGAATGTAAATGTTTTTGAATGTTTATTACTTGCAGGTTACTTTTTCTCCATCAAAAATATTTATTTCTTTTTTTAATATAACTTCCAATAATATTTGAAACGTTATCATTGCACCATGATGAATTAACTACGTTTTACCTGATGAAGAATAAACAGGAAAATTAACGCCTTGAGATTTCGATGAGTCAGGTGGATGTGGTTGTGGAGTATCACACAGTATCCCTCAAATATGACGTATTTCTATCTTTCATCGATAATTACCATGAGAGTCGTTCCGCATAAACGAATGACTTCATCCGACGTGATATACGGCGTTCCGGGTCCTACTCACCAGTCGTAAATACTCGTGATTCTCTGAGGTGCTTTCTGGCTTCATTTTCCACTGCATTGAGTCCTTAAATGACCCTAAAGTGGCATTATGCAGTAATGTGTTACATTGTCCTCGTCGGAGGAGAAACAAATGGCTGCTTCACAAGAGTGGTTCACTGAATTCGAGGGAATGAAGTATAGTTTTCAAAATAAAAAATCACTATCTTATTTTTTTTAATACTTTTTTTGAAAATATTAATTTTTGTTCGCATCATTCTTATCCAAATATCAAAACTTTGTTACTGTTAGAAAAATAATTTTGTGAACGCATTGTAATATTACGTTTCGCCACGGACTATTTCTTGTATAATTTAATTGAAATATTTATTTCGACCTTGTATGAATACAATTTTTATTGAATATCACAACGTTTCAATAGTGGATTATTGCCACCGTCAGGCGAATGAAATATAAGCATTGATGTTAATTTTTGATAGCTTGTTTTTCTTTTTGTTACAAGTAACTACATATACAAATAAAAAAATTCCATAGAAAAATAAATTATATAAAAAACAAACCATCAAAGCAGAAAATCAAAAACCACTGTTGAAACTTTGTGGTATTTGATAAATATTGTCTACATACTAGGTCGAAATAAATATATCAATTAAATTACGGTTGTAGACGTGAACAATGTCAATATTTCTTTTAAAGTTTCATTTAAAATACAAATGAAAATCGATTTTTGTACTATCATAAATCTTCAGCCGGGTAGCACTGTTTACCTGGAGAGACCATTGGAAGACAGAACACTGTAAATCAACTCACAAATGTACTATATATATTTTGTAACTAGAAACTAATACGGAATATTGTGAATAATGTGTCGCTATAAACTAATGTGTATTATGGAACAAACTGTGACCTCTGAACATGACACATCAATGTTCGGGCATTTCTGTGTAGCGGGTTATTTACCAGTTGCAAGTACAGGAAGTCTGAAGTTGACATTTTACTAGCAGTTTGATACATTTAAGGGCTCCTATTCGTTTTCTTTTCTCAAAATGTGTAAGCCATATTTTCCTAATAATTTATAGTTTATAATAATACGTACTGTGAAATAACGTTTTTGTTTTAGTAAATACAAATTTGTTGGTATACTGATAATATTATAACACGTACCGAACTATTATTGTTCTTATCTAAGGAGAGTGCTGAAATGTGAAATCTGCCTCTGTTTTAGGACCCTTGATCGGAATTGATGGGATGATCCCTTGCTTGCCTCCGAAGAGCAAATTAGTTTATTGTCCTCCGCATAGTCTTACGCATTTGTAACTATGTTTTGGACAATAAAATTTATTTATAAAATGTTTATGCGAACCTTTCACTCGAGTCACTTCAATGACAAGTGAAAAGAGTTTAAGATGAATTCTATGAAGTTGTTCGCGCAAGACATGAAAGACGGCCGAAACCATGACCAATTCAATTCGTCGTTGAAACATGGCTCTGCATGCACGAAAGGCGTGACATTTCGCTCACCTCGCACCTTTTTTCTATAATTCATTGTCACCGGTCATATCTCACACGTTTTAGGAGAAGGGACCTGACTTACTTCGGGACAGCGTCCCCCTCTCCTCTGCCTAACTCATTGTTTTGAACTATATTTCTCTTATCAGCACCCACTTTCGCTGAGGGAACGCGTCAGGCCAAGTCTGGTCCATGTTGCATATCGCGAAGTTGAACCTATACTTTATATTTCGTTGAGACAGATTTTCTTCCTCTAAATGCTGAAGCACAGTAACGTGCTGCCTTTGGGAGTTGGGGAATAAACGATGAAGTAAAATGTCATGCGTTTCTACATTCCATCAAATTGTCTTTTTTTCACAGAATTATATTACATCTTCTAAATTTCGTCGAAAATTAAGTAGAAAATATTGCACAAATTTGTGCCAATATATGAATCAGATATTTCAGAAACACAATGAGTCAATTTTATAGGAAGGAAAAAACTGTAACTGAAAAAGAAAAGTGTTGTAATTTAGGTTGAACATCATAACCCAAGAATAATTTAAGTGTTCTTAAGATATTTGGATATACAAAATATTTTGTTGATTTTCATTGCACGGAAAATCATCCCGAAGTTGTATGACTTACAGGGATTCTGTATTAGACGAAAAAATATCTTTATTACTGCATACGCTGCAGTTTGAAGACTGCGGGAGCTATGAGTTTCTAGATTACCCACAGCGCTAACTGCAGCTACGGCGCGGTAAGTAATGTCGGCGCCGTACTACGCCAGCGAGCTCCAATAGGAAGCGGGCGGCGGCTACGAGCGGCGGGAAAGCGGCCGCTTATAAGCTGCGCCGCATGCAGCGGACAGGCAGATCACAACCGTTTCACATAAATGTCCCAGTTCATGTAGCTGTGACTACTGAAAAGCCAACCTTCCTTCCTCTATCCAGTTCCTCCTAGTATCAATAACTAACCACTTCTAGTAAACCCTCCACGTGGGCCAAGTTGTTGGTAAACCTAGCTAAGCGGCCCACCTACTAACAATAGCCCCTACCACCCACCTCCTAACTCCTATCGCTCCATGTAGATAAGCTTCAATAGCACGCTACATTTCACATTTACAAATACAACAATACAATATCACAACCGAGGCGCTTCAGTGACGGACCATCCATCGGAACCAGATCTTGCCGCAACTTACGTCACGACGGCAATTGTCTACTGGATTTACGGAACTTCGACCATCGGCTATTATATTTTGGAATTTGTATGTGTATGGCTACTGGAAATAAAAATTGTTCTGTTACTAACGAGTGAAAATTATTAACGGTATAACATTTTAAATGTTTTTTTTTCGACTTAGAATTCCGAACGCATTGTTGGCGCTCGGAGCGACGATGTTGGTGGTTGTGACAGAGACGAATGACAAGTGAAGGTGAGAGGAAAAATGAAGGGAGAACCTGTACTAATGTTCTGGGTGGTTATAATAAATGTCATTTTTGCAGAAAAAAGTATATAAATTGAGCGTGTATACTACTTCACTTTTCATTTGTGTCCCAGGTATTTTGAATTGATTACAATAAAATGCAATACGTGCTCTCCAAATATGAAAAGTAATCCAATGTGCATACGAATAATACGTTGATGATGAAATAAATGGATTATGCCTTCTGGGTATAGTACTTTGAAAAGTGCGCCGAGTACTCAACCTCGTAGGTGGCGTGGAAAAGAGGATGATTCTTGAATAATTTTAATGTAAATTTCATACAGAACTAACACTTACTAGACCCACGAGATGCAAATTACGTTTCATTTTAAAACTCGGACGGCATGCGTAAATTAAAAAGTTGATTTGCCGGTATTTTATTTAAAAAATCTTTATTATTCTTTATAATTTTGTGTTCCTTTTTAAGCACATTTTCTTCTATAATTGTATGTTTGAAAATGTATTATAATCACAGTCATAGACCATATTAACTTTTTCATTAATTGATATTTATCTACAAATATGCAAATGCAAATTCTATAAATTTAAAATAAATTACAAAACAAAGTCTTTGTGATAGTTACAATACAAGTACTATAAGTTTGCATCTAAATAAGAAAAGAAAAGTGCGTATTAAGTTTGTGGATAGTTAGATCGTGTGTTCTCGCACTTGAGCGTGTTGTGGGAGTAACGCAGAATTAATCGTTTTGTTTACCGCGCTACCTCGCAAATTATGCTTTGAAGGAAATAACATAAACATTTTTGCAGGCAATCTATCAAACTTATAACAATTTTTTCGACAAAATGTTTCGCTGAAAAAATATTTTGGAAAACCCGTCTTATGGGAGCTTTCACTTTGAGTAAAAGTTTTAGCAGAAGTGGAATCGATGGGAACTTTTGACATTTCAATAGAAATGATAATAACCTTCAGGTGTATAACAAATTTCATCTCTGCGAATTTTTTTTGGAACTTCACCTTCTTTCTGTCTATTTTCCCTGAGCTTCAAGGGGTATTTGCATTGGGAACGGTAGTGGTAGTAACACTATATCGTTGATCATATTTTCCACCTCTACATTACACAATAGGAATAGTTTACATGAACGCAAAAGTGTCCCTATTGAGTAATATTATAGCTAATCATTAATATTAAAGATTGAAAATTTTTAAAAATTATGATTACAAAGCAATATTTTCGGAATAAATAATTGATAACAGCACGTGTGTGATCAATATTATCTGGATTAGTTCCTTTGTGAGGGGGAGCGCATGTCATGATTTACCCTTACTGACAAGATTTGTTGAATTCGCAACTGTCTTTACGATCTTTGATAATTAGTAGTCACAATTAGCAGATGATTATTGGCAGTCACAAGAGGTGGAATTATATTTCCCTGTTCGGGAATAAACATAAGATGAATTTGGGGAAAAGAACGTCAAAAAGAGGGAAATTCCCTGACCCTAGTTGATACATTCTTCTGGATGTTAAGAGAAGGAAAACTAACAACAAACTCTTTTCAGTGATCTAAATTATTAATACAAGTATAATTATTAATTTTGTACGAAAGCATTTATTCGTTGTTACTATTGAGGCCAACGTGATGTCATTATGTCGATGATCTGCAGAGCTCTGTCTGTGTGGAGGAAAGAGACGTGGAAGGAGCGAGGTCGAAGCGTGTCGAACTGAATGACCTGTTGTCCGAGCACTTGCCGTGTGCTGAAATCCATCGTTGCGTAGCAACACTCGCCCTTCGCTCGGCCTCTCCACAGAAGTATGTTTGTACGTTCCATTCACTCAGGAAAGCGATCTGCATCCAAATCAGGCAGACGAATGCCCATCGAGCTATAGGTTCTTTATAACCCTGTTTATAGCTGACTTTGTTTGGAATGTGAAAATTGGATGTCTCTTTTCGAGAGTTTCTTTTTCCGTCTTATTTGCTTTACACTCAGAGATGCAATAATTTTCTTAATGGACCAGAATATTTGTTTTAAACTATAAGAACATTGTACTGAATCACAGAATGTGAAAGTACCTTATTCGGACACTAGCGTTTCAAATAGTTTATTTTCATTTTCTGATGATAGTATTTAAATTTACTTTCTCGTGTTCTCATTAATTTATCTTCTTATACAATATTGTTCAGTATATTTTGTGTCGAGTGTTCATAAAATTGGAAATAATTCGGCGGCATTTCGAGAATTTTTCTTGCCTGATGTAGAGCAAACTTGGGTTGTGATGTCTATTCACATTTAATTTTTATTAATATATTTCCTACAGTTATTTTTTATTTATTTTTTCCTTTATCATTTTACAGACATTGGAAATGTAAAAACATTACTTTTAATTCATTTTCATATGACAGTCACAATTCATCACTTCTAGCGATATATTAAAATTACTGCACAATCTTAACCACCTATGTGATGGATTGATCACTTTACAATGCTCGATTCTCGTTTTCTTGACACCTTTTCATTAAATTCAGCAACAAGAACGGAACTTCTTGTTTCTCGGCAGATGTGGTAAATCCTTCAATACTTATTCAATTTTAATCATACAATTCACAAGTAATGCCCAATGTTAGAGGCAAACTCTCTCCTCCTCGTCACACGATCCATCCTTTAGTAGCCTATGACGTGTAAATGACGTTTGGCGTTTACTTTCGTGTTCGTTTCGACGAGGTATGAGTGAATCACAAAATAGTAACTTAAGGATGAACAGTCGATGTTTACTGTACTTCTATGTATTTTAAGCATCATATGTTCCGTATCAAGATCTCATTAGGCATATTATGCTATAAAGTTCTTACTGTCTTAAGAAAAGCCCCGTTAAACCAGATGATCAAGCAAGGTCCTACAGGCCGATTTGTCTCCTTCCGGTCCTGAGAAAGATCCTTGACAAAATTTGCACCGAAATGATTTCGGAATACATTGAGTCACAATCTTCTATCTCAGAGCCAGTATGGTTTCAGACCTGGGCGCAGTACGGACGATGCGACAGTTCCTGCTGGGTTCGATAGAGGATTGCCAGACACTTACCAAGTACTGTCTGGTGATCTTCGCGGACATACAGGGGGCGTTCGACAATGCTTGGTGGCCAGGCATCCTCAGGCGAATGAGAGAACTGAAGATCGACCCGTTTATATACCAGCTGTACAGTAACTACCTGTCAGAAAAAGAAGTTTCTCTCCCAGTGGGAGAAACGTTATACTTCAAATTCCTGACCAGAGGTTGCCCGAAAGGATCCAACAGTGGGTCGGTATTCTGGAACCTCGTCATTGACGAAGTCCTAGTAGACAACTAGAGGTAGAGGTGCAAAAGCTCCTGGATATTGTTCTACGGATGTGCGAGAGGGCGAAGATGACTCTGTCTCCTAAGAAAACAGAGGTGGTACAAAGGTACGCAGCAGCGACGAGGTCAGATACCTAGTAGTGTATGTTGACAAAAATCTGTCATTTCTTCCTCATGTTAGAAAAGTCACTGCGAAGGTGCGCAGGCTATTCTTTAAGCTGAGAAGGATCTGCAAAGCCGAGTACAATATACCTTCAGAAAGACACTCCGAACGATCTATCGAGGTGCATTTCTACCAATAGTTACCTATGTGGCATCCGCCTGTGCGCTCAGAGTCTATCACACACACATAAAGCGTGCGCTTCTTTAGGACCCAAAGGGGACTAATGAAAAGGGATCGCTCGAGCGTCAAGACTTACAGCGACAGGGGCACTTCAGGTACTCAGCGGCTACATGCCACTAGACCTTGAGGTCCGCCTCTGAAGCTACCTATACCATCTCCGCAAAGGGAAACAGGTGGTCATTGGCTCCGAGTCCTACGGCAAGAAAACCAAAGGGGCGAAGGTAAAATACGAACCGCGCTGGTGAAGGAATGGCAAGCCCGATGGAATGACGATGAATACGGGAGGGATACCTTCAGGCTCATTCTGAACGTGGAATTTGTCCGGAGGCATGCTTGGTTCAAGCCAAGTCCGTTGATGGTGAGGACCATTACTGGGTAAGGCTCGTACAACGCAAAAAGACATGATCGTGGATTGATAAAAGCACCCCATTGTAGATGCGACCACTCAACACCAGAAACGGTGGATCATGTCTTAACGGAGTGCCCCTCTTACCGAGAGGAGCGCTCCGACTACCTCACAGGGTCGAATAGGAAGCTAACTGGCGAGGACCTAAGCAGTTTGATCGGCACAGCGCGAGAGCTCCACGATATGACTGCGGTGGAAGACAAAAGGAAGCTGATCTATGACGCCTTGAAAATGACTGAAGTGACGTGTCCTCGAGTAACTCTCGCTCAGTTTCACGATTACGAGGACATAAACCCAGAAAGCCAATTTCTACAATTGACATGTAAATAGAAGAGAAGAGAAATAAGTAAATAATGGAGAAGGGAATAGAAATACAATGATGAAGGGAACAAAAATGAGACGGTGACAAAGGAGAAGGAAATGTTTTATTATCGATATTTTATATCACACACACGGAAACGTCTCCTATATATACGGGAACGTTTCCTCTCCACGAGGAACAGCCAAGCGGCGGCACACACAACAACTGCAAACCAACACGATCTTTAAACCGCGATCTTAAGATAAGATTTGTAAGTACTATTATGTAATATACCCTTAAGATATGGCTCCAAATGTTGTGCGACCGTTAAGTCCTGGTAAGTAGTTCATTAATGAACTAAGAGACGGGACGTGTCAAACACGAAAATACACATGAACAAAATACACATTTCCCAAATCCACTGACCACAAAACGCATTTCATAATGCGTGACTCACTCAATATCATATGTATGTACAAGAATACGTACGCAGGAAGATACCGAGTGTTGAATGTATGCATAATATTTAAAGCATCATAGCGTGATAACTAGGTCTTCCATGGCAAAATATATTTTATTTTGAAGTCCAGTGGTTGCCGGGCACAGTACTTTCATCATCTAAGCTATCATGATACTGAGGATTTGCTCAGAGCTTGCTGTACAACATACACAAATTTAACTTCAACTTAATATCTCCATTCTCTAGTTATTCTAATAACCGAGATTCGAATAATAGACCGAAAGCCCGTGATTCTATGTTTGGAGACCCCTGGCGGTGGCGACCATGGACAGAGAGAAGAGGGCCTTGCAGCGGTCGGGGTCACAGAAACAAGTGATAAAGCGGATCAGGTGGTCAGCGCCCGACTGCCGTCTTCGTCGTCACCGTCGTCGCCGCTGGGTTACACTGCGTCTCGAGTACTGCCCAAACACGCTCACAACGACGATTGAGAACACCGCGCCTCCGGCTGGATGCCACGCCGCGTCGCCGTCGTCAGCCAAGATTTCCCTCCACTCCCATCGTTTGCGTTGCTCTCTTTGTACCGCCAGGCGGACAAGAATACTGATCCATACAAGCTTCCCTCATTCTGTGCGACAATGACATACGAATTAGAAAATATACTAGTCTTCTCTTCACGGGCAATGGCGGATTCACGGAAATGTGACGATTTCAGGTTCAAATTAGTGAAATATGAAAATTCTATTCTGTTTGGACATACAAAGTTTTGTTTGGTATTTGTAATGCCCAGTTGTTATATTCTGACTGAATCATAAATTGTGTTAATGTTCGTATCTTTACCGACCATTCCATATATCCAGATTCCCGCAGTTCTAAACCCCCTCACAATAAAATCATGAATCCATCACAATTCCCTTTTAAGGGCTCTAATGACCTAGATGTTGGCTAGCCCTAAATCCCCAATAATTAATAATAATAATAATAATAATAATAATAACAAACTAATTCCTGGTATTTACCTGCGTATCCATTGTTTATGTAACTTGGATTCTGATAATTAATTCGATCTACAATTTTATTGGTTGATCCAATTATTAACTCTTTCTGTTAGAGACCGTTCATAAATTACGTCACGCGATATTCGAGGATTTTCATCCCCATCCCCAGCCCACCATGTCACGCTTCAACACATTATACCAAACCCCTCCATAACGTGACGTAACAAAACGACTCGCACGCTCCCATCATAAATAGTATAAATCATCATAAAAACTTTAATTGAAGGATAAAACATATGAGGATTAAGGTCCAAGGAGTTATACGGAGAAAATGGTGTTTGAGGGATTATAAGACTTTTGTTTTAATTGTAGGAAAATACAATTGAAACAATTTACATCATTTACGGATAGAAATAAATTCTTGCGTTTAGGCAATAAATTTATTAAATAGGCCGACGTTTCGACAGCGAACGCTTTCTTTCTCAGCACTCATCATCAACAAAAGGGGTCGATAAAATGGTGGTTGGTGTGTGTGTAGTTGTAACTGCTGATGGTTTAGTAGTTTAATGGTGGAAGTGTATTGAGGATCAACTAACCCTGAGAAAGATAGCGTTCACTGTCGAAACGTCGCCCTGGTGAATAATTTATCGCCTAAACTCAAGAATTTATTTCCACCTTAAAACATAATGGCAAAGCATTTATTGTATACCAAATGTAACGGCACACTTTCTAAACCCCTCCCCTTTCTAACACTCCTCTCGCCAACACCCCCTCCTACCCCAAAACCGTGATGTAAAATATGAACAATTCATTATGTAATTTATTTACTTTTTTGAACAAACAACGAAATATTTACATTCTTCGGTTAGTAATTGGAATTTCCACAGAGAAAAATGATAAAGAAAGTCTACCATTCGAACAAGAATTATAATTGAGTTTACATATTTTCGTATTAACGTTGCTTTTATAAGAGCTCTTTATTAATAAATCGCACGTTTATTAAAATTTATTTTGAAGTTTTAAACTTAGTGTGTTGTCGAACTACAAGAGGTATTCAGTGTATTATAATGAATCACATCTTTAAGCTTGATGCATTTAAATTTCAAATTTACACGAAGGGGAGATTTTTCTTAGAATTTCGAATAAAATATTATGTTACAAAGCCAATGTTCTGGCAATTTATCTTGCTTACATCAGCGTTACTCCGAACGAAACATGAATGTAGTAATGCATTTTTCTCACGGACAATAACAGTATCATTTTCGGGCTGTGAAAATAAAGATCAAACACAAATATGATGCCATCAATTATTTTGTTGAACCAATGTATTCCCGCGTACGACACTTGTATGTTATTTTTCAACTCCCATTCGTAGGAAATGTTTAACGTAGCACTTGAAGTTTTCTTCGTTCCCCACTCAGTCAGTTTGTTAATGAGAGACTTGTTTCCTTTACCTCATAAAATAGTGTAACCTGTGAACAAGTCATCTATTGTAGTCGGTACTTTTCGTCCACGCGCTGTGCGTCCTGATCGTCCAGTTGAGGTCTGAAGACCACCCGCGTTGTAAATGTGTTACACATATGTAGATGTAAATATAATGTTCACGCTTTACGAGGGTCGTTGTGTAGAATACAGGAAACTGGACGGTTCAGTACAAACACAAACCGGGTTAGAAGAAGGATCGTGGAATATTACGAGGTGCTATATTCCCACCTCGTTTGTACATCGTCTTGCTCATGTACCTAAATACAAAGCAGCATCATGACACCACTATAAAGGAGTGATTGGCGCTCTTACGATATAAGTGTGAGGAACTACTTACCGTGGGAATTAGGAGAATGCATATGCAGTTCAATCGGAAGCTCTTATATGTTCATACCGGTTAAATATCGGCTATAAAGAAATTAAGAAACGATACTGCGTTGTATGATTTTACGTCGTTTTGTACAACCATTATGTCGTAAGAACATTTATTACCCCTGTAAATTTCACTTAAGAGAGATAAAAAAAACTGATGAAAATGATGAATACGCGAGTGATTTTTATGAAAAGAGTTGGAGTTTTCTGATGTAATTCTTGACACTACGTATTGGAACAGAAATGAGAACTCCCATCAACTATTCTTCTCCAAAAGTGTACTTTATTGTTAGAGAGGTTATTTAAAAGGTAATGTATTTAAAGTGGAACAATCTATCGCATAATATGTTGAAAGATCAAACAATTCAGAATGCATCACTTTCCAGTGTAAATCATTCCTTGTTGCAATAAATTGTATTAACTTTTCATTACTTTGAGATATGTCTACAAAAATAATAGAATGAATAAATTAATTTTCAAAAATATACTGTATGGAAATACAAGTCAATAGATGTACCATGAGAACCTTAAATTAAATTCATATTCATCAGGTTTTCGTACAAAAATACACATACAAATATAAACAGAAAATTATATTAAATATTCGTACACAGCCTCAACCAAACCGTATTAATGGGACGTAATGATTTTGTCTATTTTTCTTCTTAATGTCTACTCTTGAAAATTACTTTCACATAACTAAGAACGAATGAGATGAGTAAAACACAAGTGCTTCTTCGAGCATAACTAATCGTTTATAATTGTTTCAAGAGTTATAACTGATGGTTATGTCACTTCCTTCTAAGATCCAAGGTAAGGTTTTGAATAAGTAAATTTCAACCACCATTTTCTCTACTTTTATTTTGTGATGTATTACTTCAATTTTCCCTCATATTAAGGAAAATACTCTCATCTTTCCAAACAATTTTGTTTAAATCAGTAATGTGACAATTTAGAACCTAGAAATGAATTTTTTTTCTTTCCTGAAGTAACATTTCCGGGCAGTTACAACTAATGGTTGTATAGTACAAATTATTTCCTCATTGTGGCCGGGTACTTTTCCGCGCCTGTGGAATGAAATGTTGCAGCGTCCGACAGTCGTGTCGAGACTTGTATTATTTTGAAATTACTAAGCAATTTCTGAGAAGAGAACACCTTGCTCACCTCAACTATTACCTCCTCAACGTCACCAGTCCACCGCCGTCACGTTCACCACGGTTCCAATATCAACACCAACTTCACACCACTGCCAAATTCTCCTGCACCACTTCTATCTCTAATTAACCTCCGCTTTCACAATGATTGCAGTAGAGCTACCTCTGCTTCATAGGCTGTAATGCGAACTGTTTTGATCGTTTGGCACCCTCTCTCTCAACCGCAAAACGTATCGAGGTTGTTGACTTCCACGTTGCTTTCATAGAAAACTATCTCTCAGGAAGTGCGATCGGTTGAATGATGACTGTAGAAAATGCAAGGCACGTCAGTGTAAGGTATGACTCGATCGAAAGATTTTTATAACTTGAAATATAATAAACTTGTTGTAATTAATGATCATATCATTTTATTATCTTAAAAAATGATAAGGATTCAAGCTAATATCGGTTAGAGATATGTTAAGTACCATCGTTTTAGAACACATCCCATTATCTAAACTATCGGGTACTTATTTATCAATATTATCACAATTTTGTGAATAGTAGCTCTTTTTTCTGTTTCGTTGTTTTTATTTTTGTCTGTTGTTAAATATAGTGAGATTTTACGTAACATCTAAGTCATCTGACGAAGTCGCCAACCAGTGACGAAACGTTGTAATTGAAATATATTTTTTAGTCTAAAAAAAGACGTTAAAATTAATCATTCAAAATCAAATGTTGGACACTTCAAAAATATGGAAATCATGAAGATTTTAAAAAATTAAGATTATCTCTAGTCGCCAATGTTTCTACGAGATCATGTTTATAGCTCCAGGTAGAACGGTTTTATCTTGATAAAACAATATACTCATAGTTTCCTAACATTATCCCCAGACAAAATTTTTACTTCATGAATAGAAATCTTACTCTTGTACATAGGACTTTGTAACACAATGTTTGAGTTTTTACCACTAGGCAACTCTTTCAAAGTTTATCGAACTTCATGTTCCATACTGCGTGAAATTGTTTACAAGTGGCAGTATGCCAATTTTTTATTATTTCCCGTATTAGCAATTTGCACACGTTTTTTCTTCTTTCAAAAACACTATGCTTTAATGCTACAATAGGGCGATGAAACTTTCAAAACTACCTCTAATGATAAAGAAAACATAACATGAAATTCTCTATATAAACAAATAGTGAACGATAGCATAGATAAGGTTTCATTAGTTTAGTGTTTGGAACATCAATTTTGTGTTTGTGTGTAATTAGTGCACCGAACCCAGATGAAGTAGCAGATCCATGCCGACGAGAAAAATCATCTGTCCGTCTTTGATATGTTTACGAATAACGAATAATATGAACCTTCACTACTATTAACGTCCATTATACAATCTAATTAAATAAATAATTAAAAACTTACGGCCTTTTATGTCGATAAATATAAATATTATTGGACCATAAATGGCCGTAAGTTTTAATTATTTATTTAATCAGAGATGAATATTGTTATTAATTTATAATTAATAAGAGTGTTATTCTGGCAGAACATAGACATCGACAAAACAGAGGTGTAGGGGAACTGTTACTAGAAGAAGTAATTTTATTCGATTTTGGATGGAAAATTTACAGTTAAAACGTAACTTTTATACAACATTTATCTATGTTTTTATATGTGTTACAATATGTCCTGAAATAACTGAAAAATATTGTATCTTTTTTATTTCATTAGAAGTACATCCTATTTCTATTTTAAGCCTTGTGAGTTAAGGTCGTAAATTCAAACATAATTTAAATCTTCCCATTCATAGATAAGAAAAAAAGAGATATCAAGTACTAAATATCCTCTGACATCAAATTAATATATTAATCGTAGATTTTTATAATTCCAATTTATTTTATTCCGTGACAGTTGTATGGATAAAGTAAAATTTATAGCACTATAGCACATTACTTTATATATATATATATATATATATATATATATATATATATATATATATATATATATATATATATATNTATACATAGGTTTAATTATTGTTCACTTAACAGTACACGATATAGGCTACTATGTTGAATATTAAATAAATTTACTTATTAATTGTTTAGCAACGAAAGATATTAAAACTCGTACATTAATTTTTAGGTATATCTTTGTACTTTAAGTTTACGTATTAAGAGTTTTTGAATTATGAAACATTTTGTATTTGTATTATGAATTACAAGACATTTTTGTTATTTTCCCTACCGTCATAATGAAGTAGCTGTAACAATGACCTGTCAATGTTTCATTCTTCAACGCAAGTGCATTCTGTTAGTCGCATCGTATCCTCAGAGAACACGCTACATACCGTAAACATTGAAACAAGAAGAACGATTATACCTTTGCTTTGTTTCATGATTCTCTTCGTCTCTTTAGCACTTAGGATGGAAAACCATTTCAAGCACTTATTCAAACACTTTATTGGCGCGTATTTCTAAGAACATGTAAAAGAATGACATATCTTACATCTTACACATCCAAGTTCACAAGATTATTCCTCTCGTTTCTTACATTGGTGTGATGATATCCACAGGTTGTCTGAAAATAAAAATACTAGGAATCACGAGTAAAATGATTCTAAACTCAGACTTCCGCAAGTACGACAATTATTTTCAATAATGACCATCTAGAAAAGCTTATACACTTGTTCTAATTAGGGTGGTATTTGTATTTTGTTTATGGGAACGCTCTAGCGCTGGTTTACCACTAGGAAAAAAGCGTTCCTATTCTAAATCCTCGGTGAGAGGTCTGTGCTGCATATCTCGGTGGTTGAGAATGCTTCTGTCTTGAGCTGCTGGGAAAATATTCTGCATCGTTCGCTGATGACGACAGTTTCCGAGGGAGGGAGCTAGATGCTGTAAGAACACGCAGACACTCGGAGTAGTCATCTGAGTGATCCGGAGTCGCAAGGGTCACTTCTCATAACCGTTATTTGATCCAAGGATGTAACATGTGCATTATTCTAAAGATATGATTTTCTATTGTGTAGGTCAGCTTTTGCACCATCGCTTTCAGTGGCAGAAAATTAAGTGAATATGTTGAAGATATTTCTATGAAACGTAGTTTTGGAATTATTTAAATTTCTGGTTTCAGTTATAAATTGATCACTTTTTAGTATTTTATATAGATCACTTACCATTATACTGCTATGAACATTGTCGTATTCCTTCACCAGTATTAGTTTATCAATAAAATGTACTTTTTATATAAATATGGACTCTCCCGACTGTTAAAATAAATACATTTAGGTCAATATTATCCAAATTAAATAGTAGTGATAGAGTGGGTAAAAATATAATATAAAAATCTTAAATATCTCGGTAGCCTCCTTTTGAAAGATAAACGAGCGCGGCTCCTTCCCTTAAGAAAAGAGTATATTTACCCAATGTTGGTTATGGTTATGGGAATTCATCCTTTTTGGGTAACACGGACTAGAAGCCAAATAATAAAGCTAGAATTACATTAGTTTCTTAATTCAATCTAATTTACCCAATTTTGTTCTTGGAACTGACAAATGTATATCACGCCTACGTCTGTCTCAGTACACTTTTGTGTCCATTTTTCTTTTATTGCATAAACTCGAATGTGGCACGAGATATAAAGAACAAGCTTCAACACGATATTGCTTTTGAATAAAAAATATGCACAGTTCGTAATCATCGAACAGTCTCGTAATTATTTCACAATACGCTTCAAAAAGATATGAAAAAATAAGGTAAATACACTCCAAGTGGTACTGGTAATGACTAGAAAAATTATATTTTTCTGTGTCAATCCATTTTCTTAAATATAATTTTAAAATGTTCGTTCCTTTTGACAAAATTGGGAAAACGAAATTTGCATTCAACATCGTTGTTTCCTATTTTTAATAATTTCTTCTTGTATTTTACAAATATTATTTGGTACTCTTGAAGAGATCTCATAATTTTGTGTAATGTAAGATTGCACTGGGGCAAACTTGTTCCTCAAGTAGTAACGCTTTACCACTTCGTAACAAGCTTTATCGAAAACTTTTTATGGCTAGCGAATCATAGCACATTTTACATCAAATTTTTCATAAAACGTTGTGAGAAACAATTTTGTCTTTTCAATCTATGCTGTCCGAATCAATATTTGACGAGACATATCCGGCGAGAGAAAATAGAAAATCAATTCGGAAGTACCCCGTCATACATAACAATATGAAAAGATTTTATTATAGTGCTACGTATTAAAAATAATTTTCATCAATAAAGAAATGTACTATTTAATTTTTTCAACTTGAAATAATATAAATTTGTTGATGAGAATCGAAATATCGCGTTACAAATTAATAAATACGACCCATTAGTTGTACTTGTCATTTTGTCAAACCCCATCTCGTGCCGGCCCCAATCGATCGAAAGAGTATAGAAAATGACCAGCTCTCTGAGATAAGTTGGACAGCACTGCTCCATAGCATGCGTCTCTATTCCCGCGAAACGTCATCGTGAGAGGACCAGAGGGTAGCACTGGCGAGCGAAGACCATAAGTGAGCTGTTCCCAGGCCTCGCGGTGAAAGTTCCGCAGATTTATTTTGTTAATTGCGGTCCTCTTCCTTGGGGCGTAGTCTGTATGGACAATCTTAGAAAGTTAATTGTCCAAATAAAAACGCTAGAAGGATATTCGTTTCTCAATGTTGACATATTGGTAAATGAGTGGCTTTGAACGAAGCCTCTTCAGCATTTCCGCACATCACGAGAGCTGAAACGTCATTTGACTGAACTCGTGAATAGTGCTGACTTACAACATGTCGAAACAGCTTTTTCAATATGTATCAACGTCGAATGTACTGTAACAGTCATACTGTTTTATCTTATTGAATACAG
Source organism: Laupala kohalensis (assembly GCA_002313205.1). Lineage (NCBI taxonomy): Eukaryota > Metazoa > Arthropoda > Insecta > Orthoptera > Trigonidiidae > Laupala > Laupala kohalensis. Next base: position 313,019 of record NNCF01126268.1, read on the forward strand.
TGGTGGATCTATTAAGGGGGCTACAGCCCCCCTCCTCCCCCGCAATTGAACCTGAACTCTCAATAGATACAGGCATACTTTGCCACTTTAAACAATTAATAAATTTTGATAGTATTTAATGTTGTTAAACTTTGTCACTTTAAACTCCTCTGGTAAACCCCCCGAGGGAAAATGAAAATCTTGGGAATTGAATGCTCAAACGATTTGACACATAACGTTCTTCATATTTATTAAGGCGCATCTCTTACGGTTTGATACGTTCGTACCGACAACGCGTGTAGTTCTCATGTCCTCTTTATTCCTCGGAATGGGACAACTCTTTACAATATAACATTTACAGAATTCTGGAACAATCTTTCCACTGAATTAAAATCTCTAACAATATGTTCTTCTTTTAGGTGACATATTGCACAGCAAATGAAAAATAAGTCTCTTTACTTTCTTGCACTCTATTTTTATTGTCCTCTCCCTATATTGTGAGATTTGAAAAATTTACGGATTAATTAGGAAATTTAATCATCCATCTTAAGAAAGAGCATAGAAATTTAAAGGAAAAGTTCGTTGGAGGTTGACGGAGGACTGCGGTCGCAGGCGGCCGGTGGCCCAGGCTGCGTCGGCGGTCTTTGACATCGAGTAAAATTTATGATGTTTTAGAAATCGCAAGCTAGCGAGGGGATGAGGGAAAAGACTCGACCCTCCGTAATAATCCACAGATGGCTAGAAAGTAGCAACAAGTACGAACTTGCGTGAAAAATCGTTAAAAGCCAAAACGTCGTTGAGAAAATTCTAGAAATCAGTTGAAGCCCTTTAAAAATGTTCCAATGAGAGTCAAGGCGTAAGAAGGGGAAATCATTTCGGCATTGGAAGTTTTCGATCACGTGGCATTCAAAATTTTGAAGATTTTTGGGAAAGAGTAGGGATAGAGCCCATTTAAGGTAATGCAGACTCAATTTCGTTCTCACACGCATAGATTTTTCGCAGCTCACATGTTTCTCCGTCGCAGCGCTTAGATGCTGACGCGAATCACATAGAATTTTTTTAGCAGCGCTCAGATGTGTTGAGAGCTCACATAGATTTTTTTCGGCAGCTCTTACATACAAGTTTTTCGGAGGAGCTCGTGTAGTTGCTCACATAGATTTTTCGTTCGCGAAGCTCAGATCGCGCACGGATATTAGAGCTCACATAGATTTTTGGGCCGCGCCCAGATGTTCTCAGATCTTGCAGATTTTTCGCGTAGATGTTGACGCTGCTGACGTTGCTCCGCGGAATCTTTTGGTGAGAAGCTGACATCTCACAGACTGTTGATGTAGCTCAAATTGCTTGCATCGCACCAGTTTTTTTTCCCGAGCTGCTTTTGAGTGGTCATCCGGAAGGACGGGGTACTGCTGACGCTTTGCTGGAGGGACTGACCTCCGTGAGGGCCCTACTCAGCGGCGGTAATTGGTCATCTTGAGAGGTATGATACGTCTGTTGGTAATTGTCTAAAACCAGCACCGTATTGCGCTTGCGCGTTATGGAGGGAATGGCATGAATTACGAAAGAAAGGCACGAACTTTAGACTACCTGAGTGCCAAGACAGACTTTAGTTTTAATAGAATTATGCCATAAGTAAAATCAGTGTTTTGTCATTGTGAAGGGAAAAAGAGATTTAAATTGGTAATTAGATAAATTTGTAATTAAATTCAGTGCTTTGATATCGCTTAAGATAAAGGGAGATTTTTATTGTTAACTAAATAAGATTGTAATTAAACTCAGTGTATTTTATATCGCTTAAGAGATTCATTGGTTAATAAGATAAGATTTTAAATTCAGTGTATGTTAGTTTATGTGTGTTTTTTTGTGAGGGAATGACGTCACTTCGGCGTTAATGTGAATGTTTAAATGATAACGATTTGTATTTGTGTCTTTTGGGCGAATTTCTGCCTGAGGGATTTGGAGTGATGACGTCACTTCAGCGTTAATGTGAATGTTTAAATGTAAATGGTAAAGCCAGGGATTTCATGTGTGTCTTTTGGTGGGAATGTGGCCCCTATGGCACTAATGTTTGATTTTTTATTTGTGTCTTTTGGGAGAGTGTAAATTGTGCTTCAATGAGTTATTAAATGTTTTGTTCATTGCTCGAACACCAGATTGTTGTGTTTTAATTGTGAGTGGCTCCCAGAGAAATGAGTATTCGGTTCCCTTCTAAATAATTAATTAGTTAGTCACAATATGTTTTGCTAAATTCATTTCCTTCATTCTTTCACATAGTTATTTTACAGTTTAAAAGTTTACTTTCAATATGCATACGCTGTAATATATCATCTTAATGCTAAATACCCGATTTGAGACTAGTGGCATTGCAGTAGATTCTAAATGGAATGTTATATTCACGGAACCTCGTGGTCTGTCTCACCAAAACGCAAGAGTACTTTTATTACAGATCACTTATGATGAAGGTTTGTGAGATACAACGGGAGAAAAAGTATTCAAATATCTTAAATAATATTTATTGATGTAGTCCTAAAGAGTCTCTAGCATTGATGTGTGGTATATCACAAGCAATTCGAAAAATTGAAGGAAACGGCCAATGGATGGATTTGGTAATTATTTCGCATCATTATGTGCAGTGATGGAAGAATATGTAAATATTTATTATGCCGGAATAATAATAGAATACTCACCTCTGGGTGATCCACGATTAAAAAAGTTTATTAATAAAGACTCCAAAATGAAATATAAACTGTAAACAAGCGTAATATGAGATTAGGAGTGGTGGCACCACCGATAATTTGAACACTAGGATTAATACGAAAAATGTTTAAATTGTATTGTAACAATAAATCGTCAATTTAGTGTTATTTCAATTTTTAAGCACTATACTCAGAATAATCTATAGTTCGATAATAACTTACATGTAATTTTTTGCTTAAAATTACAAACATATTGACATTCTATTAGTATTATAACTCGCAGCTAACTTTTTATCTTATCTAGGAATTTTTGCTGAATTTTTTGAATCCGCCTCTGCCTTAGGGCCCTTGATCGGAATTGATGGGATGGTCCCTTGCTTGCTTCCGGAGAGTAAATTAGTTTTTTTTCCCCTCCACGTGGTCATACGCAGTTTGTACTGTTTTTTGACAATAAATTTAAAATTTATTTTATATTTAAAATAATGCATTTATTTCATATTTTTAGAAAATAATATATCATTTCTTTTCGAATTATTTCCTGGTAACTAAGGTCAGTTAATATTGGCGTTGCCCTCTCCACCAAACACATCAACCTGCCTTTCACAAAATGTAAATATTTCAAAAAAAGTAAGAAATTTTTTCTGAGATATATACATCTGATAAAAAAAGGGTTTTCCTAGTGTACATATATCATTTCATACAATGGCGAATGAACAAAAACCTTCAAAATTATTGTTAGTGAAATTTACCCTAACAACAAGAATTCAAACAATTAAATTCCGACTACTATTTCATTTGTAAGAAAAGAACATAAAGAGTAGTCGAAAATCAGATTTCCATTATCTCTAAATTTTCCTCTTTTACTATGATGGTAGAGACAAATTACGAATGCAGATCATTTTTTTAATCAAAATTACCACGAATGAAATTAAAGTCGTACATTTCAGTACTTTAACAACCACTATAGTCTCTATCTCAGCGAGTCCTCCACTAGTTCCTAACGGTTTGAAACGTTTCATAGATCGTGCAGGAACAGTCGACAAACATGTTACATCCACCGTCATCGCAGAGGCGAATCCTAGCGTCCATCGTGGATGCAAGTGGCATTTGCAGAAGCGAGATAACACCAGTGAGATTAGTGAAGAGTGGGCGGATCCAGACGGACCTACATCGATTTTACGACCTAATTGGTTTCACGTACTCCGTTGCGAGTTAGCTTTCGTCGTAATTCATATCTGTAGTTCGTAACATGTTGGAGCTGGAGAGCGAGAGTTGTGGGCGGATGCAATACATTGTCTTACACCAGAGAAGATGGCTGCAAGGTGGCCGAACACGAGTTGCGTTATTTATGGAGAGGCTCTTTCGTATGATTTCTTTGGATGGCGATGTTTTATTGGCGGCACTTGTGAACAACGTCTTGGATATTCAGCCTTCATTGCGTACTTGGTGTCATGTCTACAACCTGCGTGTATGCAGTCGTCACTTTGACGTACGTGTTTTAAAATATTTTACATCTCTTGTACGGTAAAAATAAATAATCTAATAATAACGAGAAAAAATATTCCCCATTCATTCACTAAACGCACGTTTTCGTCAAGCGATTCAACTCGACAATACTTTCTTTTTAAACATACGCTACAGAGCGTTTTCAAAGAAAATATTTTAAAACAAAGAACTGTAGGAAGTGAGAACAAGTGAACACAACTGCGATGGAGCAGTCGCACCACGTCGCGACAACAGCGTCAACGCGGTGCCGATACGCTTATCGCCAGAGAGCTGCGTTATCGCGACTGTGAGAAGTTTTTATTTTGTAGAAGTGTGGAAGATTCATCTGATTCTTCTCGACGGAATTGAGTTACGTCATCTCATGGCCAGCACAACAATGGTGGCGGGCGGCTCCGGTGCTCTGTGAAGGAGTCGTGTGCGCGATAACGCAGCTCACTGACGATAAGCGCATCGGCACCGCGTTGACGCTGTTGTCGCGACGTGGTGCGACTGCTCCATCGCAGTTGCAATCCCTGAACGACATGCTACGAGTGCGAAGGGTTGGATCCGCAGCCAGGGGTTGTAATAGATCTTTACAGCACGCATCTTCAACTATGACCATAGAAAATGACTTTTCATTCAGGAGTGTAGCAATGTACTATGCAATAATGGATACTTCATTCGTTTCATTTAGTCTAATTTATGATTTTCTGACACGAAGGATTCTAAAAGTGTACTCAGACCTCAATGATTAGAAGAATTATCTTTTTAAGAACGTCACTAAGGTCATTATCACACGGTCCTATGTCTATGATCAAAGATATGACATATGTTCTCTCAACGAGAATGTATGCCCTAGGTGTATGATCATAACTCAACTATTATCCGAAGTTAGGCATAACACGGTCATATGTTTCATCTAAGTTATTTGATAATAGAAGTGCGACGTGTAAATATGACTATAATAAATATGGCTTAAGTACTGAGAGCTGCATTTAGTAAAATATATGTTGGAAGCCAACTTCATTTACGTTCCTCAAACATTCATTTCTATTTTAGAACTTATTACTTTCTCATATACGTAGTGTGTAGAAAGAATTGTAATTGTGAAAAAATTCGAAATCGAGATTTCGATGGAAATATCCGTTTTGGCGATCCCTGATTCTGAATTAGTGGTTTTTGGCATAACGTTCGTCCGTCTGTCCGTTTGTGCGCAGCGATTCTGATTAAACGGATCAACCTTTTTAATTCTCATTTCGTATTTACGGTAGAATTTACTTGATGTCGATGCACGTGCTCAAATTTTTCTTTTTACTCTAAAACAAAAAGTACTTCACATAAAGGTTAAAATACTCTTTTGAATGTTACCAAAAACGGCTCCAACGATTTTCCTTACATTTTCTGTCTGTAAAGTACAATTAGTATGCATTACATCCGCATTAGCGGAATTTCGCTTGAAAGTTTTTATGAGTTTTCTTAAACTGGAATGAAAGATATGATAATAATAAAATATGGACATCAAACGCTCTGGAGAAACGAAAATACATCAATTTCTGCCTACAACGAAATTTCATTTACATTACACTTTTACGATATTTATAAGGCTTATATGTCGCTATATGTTTTAATACAATATTCTGAATATTTATTTTACTTTCAATTTTCAAATAAAAGACACGAATAAGTTCATATAGCGACTATGAGCATGAATAGAGCACAGGAAGGCGACCAAAAATATGGAGGACCACGGGCCAGAAATGACCCTTTCACTATAGAAATTTTTCTCACTCTATGCAGCAGACGGAGAAACTTATATGAGGAAGTATGTGCAGTGGTTTTGTACCACTAGTTTTTCAACAAAATATATCATTACAACAACTATAGGTGTTTGTATAAGAACCTAATCTACTAATTACAGCAATAGTTCCAAAAAACAGAGTCTACTAGTTATATAAAAACCTAATGACAATTATACAGTTAGATAAAAACCTAATCTACTAGTTTTATCCACAATTCCCATAGAAGTATGTGCATAAAAACAAATAAATATAAAAATACAAATAAATATATTAAATATTTCTCAGTATAAATCCTTCTGACCTCTATTGATTATCTCTGCAGTTAAACCTTCGAAGGACATGCATTCTCTTGTCATTGCAGAATCCTTCATTGATTTTTGACCAGCCACGACGACCTCGGAGGCTGAAGAGTCAGAGATGGCCTATCGCAACGACCAACAACAGCGCAACCGCGTGCAGTCATATCTGTCGACCAGCGGCGCTGCAGGTTCATTATTCTTTCGACAAGGTATGCAACCACTTTGCCAGACCGCCCTCCTAATCACACCTAGATACTCGCACCACCATCCCTTATTCGTCTTCTTCATTCATAGCATTTGATGCGACACATGTCAAAAATGAATTTTAATTTCTTTTTATAAGGAATTTTGTGAATTAAGCTACTGTTTGTCTACATGCTTTGGGAAGCGCTAGTATCTTCGCTCCATTTATCCACGAGGCAGAAATTGGTGGGGTTTTCAACTCGGTTGTCTTACACTCTCGAATCGAAGATAAGGTTCTTTTATGAAACCCAATTTTTCTCTTCCCCGAACTTCGTCTACCTCCTAATTTGATTAAGAACCAAACCACTGCTCGATAATCCAAACCTCATCTCTAACGCAATTAAATATTTGCAGTTACTTGGACATCATACATTATAATTTTAATGTTTGGAAGGTTATATTTTTGGTTCGAACAGGTGTTTCGCATTGAAATATATAACGATGATGGATCTTTCTCAAAGTTGAAGAATCTGAATGGAACGGTGTATTTGTATTCATTATTTTAAATTTTTACCCGTCACTTGCAGATGCAAATTTCCGCGTTTTTCGTGCAAACTCTATGAGGGCAATTGTAATTTATTCACAGTAGGCGTCGTCAAGGTGAGACGAGTTGGCAGGCGATTCTTTGTGGAAAACTTCTAGCTGTGTATTGACGATTCACGCCACACAGAAAATGACGAGTTTTTTTTGTCCATTTTTGTTTGTCGGATGTCGGGTTTTGTCGTTAAAAATAATTTCACGAGTAAATAATTATGTTCTATTCATCTTGAATTCTCTCGGCCTCCCCGAATTAATAAATATTTTTTAGTTCCATTGTTGTTTTTGGACAAAATTGAGGCGCAAGCTTACTGTAGAATCCATCATTACTTCGAATGATGGGTACCTCTTTATTATTCGTAGTATTTTGTTGTATCTAACAATGCTGTTTATTGGGAAAAAGAAACATAATTACAACGCACACAATAATTGTTATTATGTGTGCGTCACAGGTATCGCAGGTCGCAAATTCCTACTTGGCGGCCAATTACACTATATCTTTCTCTCTCTATAGAAACGCAAGGGAAAAACACCAAAATTATCTGAACTTGGAAAAAAATCAAACGTTAGCTCGATTTATCTTCAACTGCTCAAACGAGATGTGAAACCGTATCTTGAGTTGCAACTTCCTCATCGCGGCAGACATCAACTGCCTGGTTCTCGAGTATTCCCAGTTGACCCAAGAGGTGCGATGGATATCGAAGGACCTGGTTCTATTCCGCTTCGTCGCAGAGGTTGCTATCAGATTGCGACAAAGAGATGCATTCTTCCTCCACAGGAATTCTAATACATTCGCATAGAAGCCATGGAATATTCTAGTGGGGTTTCAAACGGCCTCTTGGTACTTGCAGAACTAGGATTTTTAACCATGCAATTTCACCTTTAAAGGAGTCGTAATGCGCTAGACTTGCATGGATTCGCATCGCAGAAACATCTGCGCGGTTGTGTCTGACGGCGACCGGTCTCAGGTCGCGAGGCATCTACCCGAGTTTCACTGGTGCTATCTGATGAGTCAGTTCACGGTAAAACCGACAGAAGACGGAGCTCACAGGAAGGATATTAGGGTACGGACCGAGACGCGTGACTGTGTGAGAAACAAAGACCGGACGTTAGGAACACGTACAAAGAAATGACACATTGGCAAATCACTCTTACGTTACCCACATAGAATCGGACTGTTTTTTCGGAATTTCTTCGGTGTTGAAATCAATTCTGGCAATTTTTGAAAGCGTTTCATGATGAATGTTTGATATTCCAAGTTTGAATATTTCTTTAATAACCAGCTGAACTCACCCAGCGACGCTCGGGAGTTTTAATTTATAGCAGTTTCCTACAATTTTACCATTTGTATCCACTTTTCAAAAATTTCAAACAAACATATTATTACAATTATTCACGATGAAACAAAATACGACAGAAGAAAACTTAACCCATTTGGAACTGATTGAATTTTAAATTTAACCAATAACAAAAAAAATCACATCTACTAGTACAAAATACCAGAAGAAGTAATAAATAAATTTGTTATATCACTATTATTGGCAAAGTAGCAAAATCCAGCATTGCGCACAGTACCAAGAAAATGTGAACACGTGTGAAACCACGAGGTAAAATGGGAAAGAATTAATGTTTTTAGCATTGCCTAGACATTGTTAACAATACCTAACGTTTAACAGGCAAAGTCAGTACAACAACTGTTCGCGAAGACATCGCCCTTTATCATGGACTTCACCGATTTCTAAAGTGATACTTATAACAGGCTGCAATTTAAAAGTCCGAACATTCTTATTGGTGATTGAGTGAACTCTACCGTTTTTCTTTGTTAGTGTTTAGTACGTTTATTGGTACAGCTATGGCAAATAAAATAGCAATGAAGCAGATATTGACGGAAGAAAGAAATCAACACTTAATATAATTACCTGAACCGGAAGGCACTTCGGGAAATTTTGTAGTGCCACAGGAGTACAGAACGGAAACCTACATTCTTTTATGGTTCTTACATTCAACTTTTTTTTCATTTCCGAGTTTCTTCACTACCTCGCCTCCTGTACCTACTAGCTCAATCAAAGTTTTCTACAGTAGTTAGAAGAATGTGTAGAATTGTTTTACGTTGATGATACTGTCTTTGAAAAGAACAATTACTAATATGTATTTATAATTTTAAAAAATTCTTTCGTGCGAGAAGATCTTTAAGCTGATATTGAAAGATTTAATTCATCCAATGATTTATTTTATATTTTACTTGGTAATGAAACTTCAAATTTCAGTGTTTAATAATTAAATATTCAACTGCAGGTTGAAATTCCCTCCAATGGTATTCAATGAATCAATGGTAGGTTTTACGTCCAATAATAGTATTATGTAAAACTTTCACCACACCATAATCATCGTTCTCGCTATGTAATCAGTACTATGCTGTTCCTACGTTTCCTTCTGTAACGTCTCTAAACTAACTGTCATTTTGATAAATTTAGCTAAACGTAATTTAACCAAATATACTCTGAAGTGTATTTGGCCAGACAATAGTATGTTACTCACAGTGAACGTTATGTACATAAGTATGATCGTGGCCACGCTGACAAACAACGGGTCGATGAACGACCCGCTGCCACCAGTCCACTGCTGCATCGTGCCACTTGCTCCCTCCCATTCGTCAGACAAGCAGCTGGTGCCATTCGAGCTGTGTAAAACGCTTGCGAAGTGATTGCGCTCGCCCACCGTCCACCCCCGCTCCCACGTGATTATGCATTGAGGGCGGGATGGGAACGGTCAGAAGGGGCCCTAACGATGTTGATTCGGTTCTGCTCTGCTTGGCCAGCGCCGATGGCCGCTTGTGGGGAAGGAAAAGTGAAAAGTGGGGCAGATCGCGGCCAAGGCCACCGCGCCAGCCTGCCCAGCGCGCGGCTTCTCTCCCTCCTGCCTCTTCGTCCAACAACGACCTATGGGCGCTCAGCACATCACCAATGAGAGATTGTTCCAAATTACATTGTTTATACCTCTTGGAAAATCATGTTCGGTTCGTTCCACAACGGTCTCTTTTTCTTCTTTATTTTCTTAGATTTTATTCCTTAGAAATTATATCATAATTAGAAAAAAATGTAACGTGATGAAAAAAATACTTTCAATTTAAAAAAGCAATAGTAAGTCGATGAAGTTCTATTAATATTTGTATTCTTTTCTCATATGTTTCCAAACTGGAGATTAAAATCTCGTAATAAGATCTCTTATTTACCATGTCATTGTTCCTATGTTCATCATTTCACTTACATTGCGATATTTGTTTCAATTGTCCGCCACAACTTGCTTGTAATGATGTTGAAGAAATTGGTTCGTGCTTGTAGACTATAGAATATAATTAAGCCTCCCTTCGTGTATAATGCAAAAGATCTAGATGTCCCTTAACCATCTAACTCATGTGCAACCTGTCCTTTTAATTGAAGCTGCAAGTGCACCTTTATCACTGACTACATCCTGAAGACATAAGCACATGAGTAGTCACGACAAAGGGTGGGATTCATCGTCATCACTTGAGGCACACACTCAAATCTCTTCTAAAAGGGAGATTCTGTGATTCATAGTCGTCACTCCACTCACACTTGAGTGAGTGTATATATCGAGATATCATGATATATGTGCAAATATATCGAGATACCTCACATATGTCTCTCAACATCACTCCCTCAATTTCCACTCAAATTCCACTCGCATTTGAATGAGGAGACTAACGAATGAGTGAGAGTTGAGTGTGAGTGTGAGTCAAGTAACGACTATGAATCCCACTCTGAATCTCCCATGTCTTTGAGAAGTCTTCAATCTATTCAACTACGAAGAAAGTGGTCAAGAATATGAGGAAGGGACGATAGAAAAGAAATTAGAAATACAACGAATTCCACCTCAGTTATTTCAGAATTCTATAATAAATAAATTGATGATTGATAAAAATTCTGCCTCAGTTCAATTGTTTAATTAATTAACAATAAATTATTTAATTCAGTAAACATTTTGTTATAATAATGCTGGACATATAACGATACCTAGTTTAACAAATTAATCATTTAAACACTTTTTTTAGAGAAAAGATCCGGAATTTTCAATAGAATTATCGATAACCGTTACTCTTCACAATTTCCGGTTCTCAGTGTCTAGTCAGTGTCTCAGCTCTCAATGTCTACTTTAAGTAAGGTTTCTCGTTGGAAGATAGAGTAATCTTCCCCTAAATGGTGCCACTCGAGCTGCATTTAAACCCAATTACCTAAAATCTCTCGAGAATATCTTTCTCAGCTTCAGAATGTGGAACCACCAGTCAAACAACCATCTCCGGTTAACAGTCTTTTACTGATATATCTTGTTACAGGCAATATATCTAATTACTGTAATTAAAATTTCCCCCTTCGAAGCCATTGTATAAACAACGTACAGTATTAGTCTTATCATAATTTTACCAGAAAATTTATTACAAAAATTTATTGGAAGATTTGATTGGAAGTTGTTTACAATATGAATATTTACCCCATTCATAAAAGTAAGCAATACGTGTAATTTACTACAAGTCTTTTTTAGGATAGGAAACTTGGGAGGTGTTCCGTCAAAGACACATTAAAGAAGTTGTTTTAATGAATTATTAGTATAATAATATAAGGTGTTATACAGCAGTGTTGAATCAGTAGTTATTGTGATACGCGACAGAGTTAATTACATCAACGAAGTGGATGGGCATACATTATTCTATTTTTGAGGTTCATATCGATATACTGTTTCTTTTTCGATCATGTCAGTTGAGGTGGAGTTACTAACACGGAAGTGAGGGGTAATCATTGAATGCCAACTTCATGAATAATTATAATGTACGTCCAAAATCCACTGTTTCAATGTTTCAACAAATGGTGCAAATAATAGGGACATTGATGATGTCTTAAGGTGGAACAACGAGAAATAAAGGTTGTTTTCTTTTATTCTAATCTTGATAAAATTTCACACATTTTGCATTCAAAGCAAGAGAAAGTTCTCTTTCTATATGATGTTTCGAAAAATCATCCCCATTCTCCTTCCTCGTCTCTTAATGCAGATAGTGGTATTTGCACACTCGACGTCCAAAATAAAAGGGGCACCACTTTATACACATGATTTTAAAAAAATAAAACAATTCCTCTCCCTCTTTCCCAACTATCAAAGCAGAATTTTGATATGTTTCTGAGCTCGTTGTGGTGTATAAAGAAATATTTTAAACTATCTTAGACGCACTATTTTTGTCTACACAAAATTAAAACGTGGAGATAAGAAGGAGAAATCGCATAGTGGGTCGCTCGTCCAGAAATAAAGCATTATTTGGGAAGTCGTGTTGATGCAGGGTTTATGGACGAACCTCCGTTACTCGTCGCCGGTGGAAACATTAATGTTAAAGAGCGTTGGGGATGCAAGTGATGCGGCGCCGCCTGATGGGTAACGTGCTTGTTCTCCGTCTGCAGGACGGAGCGTCGACTCACGATACGCCACCGGCGACCGCGACAACCACTGCGACGGCGGCAGCGGCATCCCGCGCAGTCGAGTCGTGCCTCGCCGCCGCCGTGCGGCCCAAATGCGCTCCTCAAGCAACTCTATGACGACCACTGCGGGAGTTATGCGCGCAATGAACGGAGACGATTCGCATTTGTTATCCACGCGATGCGCTGGTTCAAGATGTTGCATTCACTGTTTGAAGTCTGTACCTTACCTCCTTCGACATCATTGTACATCTTATGCAATGTCTGTGGGAGGAAATTGAGACTTTATTCTGCAGATGGGGACACAAAATATTCCATTCAAGAATTGATGAGATGGAGTAAATATCTCGAGAAAATCTTATGATTTTTCATAGAATACAAAGTCCATCCTGGATATTTACGATGCATTCAAAAATGTATTATTTTGGGCCAATTATTAGGTCAAGGATTAATGATACACGAAGCTAAAAAATGAACGACCGCATCCTATTTGTTAGTTATCCAATCGTCACTGTCTGAAAAGAACCATTAAATACATAACTCTGAGAATAAATTACTAGGCAATATTAAATGTGTAATTCACTTGTGAAATCTCCACTGCAGAAAGCCTGAGCACATTTACAACAGAAACAGATTATTTGCTCGGTGACCCGCATAGCGCACCATTCACTGGCCGTTCTCACGCAGGAACGACCTTCAGCATGCTTCCCGCGGCATTTCAACAGGTACCCGCAATGACTCATCGAACGTCGGAACCCCAGCGGTCTTCAGTTTCGCCAAAGTAAAACCCTCTCCCCTCACTGAAATTGGACCGCAATTACAGCCTCTCAACGCATTACTTAATATCCTCTTTACCCCAATGTCCTGGATATTAATAAACTCCTTACATCTCGCTCTACAATACAAACGCATCTCCTTCAAGAGTTGTGTTGCCTTAGTAAAATAATTAGTTGTCTAGGTTATAAACGGTATTCTGAAGGATACAATATTCCACGATACACAACCACTGGTATGTGGGTCCCAATTAGTACAAACCCAATAAACGAAATTAGTTATCTGGTGTATTTAAAAAAAATGAAAGTCTGATTCCTTATGGTTTTCGTATAAAGTAAATAAAATAAATGAAATAATTTACGTGTGTAATATTTGGTATTTCTTACCCTTTATATTACTGGAGTTTCCTTCACCAACTCCAGACTGTTGTCAGTTTGGTACCTTACGATAAAAGCATTTCTCCTTCGCCAAAATCGTTTTTACAAGTCAGAAATGATTCCGTTATAATAGTAGATACGATTATAACAAACACTTATCGCAATCCTCTTGTTGTGGCCTCTGCCCACTACTCCCATTCAATCGAAGGCCGCGAATCTTCTGTGAGCATCCTGGAGTCATGGTAACTTCCGGAGCGGAACCCCACCTTACGTCATCCGCGTGCTGTGGAGTTGCGTGGGCAACAACGCCAGTCCGTGACTTTCTCCTCCCCCATCGTCTTCTTCATTGCTTGCATCCTCAACACCTCAACACTTGTCCGTTCGCGCTCGTTTGCTACTTGCGTCTTCGCAACTAATGATTGGGGATTCCGGTGCTATAATGTCAATTTTATAAAGTATGTTTCATAGAGAAGAATTTTATTTAATATTCTGCTAATAAAGTTATATTCTAAAAGAATGTCATTGTTAACCCCGATGTATTTGTTAAATATGACCAAAGCGGATTTCTTGACGTAAGCAATCTTCAGTGCATTTCTTTCATACCTCTCCAAAGCAGGAGTATACTACAGAAGATGACAACAATGCTTGAGAATCACTCTGGTATTATTCAATAAATATTTCAGTGTTCAAGTCGTCATTTATTCTACAAGATATCGATCAATACACCATAAATCATATGGAAATACATTTATCATTTGATATAAATGTTACGCACATAACCCAAATTCGACCATTGGACGAAAAAAAACACGACCAAATCTAGTTTTGGCAGATGCGTTTTAACCAGAACTAGTTTTGAGTGTTTTGAAGGACAGAACTAGTATTGAGCATTTTCACAAAAATGAAGTTTCATGATAATGAAGTTTCGTCACAATAATGAAATGGATATAATTTCTAAACTATTTACTGTGGCTAACATGTTATTTCCATGCACGAGACATTTATACAAGTGCCCTATTTCCACTGTGAGGTTTTAGTAATAGATTGATGGAAAATTTATATTTCTATGATATATGACCACGATTTTAAAATTAAACTTTTTATGAACTGAGACGGAATATTAATAAAACACAATAATATAACTCTAAAAATTAATTTCTTCCACAATTTTTATCTGTCTACATATATAACGCTGGATATATGTATTGCGCACTATAACTCTCGACTGTCTGAAGCAATTTCAACAAAACTTGGAGCAGAGACTCACTATGTGGCAACAAACATTGTGTTGGTAATACATTACTTGCACCCCTAGGAAAGAGTGGGAAGTGATTTATATTTAAATATAATCGGAAACTATCGATATTGGTAATGACTATGTTTCTGAGGATGCTGAAATGAATAATAACAATTCTCATACCGCTTAAATCTACGATCACCCCTATGAACGAATGTACACCCTTCGTCTAGGGGGTGAGAGGAATAATATATAACAGTAATCGGAAATGACCGCTGTTAGTATTGTTGGGACCATAGTTATCGGGGCCACTGAAACTTGTACTAACATTCCCGATGGCACTCACGTCCACGATCAACACTTAAAGTCAAATAGCCGCTATTAGTTTTGAGATTGTAGTATAGGGGTCTCTGAAACCAGAAGTGATATTTCCGATGACACTAAATTCCACGATCAGCCACTATATACTCCTAGTACCTTTTTGGAAGGGAATGATAACAAATTTATTGTCACTGCGTATGACCACGTGGAGGACAATAAACTAAGTTACTCTCTTGAAGCAAGCAAGGGACCACCCCATCAATTCCGATCAAGAGCCCTAAGCAGAGGCGGATTAAAAAATATATGCAAAAATCCTAGATGAGATAAAAAGTTAGCTACGAGTTATAATACTAATAGAATGTCAATATGTTTGTAATTTAACACAAAAAATGTATTTTACATGTACAAATTATTATTGAATTATAGATTATTCTGAGTATAGTGTTTAAAAATCATCAGAAGTGAAATAACACTAAATTCACGATTTATTGTTACAATAAACACGACCCTAGAAAAGAACTAGAGAATCTGAATAAGAAATCCACCTCTACCCGAAGGAAAGCCGGAGCAAAATCCGGGCCAGGTTAGGGCTACAGAATTATTGTGCCAAAGTATACATAAAACTAAATTAATATGAATCATAAGACAACACTATCATGCAAGAAAATGGTTTTTAAATTTGTTATAAGTTATTAAATGTACTACAGCAATGACGTGATAAAGTACCTGAAGGATTTAACTTTTATTAAAATCAATACATTCTTTTACATTGTAGAAGCACTGGTGCAGGAGGTAGTTTTTAACCGCGGATTTGAAGAGATTCAATTTCGTAGAATCTTTTATATTTTTGGGCAGGGAATTATTAAGAACGATTCTCGAATGATGAATGCGATGTACAATTTTTAATACTGAGGATTTTTTCAGAAATTTTTAAGTTGTATTAGTATTTACGACGCTCGACCACTTTGTTTTTGAATTAATATTTCAAATTTTAAAATATATATGTTTATGCATCTTCTAAGCTCTTGCACTTATAATGTGTGACAAAGGGAGGATATTTTTTATAGTTTTACTTTTTTCATTCTCAACTTTTATTTTTTTAGCGTAAAAGTTCTTTTACGTTTATTTTGTTGAAAGATTAGATGGAATTGTAGTTTATTTGATGTACCGAGTCAGAAACTTAGAGGCATCCCGAGTATCATAATTCATCTCAGCAACTCCGACAACAATAGACTCGACACAAATATTGATCGTTTCGGATCTTTTTTGCTCGTCACACTCTTTCCAACACTACCTAGAAAACATACCTAAGGGTGTCAAACATACCTTATGGTTTGAACTTCATCATAACGGCATTGGTATTACAGTGTTTCATCTAGAAACATTGAAAAATGCAGAATGAACACAAATCAATCATATTCGTTTTCGTATCATGCCACCTTTTTTCCACCGCTCTCTCACTGACAGGGGAGGAAGGGATGCCATTTCTCATGGGAGTTGAATTTATACTTGTACGATATCAGGATGTCACCATTCAACTCAGCAACGGTGAAAACTCTGATATCATATCGTTTTCGACAATTTCTCAAAGGTTGGAACGGTATTATAGGTGTTGTTCGTGATCTCAAACGTCCCCGATAATGTCACTCCCCATCACAATGGCCTTGAAAACTACGGTATCATAACTAATATTGGACATTTTCGACGGTTTTGACGTGTCACGCTATTCTCCACCCTCTTAATTAAAATAATTCGTCTCAGCAACCCCGTATATTATAAACTCGACACTTCCATCGATCATTTTAGATAATTTTCCCACTGTCCCCTTTCATTATAATAATGTATCTCTGCAACCCCGGAGACGATAGATTTGACTCTAATACGGGTCATTTCACATTATTTTTACGTCCCTCCCTTCTCACCTTCAGCTCCAACGGTCCCGTACCTCCATGTTATTCAAACAGCATTGACTAATCAATTATTCACCTCAGCAACCCTAAAAACTATTTGTTTGATGCAAATCGGTCCTTTTCAATTATTTTTTCGTTTCATGTCGTTTCCACTCCCTTTAGGGGATAACGCCCACGGCGGGTGACCGTGGACGTAAGTAGCATTGAGGGGGTCAATGCAATTCAGGGATACAAAAATAGATGTATTCCACATCAATATCGGTCTTTTTTATTATTTTAATTTGCAACCGTATTTCCACCCCCTCTCTTATTAGGGTTGTCTTTATCCATCTCTACGGTACCGAAAACTATAGTTTCCAACCAAATTTTTTTCAATTATTTTTACGTGCTACCCCTTTCCCACCTTGGAAGTGCCAAGGTTATCTTATCCTCACGGTTCTTGTTGTCAGATAGTCAGTCATCTGTGTATCCAAGTTTGGTTCAAACTGCTCCAAGTATTCTGGTGTTATGGGTGCTCACATACATACCCCCATTTCAACCTGCTTATGGATAGATTTTCCTGAAATCGTACCATTTTTCATTCAAACTACACATATCTGTAAAATTACAGTTCGATTGGAAACTTGGACGTGGTCGAAAAATAAAATTACGAATTTGGAAACGGAAGGACAACATGAATACATACACACACCCATTTCACTCTCTTACGGTAAATTTTCCTAATATGGTACCATAATTTATTGTCATGCGAACTACACACATACATATATACATACATACATATATACATATATTCACACATACATATATACATACATTCACACATACATATATACATACATACATATATACATACAAACATCGAACGGAATAAGTTAATTAAAAGCTTGTAACATACTCGGGATAAATTCTTTCATACCAAATCGAACATAAAAACACTCAAAAGCGCGTAATTATAATTTTCTCTTATACCTCTTACACGAAAAAATATATTTAATCCGTATTAAATACTAGAAGAAGAAAAAATTGGCATCGAATATAAGAAGTTTCATTATTGTTGAGACGACAACTAGTTTTGGACAATTCTGTTTTGCCAGGAATAGTATTAAGCACATTGAAAACGCTTAAAACTAGTTCTGGCAAAATGTGAACGTCCAAAACTAGTATTGAGCGTTTTGAAAACTCTCAAAACTAGTTTTGTCAAAAACGCACCTGCCAAAACTAGTTTTGGTCGTCTTCTTCGTCCAATGGCCGAATTCGGGTTTTGTGCGTAACATTTATATACCAATATAACTTTACTTACAGACAAGAAGAGAATCGTTGTAAAAAAATGGGAGTAAAAACCTTGGGCCTAATGTCATCCAAGTGATCGCGTTCTGCGATAGGTTTCATTCTGTTCATTACATTATGAAATTCAAGTAAAATAGTTCGCATTGTAATGTATAAACATAAATATTGTGGAAGCAGTAATCTCAAACGAAAAGCTCAGGTCGATCAAGGGGATTCACAGTTTAATGGGATGATGACACAGATTCCCACAGTTCTCCGAACATATATCAAATGACGCAATGGGAGAAAAATGAAGTGAGGAAATGAAATAGAAAAAAACATTTATTTTTTCTTTTATTTCCTTAACATAAAAAAGCGCTTCACAGGACTATTATAGAGAACGTGATGGAGAAAATTCTTCACCTTGAAGTAGCTTCATTCTAGTTCAGTTAATAATAGTTCTTTGTCTTTCTACCTAAAGAATAGTGTTTGGATTAGAAATTTCATTCAAATGCCATATAGTATAAAGTGAGAAACGACATATCTCTACCACTAAAAATTATGAACGACAGTATAATGAGATCGATAAATTTACCCTCCCCACCTCAAAAAATGCATAATCAGCTTGTTGAACTAGACTTCAATACTTGACAACCAGGAACAATTACTATAAAGAACACTTGCCAGATAACTTTTACAATATTATGGTTAGTTTGCTTTTCATTGTAAATTTACATCTCTTCGTAATATATACTAAGAGTACATAGTTTCAATAATTCGGACTCATAAAGAGAGTTGTAACGATAATCACCTTTACTTGTGAATTTCAAGTCTAGAATTAAATGGTTTTCTTACATTGTAAGTTACGTTCTTTTTTCCTATAAGTCTGTCGTTAATCATTAACTGGAAAATCGTTCAGTTGAATTCTTAAATTATCTTTAATGGTCGTTTGATTTCCTTGATGTCACGTTTACTGTACTCAATAGGAGAAACTAAAAACTGGAAACGATTGCAAATGGATTCGAGAAGAGAACATGATTACTTTAATTGTTCCTCTTCGTTCCAAATGTGTTCAGTGAACTTTTAGTATTCGCGGTCTCTTTTCCATGATTTATTACCATCGCTCCGTAAATTAGCGACTAAATACGTCATCACCGTGGCGGCGAGATTTATACTTAATCTAATAGCTGGTGACAGTGAGAAATCGATAGCAATATGTAATCATTCTCTTTTCCCACACGTCACCGGCAAATGCGCTAGCAACCGCCTCAACTCCGTCCGACCTTGCCTCACTGCGAGTTCTTTCGTTTATCGCCGAGGACAAGAGGCGAGGGCTGGTAAGCGGCTGAGGACGGACGGAGGTGACTAAAGGTGCGCTAATGGTACCATCGCTGCTGGGAATGGGACGCGTCAACACTGACGTCACGAAGCTGCGCCTGAAACATTGCAGCAATTTGTGCTATCGCATTCGTACAGTTCCGTGGCCATGTAATGCGAGATTAACGTGAACACAGCGCTGGCCGCTAGTTTACATGGAGCACACGCATCAAGAGTGGTGTGTACTTAATGAGAACAATTAAGTAGTGCTGTATTACTACTCTCTCCGACACGCATTACTCAAAACCGGGTAACAAAATGTATTTCATTTTAAGTATTAATTTTTAAATTATTCTGTAACTGCTTTTTTGACAATAAAGTTTATTTAATGTCAATAAAATTTGTAACTTTATATTGAAATACGGAGTTTTAAGACATTTAGTTAAATTATTAATACTCATCATTGTACTAGAACTGTAAACTAAAATTCAGTTGCAAACATTAATGCAAAAAATCAGAGTTCTCTCACTTTGCATTTTCAATATTACATAAATATCGGTGAAGACATCCGATTATTTCATTCTCGTTTAAGAATCCAGTAAAAATTTACTCTAAGACTTTTAATAGTAAAATAATTTCTTTAAAACGTAATGAAATGTAAAATCTTGATCATATAAGTTCTTGGTTACGCTGTTCTGTTAAGCACAACTAAATAACAACCAAAATCGATAGCTGTACGATTCAAATTATCCAGAATTACCGATTGATAGTAAGTCTGTTTTGTTACCTACCCCCCCCCCACAAAAAAACAACAATTTTTTTTGTTTTGTTTTGTGAAAATAAGTCATAATAATCCGTTTCGAATTCAGCTAAATGTTCTGTTTCTCAAGAAGATTTCTAAGGTTTGTAAAGGAGATACAGACTTTTCGAATTCAATATCTATTATTTTTTTTCTCGTGTCCATTAATGAATATTTATTGTATAAAAGAGATCATAATTGAATTTTGCAGTATATTCTCTTTTCTTACTATTAGATGTACAACAACATAGAGAATGTTACTTCAAATGTGACGGGATGTGACTGTGAGGTAACGAACGCCATGCTAATAGCCTCTCTCCGTCTTCCGTCGCAATTTCTCTTCCGTGTGCGCACGCACAATGGTGGGCAGGTGACCACTTTGAAGAGGATCTTTCGGAGAAGATGCGGCCTGGTCATCCATCGTGTACAGTTGAGGTCAGCGGGAAATCAACTTCACAGAACTACGTGAGAAGCGCATCGCAAACGTAGTGCAGGAGGAATCGCTAGAGAAGGATACAAGGTTGAGGAACATAAATAGAATGGACAGTACCCACTAGTCATACGTAAGACAAGCTCACCATTATTTAATCTCTAAAACACCGTATATTCTATTCAAATGAAAACTAAAATAATATTTTTATTTCTCGTTCAAATCATTTCAGCAAACTTAAATTGACGTTTTGAATCTTTACTACAAGTTATAAATATGTCTCGTTATAAGGAGCACATATTGAAAATTGCCTCTTAATAAAAAAAATCAGTTTCGTTCACTTCTTTGAAATTGAATTGGAGTGGGTTTATATTCTTCTTCTTCCTATGGCATTGTAACCCGTCGTCGGGCCTTTGCCTCCTCGGGTTTATATATACAGGACGATATAGATGATGGGTCAAACCCCAAAATAAGGTAAATTTTAAACTTAATTTTCCATGTGAGTTTTTAATTTTATAACCAACGATTTAACGACAACGAATTATTGAAAATTTATCTGACATGTATTCTCCTTCTGCAAAATTAGAATATTGCAAAAGTTACCGGAAGGTATCGTCCACACGCCTTTCTAGTTGCTCACAAATAGTCAGCAAAGGGATTCTTTCAGTTTTCGTAGTCGTTTTATGAATTGGTAATTTACGTTTCTCAGAATCTTCGGGGTTGAAACTTGCCGAGAGTCGTGGACAACGTTCAATTGCGCCTCGCACTCGCCACTTTCTTAGGCGTTCACACTGTTCGTAGAGCAACATCTAGGATTCTGTAATGTCGGTTTCTTTTTCTTCAATAGAAGCTTCCGGAAATGAACGTTGTTATAGATTGACTTCACTAAATACGATCAAAACACAGATATTCGAGAAAAAATGCTACATAAAAAACATGACCTAAGAAATGCATATTTCTATTTTCTAGGCAGAAAGTATACCATGAAGTCTCTACACTACATCAATGAAAGCAGATTTCTAAAGAGTAACCAAATACAGTATTATCCACAAAACATTACTTAGACATTTCAGAGGCGTCGGCAATAAAGATGTAAACGTAGGCCTCCGCGGAAGGAGTCAATATAAACTCTGCAAATGAGCAGAGTGGGACAACGACTTAGACTCGGACATTGCCCTGAAGAAGGCATTGCCACGGTGGTAGTTCTGTCTACTAAGACGCGTTTTGTTCGGGACAAACATATAATAAAAATGTTGATTAAAATGTCTGAGATGGAGAAATTTTGTTTACGCAGGTAGTTCAGCGTAAAATTATCCAACAAAGGCATAGAATGAGTATGAAGAGTAACTTAGAAGCATCGAGTCACGCAGAAGTAATCTTCTTCATTCTCCGTATTCCGTGAAGAATATTACGAATGCGAATCGCAAACGCGGGTGGGCGGGCGGGCGGCAACTGGAACAGGGGCAAAGCGCGGTTCTCTCCAGGGCACCGCCCTTGCCGAATAGAAGCGGAGGCGGTGCGGGGGCGACGGCGTGGGTGCCCGCGTCCGAATCGGATCGTGATAGTTCACGCTTGTTCGGGAACTATGCGATCTTCTTACGTAACGCTCTTCTACTGGAGAGGGAGCTGAGATGGCAGCCTCGCCCTCTGCCACTGCTTACGTTGCTTCACCACTTCAACTGGAGCACTTGTCTCCATAAGATGTGCACTGCAAGGTTACTTGAAGGAATTATGATTAATTTTATAGGGAACTTATATTTTTAAAATACAAATTTTACTATTTATTTATCATGTTTTTAATGTAAATCAATGTCGTATTTTATGTAATTTAAGATAAAATACATTGTATTATTCATAAAGTTATAATATACTTTTATTTATGAATTAATTTAACTAGATTTATTCTATAAAATATTTTTATTCTTTTCGAAGTCTTGGAAACTAAATCTAATAAGACTTGATTGTAGTGAATGCTAATAAGACTCGGTCTAAATCTACATTTAATTTTCTTTCTTGTGTGCAGAATGGGATCGGATTATAATTTTATTTTGTATCTCAGTTTTACGAAGATGAAATTATATACTAGAAAAATAAAAAATGTCTGCTTCTTTTAGAATGCGATTATATAAATTTTCAATTTCGGAAATCATTATAGATTCTTACGTACGGTATTACACAGTCTTTACGTTTCATTGACTGGTATGGAAATTTTCAGGAAGGAGGCACAGGCCCTCAGCTACGCGATACTAAACGTTCCTCTATCAAGAGGTAGTGATTTCTCCAAAGATTTGTATAAAAAGGAAGAAACGTATCACTAAGTTACCCATTCTATCATTACGTCTCAAATATTTCTAGCGCCAAATTTCTTTGCGTTTATAATTGCAATTCATTTGCATAGTTCGTGCAGTATAACAACTGCATTTCATGGAATGGGTTTTCAATAAAATTTCAAATAACTTGTCTCTATGTTAACATGGGTATGAAACGGAAAAACAATGACGATCGACCAAACTCCAGCTAACAACTTACACAACCACATTTGTTATTTATGAAGAGTAAAAGGGCAAATCTTACGAAAAAGATGTAAAATATTATGAATAATGTAAATAAATACCGTGATCTTTTAAAATGTTCACAAAACTTCAAATCAATTTAGGACAACTGTTAATTTAAACAATTGGCTGTAAACCTACGTGTTCACAACGCATGAAAGTTCAGTGGTAATTATAATAAATAGCTCAAAACAAAGTATCATGATTCACTGAATTCTCTATCATACGCTTAGAAAAATATGTTTGTTATGAGACACATTCCGTGGAATTTCAAGTGCAACATTCTCGACACATAACGAAAATGACTCAGCGAGATTCCAGTAACCTTCTCAACTGAAACGGACATCATCAACCAATGAAGAAATGAGTGCGAAAGGAAAGCGAATCATTGGTCGCCAAGTCCTTGACTCATGAACCGGTCCGCAGTAGTCACTGCAGGCGCCAGCGACGAAGCTGAATCCTGGAATCGCGCGAAGCAGCGCAGAGCGGCGTCACCGGGTGACCGTCGCTGTCGTTTGGGGACGACCTCTTCGGAAAGACCTTGCTCCCTGGTGATCGCCTTGCCACGCGGTGTCTGTCCGTTCGCTCGTCCGTTGGTGCGCTGGGCTTGTAAAATCGTAACGCTGTGCGCGGCGCGATCGAACTTTGCTTGAACCCGGATGCCGGAGCGCCCGCGGCCACGTTGCTTGCTCAGGGGAGCAAAGCAGGCAACGATGGAGGAGTTGCTGCTACAGGAGGAGGAACATGACAGGGAGGAAGACACGAGATAAAATAGGTGATAAGGAAAGGCAATGGAGTACTTTCGGTATACAAAAAGACTTTGGGACACAAAATGATTGGAAACAGGATCTAAATATACTATACGAACTCAAAGTTTGCTAACAAATGATGATGGATAAAAAAAAATATTTAATATAAGTTCCAACAGAAATGTAAAATGATAAAACAATGAAATAATTATGGGAAAAGGATAGTAGTTAATAATAATAATAATAATAATAAATTTATTGTCAAAAAACAGTACAAACTTCGTATGACCACGTGGAGGACAATAAATTAATTTACTCTCCGGAAGAAAGCAAGGGACCATCCCATCAATTCCGATCAAGGGCCCTAAGCAGGTTTTGTGAACATATTCATTATATTACAAGGAATATGTTTAATTCCAAAAATACTCATTTTGATTTGTGTTAATTATTTTATAAAATTATTGTCTTTTTAAATTTTTATTTTTATTTTTTGCATGTATCCTAATAGACAGATTTTAAAATACTAGACATGTCAACGTTCCATCTAACATCAAAGGATTACACCATCCTATGAACTAATCACTTTGATACTTTCTATTATTCTTCTGCTCGAATTGGGGCACCACAGGTTTGTCCCTGATCGCCGTAAAATCGAGGTTCAGGAGCCTGGTAATCGCCATTTTAAAGACGTGGTTTCTTTCACTGCTCGCCTTAAAAACGCTCTGGCAAATGCAAGGTTACAACTGGGAGAACAAATTAGAGGATTCCATGCTCTTTGAATTATGCCTGTGAGCTCCAGCTGATCCACCAGTAAATGGAGCAGAAAATCGGCAGAATCATTGAAGTTAATAATAGACTAGAATAAATTTTTAATGCCGAAAAATTTAGAAAATAATATGTTTATTTCCCAAATTCAACATCATGAATGCCATTTGCATTCAGTAGCGAAAATTTAAAACATTATTGTGAAATACCGCATCCCGGTAATACTTATCGTAAATAAACAAACAAAATCGGTGAATGTTCAAGGTAAACGTCTTTACAAAAAATCATAAATTATGTTTATATAACTTACCCAGATGTTCAAAATGCTTGCATATTAACGCAAACGAATATTACTTTCTTTATTATAATTTATTTTATAAGCTTATTACAACTATAAGCTTCCAGATATAAACGATAGAGCCGATAATTTACAATTATTTTTTCTATAATTATATTATAAAGTATTTGAACTAATATTTTAATGTCTCTATCCTTCTCATTACCGAATGTCACATATGTATTCCTCCAATCCAACGTTCTTGGAAGCGATCATCCGAACTTAGGCAGCAGCCGCGGAGAGCACGCATTCCGGCAGCTGTGTGGGCTGCGTCAACCACAAATCACTGACCACTATTACCTACTTCCCTCTCCCTATAAGAAATCGGCAAACCCGTCGTCTTTCCACATGGTTCAGTGTCTTCCGCAACTGCCGTCGGCTGAAGACGAGTGGTTGAAGAGTGGCCACCACCGTTCACCGGCACCGCGACGGCAGCGTGCAGCCAACGAACGACGCCTCGAACCCGGGAAATAAATGCGTTAAGAGTGAAGACGACGCTGCCGCCAGGAAGCAACAACGAAGCATAGGAGTTGTACGATACTAAAACATACTTTAATTCTATTACCTTCTATTTAGTTGAATTAAAAAAATGTCGGAAGGTTTCACGAAACGTTTACGTTTTCCAATCTTTCTTGTAAGAAAGAAAATAAAAATGGATTAACTAACACAACTATGAAAATTACCCTTACTTAACGGTTTCAATCCAAATATACTCCTTCAAAGAATTAACAATGCTTTTCACTATTTCTTTTAAATGCTTAGAGAAGTATTTTGTGCTACAGCTCATAATAACTTCGCTTAAAATTTATGATTTCAATCAATAATATTTTCATTCCATTAAATTATTACTATTAATTGTACATTTTAGAACCTTAATTGTATCTGCTCTCGGCATAGTTTTGGAACTTCAATAGTTCTTTTATATATGTAGAGGAACCAGACCCATATTTTTGTTTGGTACGGAACCTTGTTCTTGATGCATGCCTGTTGTACCGTTATTCATGTTTCGTAGATTCAATAAGGCGTTCCGATTTCGTGTAGTAAAAATGTGACATCTTAAATGTAGCATCGTTTCGGGACAGGGAGACAGCACGATCACGACTATCTTGCGCAACCGCAAAAGGCCACCCAGGATCGCCGTGAAATTCAATGATTCTGCCATTTCTTCGCTATAGGAATGGGTCTGAATCTGGTTTATGATGCGACGATCGTCGTATTTTTTTGCTCAGTGGGAAGCAATGA
Organism: Laupala kohalensis; assembly: GCA_002313205.1. NCBI lineage: Eukaryota > Metazoa > Arthropoda > Insecta > Orthoptera > Trigonidiidae > Laupala > Laupala kohalensis. The sequence continues at coordinate 339,613 of NNCF01126268.1, forward strand.
ACAAAACTGAAAGTTTTTTTTAAATTATTGTTGAGATTATTCATGATAATTTTAATGCTACGATAGTATTTAACAATTTCTAAAATCAAACTAATGAACGATATTTATGAATAATTGAGAATGTCTTTGTAATGCATATTTTTTCAGTCATATTCTGAAATTTCTCTTTTTTTGCAATTTGCAATAGAACAACAAATTGCAATATTAACATGAGAGTATATCTTCCAAAACAAAATACTTAATTTGTTTATTATTATTATTTTATTGTTCAATTTTTTTCTCAGCAAATGCTGATTGATCAAATGGCACTGAGTGTCTAAGTGTCCATTCCTTTGCACTTTTCTTAAGATTTAACTATATGGGATGTTGCAATAATAATTACTTTTTTGAAGGGACTTGGGAAAATTTATGTTTTAAAACGTGAATGAATAGTGTTTGGAATTATTCTTGTTTCAGAAATTACTATTGGAACTACATGGACTTATTTCATTTTTCCAATTATTTTAATTTTTTGAGAGAGAGGGGTGTATTTTGAAATTTTCTCAGTTGTTGTCGTCTTACGTCTATGTCTATGCAATGTCTATAAACAATGTGGTGTCTTTCGGTTGGTCAATGTGGTCTTGTTACTTTGCTCTATATCTGGACGGTGGAGGTGGATGGATTTGTGTGTGAGGATGACTCGATCAAAACAGAATTCATGGATATTGTTCTCTAACATTATCTCTGATTGATGTTTCTGTAATATGTGATTTTATCTTGAGTGAGATTATCCGCTATTTTTGGTGAATAATTTTTCCCCAACTAGTGCTTGTGCTAGTGTTTATTATTATTTTTATTATTGTTGGCCTTATTACAGTTTTGTACGATACACTACTGCTTGTGAAATTAGCGAATCTTGTAGCTAGAACGTCACAGGAAAGATAGAGAAAAATGAGCAAGTCTTATTTTCTGATTGACTTTTATGTTCGCAGAAATTACATTCGCTGAAATTACTTTCAATGAAATATTATCCTATTCAGTTTCCAATGTTCGTAAAGGAGAATATGTGTGTGTAATGTTTGTACACTGCTATGATTCGTTAAGTCATTTCTTCATGACGGAGTTGTACTAACAAGAGAATGGTCAGAGAGGTCGAATGATCATCTGCTATCGCTTGTAGTAGAAAGTGTTCATAATAATTAGTGCACATAGAGGTATTTTTTATGGACGTTTTTTTAGAAAATGCCAAAAATCCATGAGTAACTCTAAAGGAAATATAATCAGTACTGCGGTAAACATCCCTACCGACAGCAAGACATGCCATTTTAAATAAGTTACTTACGAATTACGACCATTTTACAGACGTTTACAATACACTTTGAAAACGCACAAAATATATCGAAATCGTTCATAAAAATGTCTTAAGTCGTAATTGTTTTATATATTCTCTTGATTACATGGTAGACAATGTTATCATATAACATGCCAATTTATTTCAATGCCCTCGACTCTGGTATTGTTCTTGTCGTCAGAGCTATACTACACAATTTTTCACATACAAAATAATTTAATTGCACCAGGTAGTGTCTTCTTTGAGAGAATCGATTAAATTAAATAGTCTAATGTTAAAGCTACGACATTAATGAATAAGCTATACGCATTTCATTAAACTCCACTCATTTTTTCTCATGACTTCAGTTATTTTTACCATTTTTTTTTTTACGACTTACAGATTTACATTAAGATTTGTGTGTTTTTTTCGATGGTGTGTCTAAATGAGTATCTAAAACAAAATAATTGAATATGATAAATAGTTGCCACCACGAACATGCGTTTTCTTATTTTTGCAATGTACGACCTCAAAGGCCTGATGCTTCCGCAGGGATCGAGTTATACCTTAAATGTCACTATCTGCAATTTAATTTCATATCCTGGTTGAATAAACTCTTTATTTGTAAAATTGTGTGAAAATATCCCCCATATCTCTCTGCATATGACATACTTTATAACAAACAAAAAATTAAGAGCTATTGCCCCTAGAACAATTCCCGTGTGACTAGAGCTAGTCACACGTAGTTTCATAATGTTTTCTATACTATCCAAGTAGAGATTTATCCTAGTAGAGTATTATATCATAAAACAAATAAACACTAACTTCAATTTGGTTCGATTGTAATATTTGGAATGATATTGTTTTATTATTAAAATTGTATATTGTTATTAATACATTATGTCTTCTCCCTCTGATTGTCTATGACACTATTAATTAATATCATTTAAGATGTCCAGATTATATTAAAGACAATCAAAATCACAAGTAAATCACTGATTTATTTTCAGGATATTTATTCGTGATAACGTACAGTTACAGCTCTAATGTTTAGAAGAAGAAACTGCACGGAATGATAGATCTGGAAGATGACAGAACTTAAACGTGATCTTACTTGATAATTAATGTTATAGAATATGACGTTTGATATTTCATAACAATCTTTTACTTTATACTAACATTCGTAGATCTGAAGAAGAGGTAAAACCATACCCTTGAAACGTTGTCGACAACTATAGTATAAACCAGTGGTTTACCTGTGATTTTGATTTTCTTTAATATAATCTGCACATCTTAAATAATATTAATTAATAATGTAATTAATATTAAAATAATTCAATATTAAGTATTAGTTATCTCATAATTTTGAACACTGACTCTCAATCAAAAATATCTTCTACGACAACCAAAAGCTATTACGACCTGTGTTGAAAGAAATGAAGAAAAAGTAATTTCCATTGAAAAATCAATTTTTAAATGTAATCATGGAATAGATGGTGTGAGATAAATTAAGTTGTCCGTGGACTGGAGTGCTTCTCTGCGTATCCTTCCGTGAGCGAGTTCGTTTTTCATTGCCCACTTCCGTGATCTCAAACCCAGCGGGATCCTGAGACTAGGTCAGGATCGCTGCCGCCTTTCAAAGAAGATAATGTATTGATCCCACTAATAATATAGTTATGCGAAAATTATGAACATGTTCCTCGTAATATTTTTAATTTTTCAAAGAATGTAGACCTATACGAATCCTACCATTCAATGATATACCATATTATATTTTGACAAAATTAATTAATAGGTATAACAATATATGTTATAATGACATAAATAGAATCATATTTGGAACGACTTCCTGAAAAAAGATAAATATAGAGTAATTTTTAAATTAAGACTTTGTAGTTAGGACTATAGTTACAACATAAATTCATCTTCCCTTTCAACAACTTCCGAGTAGTATTTCTTTTGATTCATTCTCGAGTACTGATACATCGAATATGTCGAATTATTCCATTTTCTCTTAAAATCATAGCTCAAAAAATTTCAGAATGTTGAAATGAAATGGATAATTAAAATACGAAATTTAGAGATGAGGTAACTACGTTGCTTTCAGTTACTGGAGAGTAGGTTTCCCTTTTGAATTATTTAAATCATCTCTAATATTTAATTGATACATACAACAGTTTCACCGAACAAAAATATGTTTAGATAAAAACATAGTCATTTATAAATTAGAAAAGTTGAAATGAAAAATGAAAATTCTTTTAATATTAAAAAAAATCAATCTAAATTAATTTTAAACATTATAATATACTTAGTTTACTTTTTATCTGTTTCTATTGCCCTTCTCAATTAACACTGTTGACTCTGAACCGAAAGTTCTGAGTTTAGGGGCATTTCCTTTCCCCAACACTATATCTTTCTCTGCTTTGTAGATGACCCAGCATTCTCACTAATGAATGTGACTCACGCTCGCTATATCTGAGCGCATCCACTGCCTCCTCTACGCTCATCGTCCTTTCTTTTCTTCGCGTTGATTCCATCAGCTGCCACTAGAGCGCTATAGTTGCGTCTGGTCGTTTGCTTTGCTAATTGTCATAGAAACAAACGTCCTTGCTGGAAGAAATTATGTTTTTATTTATTGTAATCAGTGTGTGTCCTGGATCTGGTCAGACAAAAAAAATAATAACACCCCATTCATTCAGCCAACGTTTCGATTTTAATACAATATTTGCATACACTACAATTTCAAGTACAAATTTAATAATAAATTTTATACCTTTCTTATAGATATTTGTACATATCTTAGTTTTGGTAAGTTCGGAGAACATACTGATTATCATATTTCCGTCGTAGATTTCCCTAAAAATATAATTTTAGATACCGGATTTTTTGACCACAATAATTTACTAAGTGCACCTAGTTTCAATTATGAAAACACATTTTCTAGATTCATTTTCACCGTCCAGACATCTTAAGTCCTTCCCAAAACCATTCATTTGATTATCATGAGAACTATTGATAACTTACTTATATTACTTTCACGATTTTCCTTGCCCGTGAACGTATATTGTACTACAACCATCTGAGAATATTAAAGGCTTCTTCATCTATCTCGACATTTTAGTTTCTCTCTATTCTTTTATAGTTTCATTTAATATGTCTCGTTTATGGAAACTTCCCAGACTCAATCATTTTCTTATTCAATTTACGTCATCTAGTGTTGTCGTGATTTTGTTTGTCTGTTTGTCTTTTCTTAGACCAAAACGTTTTTACATTTTACCAATATTATTGGAGTTCTTTACATTCTTCCATTTCTTAAATTCTTCGGTTGGAAAATTATTACGGTGTACATTTTTATCGTTCCAGAGGAGAGCAAACAACTGATGATGCGTCGGTAATGCGAAAACTATTTAATAATAATAATAATAATAAATTTACTGTCAAAAAAACAGTACAAATTGCGTATGACCATGTGGAGGACAATAAGCTAATTTACTCTCCGGAAGCAAGCAAGGGACCATCCCATCAATTCCGATTAAGGGCCCTAAGGCAGAGGCGGATTCAAAAATTTCAGTAAACGTTCCTAGATAAGATGAAAAGTGAGCTGCGAGTTATAATACTAATAGAATGTCAATATGTTTGTAATTTAACGCAAAAAATGTACATGTGCAAATTATTATCGAAATATAGATAATTCTGAGTATAGTGTTTAAAAATCATAAGAGTTGAAAAAGAAAATTCACGATTTATTGTTACATTAAACACACCCCTAGACAAAGCCTAGAGAACCTGTGTAAGAAATCCGCCTCTACCCGAAGGAAAACCGGAGCAAAACCTGGGCCAGGATGGCTTTAAAACTTAACTTAAAAGAACGATACGGTATTGGGAAACACAAACAGAAATACACTATAGTATTGCTTTTATATGTAATCATATGCTATCATCGCCACTATTAATTGGTTCTACCAATTTTTTTAGTATATACAGAATTCAAAAATTACATTTTCCTGCTAATTTCACTCTGGTGTTCTTCACCGCTGCCGCTCCGTCAGCCACCCCCGGGCCAGCAGCATCGCGCACGTCGGGCAGTCACGGCTCGCAACACACGCTGAGGTGTGGAAATGTCGGGCAGCCGCTGAGTCGGCTGGCGGGCACTCGGGCGCTCACTCACCGGCGCAGGTGGAAGGCGAGAAGGTTTCGTGTCCGCTCCGGATCACGATAGGCTATGCTGCCAAGGGCAGGGGTGGAAGCACGAGAAGGGTGAATGAGAAGAAGGAGATGTGGCGGAGGGAGTTCATGTTGACGATGCGAAGAGTCGCGTTTAAGGTCCACACGCCGCAGGAGGGAATTACACGTTACTTGTGGCACGATCGTGGTGTTTCAGGTCGCCAGTATGTTACGACGCCAGAAGGGTGTCGTTGCGATAGTAGTTCCTTGACTCACTCATGTGTATGTGTTTGAAGTATATACTCCGTTGTTTTACTTTATTGCGAGGAATGGGAACACATTAACACGAACTTGAAGGATGAACACGTTTCAATCTCACATTATTACAGTGGACATATATAGTAATTGATTAAGGAAAATTTCTTTAACATATCGAAAAATAGGTAACTACAACACTATTTCATTGTAGTTTACATACAAATTTTACAATGTTATTTTTCAGTATGAATGTTCTATACTAGGTAATTGTGGGGTATTGACAACATTATCAAAGAATGATTATGAGCAACAATCCAATGACATTTAATTTATCATTCTTGTATGTTCTAATTTAAAAAAATTCATCCACTATTTTTCCCCTTGACAATCTTAGGTTATAAAAATAAAAGCAGTTTTCAAATAAACAAAAAGCTCTGAACACTTACAAATTTAATTGCAAGCAGAAAGAATAAAGTTTGAACCAATTTTGATAGGAGTGAAATATTTCTAGGTTGAAATTGTAGTTGACCATGAATCTTAGTTTGTAGCACAGTGTTGAGCCACGGAGAATAATAAGTAGCAATGAGAGGCACAACGTAGGTCAGTTCTTCCCAATGACATTGCATTTTATAGCATGTTTTTTTGTGTCGTGATGTACGATCTGTTGAAGACTAATTTCAGTCGTGAGAGCATAACGTGATTGCTATTTCTAAAGATCTCTCCAACTAGCGAGGACATCGTGGTATATCCTGAATTGTCATATTTTTTGTGTATTCAACGAACCACTTCCATCAATTGGAACATATGTAAAATTTTAAGAGTCGTTAATTTTCATAATATTTATAGTATTCAACCTATCTTAGCAAAAAATAAGTACGTTTCATTGTAGTATTTTGCAGGGGGAAATATTTTTTATTGTAATATTAATATATTTCTTCGTTCTCTCACATTTATGTTGTTGAATATCAACCTCAAAATAATTTCTCTTTGATAAATGTTCCTTTAATAAAAGAATATAACAAGGGATTTTAACGCAGAGGCGAAATATCCTTTTTTATTTTTTTATAAATACAATTAAAATTAACTTGTTTCAACGTATAGTTACGATCTACATTGAAATTTCTAAAAGTCCGCAAGACGAGACTAGTTGAAGTGCGTCTTACCCAGTACTTATTTTTTTCTCGTGGTGAAGTTCTGTTTTTAATTTGAACTAAAATCTTTTATCCAACATACTTATTTAAATGGTAATGGTGTTCGTCGTGGGAAATTACCAAAGTTTCCCGATTTCTCGTGTTTGACTCTTTTTACATTTGGACTCAGGTGAGGGTGAAATTATAAAATGGTTACCTTCTGTATCATCTAATCTTGAATAGCAGTGCGACGTGTTGTTATGGATTAACGAAAGATTATTTCCTTCCCAAGCATTGAAGTCACCGGAAGAATAACATGTTAAAGAGTGTAAGAAAATAAAGAGTTTCAAGGATATTGAAATTTCATTATTGGTAACCTTGAATAAAATACATTAGAAATATATAAAAATTGTTATGCTGAATTAAAATGTAGACGAGACCGAGATTCGAACTCGGGACCTTGACCTCAAAGCGCTCATGCGCTAACCAACTGCGAAATCCCGTTCGCCTCCAGGACCCTTCATCCATTAACATTGCGAGACCCAAAGACCCCTGAGGTAGTCTGATAGAGACTGTTCCTCATATGAGGCGACTCCCTTAGGAAGTACTTTGTTTTGGGTCGTATTAACCAATTCAAGTTTATAAATACATATAGATATTTTAAATCGCGGTAACCTTACCGCAAGGTAACACATTAATTATGTTATGCTAAATAAAAATGTAATCCCGTCTACACATTTTTTCCGTTACATTTTCTCGGAAAATGAATCTCGGTCCCGTCTACATTTTCATTCAGCATAACATACTTA